>JANZXP010000003.1:20771908-20788489 GCA_027576715.1 Erythroxylum flavicans
TGGCAAAGGGTGACTATGGACTTTTTGATGGGTTTGCCTAAGACTAGTAAGAAGCATGATGCCATATGGGTCATTGTCGATCGATTGACAAAGTCAGCCCATTTTCTGGCAATTAAACAGACTGATTCTCTGCATGTGCTAGCAAAGAAATATATTGATGAGATAGTAAGATTACATGGGATTCCCGATTCTATAGTTTCTGACAGGAATCCTCGATTTACTTAGAGATTTTGGGGAAGTTTACAAGAGGCTATGGGAACCAAGTTGAACTTCAGTACGGCTTTTGATCCTCAGACAGATGGTCAATCTGAGAGGACCATTCAAACACTTGAGGGAATGCTCAGGGAATGTGTGATGGACTTCAAGAGAGCTTGGGATGAGCATTTGCCATTAATCGAATTTGCTTACAATAATTCGTACCATTTGAGCATTCAGATGGCCCCTTATGAAGCACTATATGGAAGGAAATGTAGAGCCCCAATATGTTGGGATGAAGAGGGAGAAAGGAAACTGACAGGGCCAGAATTGGTGCAGGTGACAGTTGACAAGGTCAAATTGGTTAAGCATCGGCTTAAAGCTGCATAGGACAGAATGAAGAGCTATACTGATGCACACCGAATGGAGATGGAGTATGAAGTCGGTGAGAAAGTGTTCCTTAAGACATCTCCTTGGAAAGGAGTCTTGAGATTTGGTAGGAAAGGCAAGTTAAGTCCAAGATATGTGGGTCCTTATGAAATTCTTAAAAGGATTGGGCCACTAGCCTATAAGCTAACATTGCCACCGGAATTGTCTCAGATGCATGATGTCTTCCATGTTTCCATGTTAAGCGGGTGTTTATAATTATGGTAAGCCCACCCTTTGTGGGTGATCCTTTTGTTATTACAATTTATTAACATTCCAAGAACTATTTTAGCTGACAGGGTTGAATCCTATTCCTAACTATTATTCTTCGTAATTGCTTCCCTCTCTCGAGTTTCATTCGAGTCATTAGGAACTCATCTTCTTTACCTTATATTGGGCATTGGGTTAGGAGTAGTGGCTTTGTATACTGATGATAGAGCAAGGGCCAGTCCTTCGATGAGTTTCGAGTTTAAGAGTAAAAAAGATTTTGACATACTATGGATAGGTCCTTAAAACATTAGGACCCTTATGGGAAAGTCTCTAGAATTGGTGGAGATTTTAGACAAATATAATATTCATATAGTATGCATCTAGGAGAAAAAGTGGACAGGGGCTAAAATGAAAGAGATTAATGGGTTTAAACTATGGTACTTAGGGGTGTTCAAGATGATATAATAAGATAGGTATCTTAGTTTTTAAGGAACTTATGAATCATTTTGTGGATGTAAAAAGGACGAATGATAAGATTATGGCCGTAAGATTATGGTGAGTGGTGTTGTTCTCAATGTGGTGTATGCTTATACACCTCAATTCAGTTTGGATGAATAACTTAAACATTAATTCTGCAAGGAGCTAGATGAGCTGATTCAGCAAATCCCCATTGATGAGGAAGTTATTCCAAGAGGAGACTTTAATGGTCATATAGAGGTAGCCTCGAATGGGTATCTATACACTCATGGGGGTTTCGAGTATGGAGATAGTAATGATAGTGGGGATTACTTTATTCAACATGGTGGTAGTGTTCGAGTTAATAATAGCTAATTCTTTATTGAAGAAGAATGAGGAGCAACTGGTGACTTTTAAGAGTAGAACCACGAAAACTCAATTTGACTATAAGGCAGAGCAATTGACCTAGGTGCAAGGATTGTAAGGTGATTCCAAAAGCTTGCTTGTCAACTCAGCATAGAATGTTAGTTTTGGATCTTATAATTAAAGGATGGAGGAAGAAAAAAATTCTTAGAAGGTGTACTAGAATTTGAAAAGGGACATATAGGAACAATTTAAGGATAGAGTAAGAAGGAGATGAATGAAATTTGGAAGGAGACGTTAATCAAATGTAGGAGGGAGTAGTAACTCTTTTAAGGAATACAACCAAAAAGATCTTGGAGGTTTCTAAAGGGCCTAGAGGTGGTAAGATGGAATCTTAGTGGTGGATTGAAGATGTACAAGAAAAGGTGAAGGCCAAGAAGGGTGCCTATAAAGCACTATTAGATAGTACCATAGAGGCAGAGAGAATAGCTAATAGAGAAAGGTAAAAAGTGGCAAAGAAAAAGGAAAAGAAGATATTCTCAGTGGTTAAAGGCAGAGCTTATGAGAATTTGTACTGTAGATTGAATACTAAAAGGGGAGAAAAGGACATTTTTAAGTTAGTGAGAGCTAGGGAATGAAAAATGAGAGACTTAAATCAAGTTTGATGTATAAGAGATAAACCAGGATAGATGAAAATATCATTAAGGGTAAATGGGAAAGGTACTTATATGGCCTTTTTAGTGAAGGCATAGAGGACAACATCTCTTTAGTGGACCTCAGTAAGTTTGAGAGGTTTCGTAACTTGTCTCATTACAAGAAAATCACAAAGGAAGATATTACAAAACCTTTAAGGGAGAAGAAGGGTGGAAGGCCAGTAGGACTGGATGAGATACATATCGAGGTGTGGAAAAGAGCCTAGGTATAGAGGGTCTTACTTGGCTAGTCAATCTTTTTAATGTGATCTTTAAGTTTACCAAAATGCTAGATGAATGGAGACTAAGTATGTTAATTCCTTTATACAAGTATAAAGGGGAGATCCAAAATTGTAACAACTATAAAGGAATCAAACTACTTAGTCACACCATGAAGTTTTGGGAGAAGTTAATTGAGAAGAGAGTGAGAAATGCTACTTCTATCTCAGAGAACTAGTTTAATTTCATACTAGGAAGGTCCACGACAGAAGCTTTACATCTCCTTAGAGGATTAGTGGAATTTATCTACACATGGTTTTTATTGATTTATAGAAAGTTTATGATAAGGTACCTAGGAAAATCATATAGAGGTGTTTAGAGGTTAAATGAGTTCCTATGACCTATATACAGGTGAATAAGGATATCTATGAAGGGGCAATGACTAGATTAAGGACAATAGAAGGAGATATTGAAAATTTTTCTATTGGCATTGGGGTACATCAAGGCTCCACATTGAGCCCTTTTTTGTTCGCAATAGTGATGGATGAACTCACTAAGAAAAATCAAGGAGATATGCCTTGGTGTATGTTGTTTGGTTACAATATTATCTTAGTATATGAGATAAGAGAGGGTGTCAATGTCAAGTTAAAATATTAGAGGGATATGTTAGAGTCGAAGGGTTTTAGAATGAGCAGGACTAAGACTGAGTACTTAAAGTGTAACTTTTTGAGCCACCAGGTGACTACCAATATGGAGGTAAAAATTAGATTAGAAACTATAACACAAAAAGATTGTTTAGGTATCTAAGGTATATCATCCAAAGTAATAGAGAGATCGATGAGGATATAATCCATCATATCATATCAGGGTGACTCAAATGGAGAAGCGGATTAGGAGTTTTATGTGATAAGAAGATTCCAATTAAGCTCAAAGGTAAATTCTATCACTTAGCGATTAGGTTAATTATATTATATGGGACAGAGTGTTGGCCCATCAAACAAATACATAGTAATGGTGATGGAGATAAGGATGCTTCAGTAGATGTGTAACCTTACCAGAAGAGAAAAGGTCAAGAATCTAATGGTAAGAGATAAATTAAAAATGACTAGTATTAATGAAAAATCGAGAGAGACAAGAATTAGGTAGTTTCGACACGTTAAAAGGAGACACCCTAACGCTTTAGTGAGAAGATGCGAGAAAATAATACTTAGAGATTGTAAGAGGAAAAAAGGAAGGCTTAAGAAGAACTGAGGAAAGTGATCAATAATGATATGGCTCAGATGGAACTTACCAAAGACATGGCTTGTAATAGTAAACTTTAGCATACTAGAATACAAATAAAGAATCTTTATTAAAGAGTTTAATTGCATTCTTGTAGCTTATTCTAGACTGTGTCCTTCAAGTTTACTATGTAATACTTACCTTCTGGTTAGTTAGCTTAGTTAGTTTCCTACTTAGCTTAATCAATTTCTTGACATGACTATTTTAAGTTACTCTTGTACGAGTTTTTTTCTAGTTTGCGCATTTATTTAATTATTATTCAAGGGTCACGATCATGACAGGCACGAGACAGACACGGGGATCTGCTTCAATTTTAATTTTTGGACGGTTGTTTTGGACATTTTGACATGAGTAAAACTTAGTCTTTACCTTAAAAGGCAAAAGCACTGTAAATGGAAATAAGATGACCCTAATCAAAAGTCTTACCATTTAGAGAAAGAAGCCAAGGAAGAGAGAAGAGGAGAGAAGAAGAGGAGCTGCTACTACCAGCCACTCCAGCCATCTTTTTAAGATAACTTTTACATTTCTTCTTTATGTTTATTTCATTTAATGTAGGAGATGAATATGTGGATGACGAATATTTGTTTAAGGATGTTCAAAACTCATATGTGATTTATTCTTAAATCAATGGTAATTTGATTACTTTTGCTATTAATGTCTTTGGGTATTGTGATTGTTTGTCATTTTTTCATAGTTCGGTAACAAATTGAGAGTTGAATTGATAGTAATATGATTAGGTTAGGTAATGAGAATTAACAACATAATATATCACATAAACAATCAAATCGATAATTTTATGAAGAGGGATCTTATGTGAGGACTCGATTGTCTATTAGAGTCCTTAAGATTTAATTGAAATATGGGTTGTTTATTTAATTGAGAAATTGTAAAACCAATAAATTGATTCAATTAGGATTTATGATTTAGGGTTTATTGATTAGAACTCGAGAGAGAATAACCAACCCTTTGAATTTCTAGGATCGATACCTATTAACTCAAAAGTAATTTAGTAATTGACAAAAGGATAAAACCCCTCTTCTCATGATTGTTTAATCTTCCTTATGTGATTTTTCGATTGTTAAATGGTTGTGCTCAATTTTGATTTCCTTGTATTAATTTTAGAATTTCATTCCCTATCGATCCATATTTAATTGTTTAATTTTCTTGTCATTTTTATTTTCATTTTAATTACAATTTTTAGACCTTAGACAAAGTTAGGATTCAATTAGTTTAGCTAATTCCTCGTGGGATCGACATCTTAACTACTACATTTATGACCTATACGCTTACGAAATATTGAGGGTTTTATAATTATAAAACTTGCTCAACAATATTCATTTATAATTTTGTAGTATCTCCATGTCACATTACATGTGGGTCTACGAGAAACAGTCTCTCTACCAGGTAGGGATAAGGCTGCATACTACCGGACCTCCCCAGACCTTGCATCTCAGCGAGACTTCCACTAGGAGTTGTTGTTATTGTTTTCAATAAGCTTGTCTTAGAGTGCTTACCATCAAAGGAAATTAAATACCTTGAATTAAGTAAAGAAATTCCTTACATTAATTCATATTTATGTGTTTTGTAATCGGGCTATTGAAACTGCTGAGAACCTTTTATTTAAATGTCAATTTCCCTTAGGCATCTAAAACACAATTAAGGGTTCGATTCATTCCAATATCCCCAGCTTGAGTTGGTAAAAATTCATACAATGGAGTTATAAACATGATAAGAGGAAAGAAGCATATTAGATTGCTTTTAAACTTGCTTTAAATAATAATGTATATGGCATTTGTATTGTCTTTGTTTATATGTGAACTTCATGACATGTACATCCTAACTTTTACTTAATTTTCTATTCGAGACCACATTTTTATCATATGCATTAATATGAAAATGATTAGGCATTCTTTGCTTTTCTGAACTACATTAGCCAAATAGCCTACCTATTATATGATTTTCCTTTTTATAAGCCCCCTTGAGCTTTATTAGCCTTTCTTTTTGTATTAACCACATTACATGCTTTAAGCCTAACAAAATGTCCTTCTTAAGCCTTAAAGCTAATGAAGCATTCACTGATTGTTGAGTTTGTGGATGTACAAAATTCTAAGTGTGGGGGTATGTATATATGTGGGTTGGTTACAATATAAGGACACTATTTTATGTCTTATCATTTAAATTCCCATTTTGATGTAGTTTCTTTTAGTTATTATAAGAGAAAAGAAAAGAAAGAAAGAAAGAAAAGAGAAAAGCAAAAGAAAAGAAAAAGAAAGAAAGAAAGAAAGAAAATGAAAAATTGTTTAAATAAATGTATAAAGGAGGAAATGCATATCTAGTTTGCAAAGTTATTCATAATTAATGCATCCTTCTAAAGTTATAATGAATGGGTTATTTGAGTATGTTGGATATGAGGTAGATGTTGTCTTAGAAGGTTCACTCGTTGTAGTTTCCATAAAGTGTTATCATTAATCTCTATGAGTGATCCCTTTTGATTATTTATGCTTCATGTGCTTTGCGTGTGAGAGCTGAATTGAGTTGTGAAATATAGTTGTTGCATTCGTTATAGCTGACGGTACCCTATTTGTTAACTTCTGCACTTGATATCTTATTGAGTATTACTTTTGTTTCATTAGTTTTAATGACTTTCATGCTGCTTGACCCAAATACATCTCACTTTACCTTTGTCCATATTACAACCTAAAACGTCCTTTGATTCATGATTATGCATGTGAACCTTAATGGTGGAGAAATGAAATGATATGCAAAGTTGTGGATTGTCATGATCATGAATGGTAATTGAGTGTACTTGTGAATATATCTTGTTTAAATACATTTTCCAATTCTATCATTATATTGCTTAGTTTTTAAAGGTATTGAATATTGATTGATCATGAGTAAAAGTTTGGAATGTTGAGTTTTTGCTATGATTTTTGAAAGTCAATCATCTTTGGTTACGATTACGTATTCTTGGAAAATGTGAGAATTGAGTAAATGTTTAGGGTCTATGATCTTAATTTTGATGTTTTGCCCGAGGACGGTCAAAAGCTAAGTGTGGGGGAAATTGACATGTGCTTAATTGATTAATTATTCTATAACATTTAGCAATTAATGACCTGAAATTGCGTAAGATACTCACTTTGACTCATGTGTGGTTTTGGGCACAATTCAGAAGTAAAGGAGCTAAAGTAAGTCGAAAGCACAATATTAGGGCCATTTTTTGGAGTCACACTTACTTGTCTTCATGGAGCAAGAAGAAGACAAGAAATTACTAAGAAAGATGAAGATATATGCCAAAAACATCAATTAGAAGAGGGTTGAAACATGCAAGGGTTGAAGCATGTGAGGCCTAAAACATGTAAGGACTGGAACCATTAGACACCTGTCCATTTATCTTCTGTAAAACCTAGCTACCATATAGTGTTGTACGTATCTTTTGAATAAAGAAAAGAGGCTGAAGCATATGAATTAAAATTGTTACATCTATGCCAAATTGTTACAGCCATGATTTATGTTACCATACCCATAAAATAACACTCTCCAACATAATTTTTATGGACAACTATCCCCATTCAAAGACAGCTTTCCATTTGCCACATTTTAACCTAGCCTTTGGAGAATAGAAGGTGTGGATGGTTGGCTGAATAAGAGGGGGAATAATCGAGAGTGAAGATAGGAAACAACCACCAATTTTAATGGTGTGTCGATTAGAGTAATAAGGTGGTGTGTTGGCAGGATATTTGGGTTAGAAAATGTGATAAAGGAGAGGATTTTGGGGCTGGAAAAATGTGAAAAATAGAGATTTTTGGAGACTGGATAGAACTAATAGCTCTCACATTCTCTATATTTTTAGGTCAATCATCAAACCATCTTGGTGGAAGGTGGCTGGCAAGAAGAACAAAAGCTGCCAATCTTCTTAGAGAGGAACGAAACAACATTGGTGAGCAGCTACATCATCAAGTCTTCTTTGGTTTCTGAGATGGAGACAGTGGACAACAACCATCATACTTAGAGACCCATGGAGAAGATGAAGGGTTGAACGTTCCGACACTAATTTAGAGGTGACATCGATGCCGACAAACTCGGTTAAGTGTATTTCTCCTTGTATTTGTTATTTCCTTCTCTCTTTAGAAATTGATTGTGTTATCCTTTGTATATGGATTTGGGTTTTGTGTATGAATGATCGTATTGTTGTTATCGTTCAATTGTTTGTGTATGAATCCATAGCTAGAATTTCAATATAATTCGTCATTGTTATGTTGAAATTCATTTGTAGCAACTTATGGTTCATAATCATTAGGGATAACATAACTTAAGTTAAATGACGCATCGTATGTGGTTGTTGCCTTTATTAATCAATTTCCCTAATTCGTAATACTACCACCTAATTGAATCTAGAGATTGTATCTTAGGTTATTCGGTAGTTAGGTTTAATTAATGATCGTATCTTAATTAAACAACACTTAAGAAAAAACTCAGGTTAATAGATTAATCCACGATTAATAGTTTTTAGGAGATGTTTAAGACAATAAATCATTGAAATATGTTTAATTGGGTGTAGGTCAAGATTGAACCAAAGAACCAGATCCCTCATAAATTCACCACTATCATCATTTTCGCATGTTTTCTTTAATTTGTTTTCATTAGGTTAGTTTTATTTTGTTTTCTTATTTTAAACCAAACCAACCCCCTCCCCAAAAAAAACCTAAACACCGGTTAATTTTATTTCAATAACTTTACACACACTATCTGTAGGATCGACCTAGACTCACCACTGTTATAATAGTAGGTTTAGTTTATTTTGTGTAGTGTTATGACACACTACCAATTTTTAATAGCCAACTAGCTGATAACAACAATCTTAGGGAAATCAATTTTCTTCCAAACCAATTCATATCATGGGACTTTAAGCTGAACAACTCTAAAAAGATTATAACATGAGGCATATTGAATTCTGCAGAATTGTTATCATTCTATATTGGAATATCTTCACCTCCCTCTAGTTAATTTAATAATCTATTAGCCCCTCTAAAGTTGCAATCCCATACCCCATTTTAAATGAAGCTACTTACCTTGACCTTCATCGGTACTTTTGAACTTAGAAACAACATTTCATTTCTTTGAAAAGAGGACTAAATTGCATCTAGTTCTCAAACCGAAACCACATTGACTCTCCATTACCTACTTGCAGCCTTATCCAAGGATAGAATTAGCTTCTAAGATTGAGCATCCGTCTAAAACTCCAGGAGTTCACCTTATTAATCTCAAGCTACCATAAACTTGTGTTCTTTAAGTAATATTTGTTAATCCATTTTGAACAAAGGAACTTTTTATCTCTAAAAAGTCTCCATATCCTTTTATTTAGTAGCTCTTTCTGCATTGTTAAGAGAGGGATCAATCCAAGCCCTCCTTCCTTCTTTAGGCATAGTTCCTCCTATCTAACCTTAGCCTCTTTAGAATTGCCTAGCTTTCCAAACCATAGGAATTGCTTAATACATCTCTCTGTCTCTTTGATAATCTTCTTGGTAAGGCTAGATGTGCACTCAAATGGGTGTGTATGTTTTTCAAGATGGTTGCAATCAATTACAATCTACCTATTATGGATAAACTTCTATTCTCTTAGGAATTAATTCTTGTTTTGAATCTTTCCAACAGTGGTAGAAAATCATCAAATTTATGCTTGTTTGTTGTAACTAGAAACCCCAATGACTTAACATGTGGAGTTTATATTCTAAAACTAGTCAATCTTCTAAAGACCTCTCTATTCTAAATGTCATAAAAGACAAAAATGTAGCTCTTGTCAAAGTTGATCTTTAAGCCTAATAGTATGGTATATTTTTGTAGAATTCTCATCAGAAGAATTAAAGAGTAGGGATTAGCTCCACTAAACAACATTAAATCATTAATAAATGTAAGATGGTTAAGTTTTAACTCCTTACATTTTGATGATATATTAATTTGGAGCTATTCCCAGAGAAAGCATGAAGCATTCTATACAAAATTTTAGTAGCTAAAGAGAAAAGGTAAAGGGATAACTGGTCCTTTTGCCTATTCCCTTTAGAATCTTGAAGAAAGTGGTGGAATTACCATTGAGCAGCAGACTGAAGTTTATAAAAGAAATACAAACTTTGATCCATTAGATATATTGAGCTAGAAAACTAAAAGCAAAAAGACAACTGGTTAGAAAGTTCCACCTGATTAAATCAACCGCTTTAAACAAATCTAGCTTGATAGTGCAATAGCCTTTTTAGAGGTGCAATCCTTCATTAACTTTTGAACATTAAGATATTGTCCCCAATAGTTTCTTCCTACACGAAAGCACCTTGTGATAAAGAACTTAGTGAGATAAATGATCCTTTAAGTTTGTTGGTAAGAATTTTTTAGAAAATTTTGTATATTGTGTTACAATAGGAGATAGGATGATAATCACTCATGCTAAAGGTAGTTGGAGACTTGGTAATTAAACAAACATAAGTGCTATTGATTTCCTTTAACAACTTGGAGGTGGAACAGAACTTCTGCATAGTTTCAATCACCAGCTGACCTGTAATGTCCCAAGTTCTCTGGAAGAAATGAGTTGATAATCCATCAGAGCTAGGAGCCTTAGATGGGTTAAGACTAAACATAATTTCCTTGATTTATTATATAAATTGGACCAACTAATTGCTCTCTCATTTGCTAATTGATTTTGTCTTGTACTAACTAAGATATATCAAGAACTCCATTATGCTTTAAACCTGAATCTCCTAATAAAACCTTGAAATAATTCAATGTTGTACTTTCAATGCTTTCTTGATCTGTGCATCTTAACCCTCTTTCATCATAAAGCAAATTGATTTTATTAGTGTTTCTTTTAGATAGGATAAAATGGAAGTAGAATTTTGAGTTGGTGTTCCCTTATTTTAACCAGCTCACTCTAAATTTTTGCTATAAAATGGAATTATAGAGACTAAATGTTGAATTAAACTCCTTTAGATGAGCAACTTCTTATTCTTTCAATCTCTTATCCAAAGGTTGATCATAGCAATCCAATTAAGCTTTTCTTAATTTTTCCTTGGCTAATTCAAAGCAACTTACGAGTTCATCATTGTTTCCTTGCAAAAGAGGTTTTAAATCTTTCCTTACCTTCTAAATTTTTCTCATCAGTTAATAAGATTTGCAACCTCTTATCTCCCTCTGCCAACTTCTTCTGACTATCTGCTCGAACCACATTTTTTCTGTCAGTCCATTGAAAAATCTGAATGGTGATCTATTGACTCTGCTGAAGTTTAGTCATTGTATCTCCATCCAAAACTGACCTGAGCACATGATTTTTGTAAAATGTGTGAATGGATTGGGGAAATTGACCAACCATTGCTGATTTCCCATTACTTGATTGAGCTCCTTTCTTATGAAGCAATTACCTTGTTGTTTGTTATTCTATGTGTGGAAACAACCTACTTGTCTTAAGTCCACCAAGTTGGCTACTTTGGTGAATTCTACCTGCTCTTTACCCACCCCATTTATCCTAATTCTGTTGCCTTTAGCTTAAATTAAATGAAGGATACAATTGTAATCCCCTACAACAGCCCAAGGATCCCTGATAAAGGCTTAGAGAACCTTAATGCCCTCCCATAGCTTTAGTCTCTGAAAATCATGGTTAGCTGTATAAAAAACTGAAAGTTCCAATATGTCATTACCATTTAGGAATCCACATTTGACATGAATCATTTGATCAGTTATGAGTGAAGTTTATACAAAGCTTATTTGAGTTATAAGCAATTAAAATCCTTTCATTATAATGTGATACCTGTGATTAGAATGTATCTCCCATTCAACTCCCAAAAATTTCAGGTAACTTTGTAGATGTTGTAGCTTTATTTTAGTTTCTATCAAGCCTAACAAAACAAACTTTTTCTCCGTTACTAACTCTTTGACAATATGCCTTTTAAAAGGATCATTTAACCCTCTTATATTCCATAAAAGAAAGCTTATTGTGGTTTTTTTGGTTGGAGCACCAACTCTTAATCTACTTACCCTTTGATTTGCTTGATTTTCTCCTTGAATTTATAACAAGTTAAAACTCCTCCATAATTTTCTCCCAGATCATGCTTCCTCACCCTCAACATTTTTCAGATAATTATCAACATTACTAATATTTACCTCATAGGTTTCTCCCTATTATATAATGGAATTAACCTTGTGGAGATTAATGTTTTCATACTCCTTGATCCCAACTACTTCCTGTTCAATCTCCTTAATTGTGCAATCTTCCTCGACATCTACAAGGCTTATTGGAACCTCCATTTGTCCCATAAGCTCCTAATAAGTACCTGTTGTAAACATCTACCTGTAGCTCTCCACTTCCCACTAGAGTTTTCGAGTTTCTAAAGGTAGGATAATTGAATCTCCACTCTAGTAAGCTCAATAGCCTCATTCAACTTCAACACTATAATGGCTTTAAGTAATTCCTTATCCCTCTGGATTTCTACACAAATATTAGCATAACAAATTCTGTCCATTCTAACTGTCTGGGAATCTATAGTTAAGGACTTGCCAATCAAACTTGCTAGGTAACTCAATCCCTCAAATGTCCAAAACTATAGTGGTATATTATAGAAGTTAGTCCAAATTGGAATAGTGTCAATTTTGCTTCTATCCAACTCCATTCTAGCCTCCATTTTTACAAGAATATGGGTTGTCTACCTATGTCTTAAAGACGTAGCTCCAAGATTTTACTGAGATTGTAATTTGTAACAAACTTTAAGAAAGGCGTAGCTCTAAGATTTTAGTGAGATTGCAATCTGTAAGAAACTTGAAGATAAAAGTATCTTCCTCGGTTAACCTTTTTTTTTCAAACCTTTTTTACCCCATTTTTCCTTAGCCCAGACTTTCATTTGTAGGAAAGATGGTCTTATGCTTTAGAAATAGCCCACAAATGCTACAGACCAAAATTTTGCACCTGGTTGAAGCAACTCTAGAGGAGGGGTGATTATTCTATCCACAAGCATCTCCTAATAGTGTGTGATAGAACCAACGTGTTAGGTTGATTTAAAGTTTCACCCTCAGTAATACAAATAAATTTGGGGAGCTTTTTCCCACATTGTTCAAATATAGAAAATTCTGCTCGAGAGTTCCAACTCCTATCTTAGCTTGATCTCCTTTCCTACTAGGTAATCCTCCATTCCCCCTCCCCTAATTCACTCGACTTTGACCGCAGATGAGAATTGAAAGCATCAATCAAAGAGCCAAAATCCACCATTTCTAGCCTAGCTTTCGTTGGTAAAAAAACTAGCTTTCACCATAATCTTACCAAAGGTGGAAAGTAGAAAGTAAACCTCCTAAAAAGAAGTCATAGGGTGAGAGAACTCCAAAGAGGTGTTTAATAAACAAATATTTTTAAAATTTTTCAAGAGAAATGGTCTGTCTATATATTGTATTAAATTGATTGACTTCAAAAAAGTGGATATCAATGATTAAAAAATTTAATTGGTTCAACCAGTTTAACTATCAAAACCTTTAACCGTCCAATTTATCAGTTTGATTTTTAACTTTCTGATTCGATTTAGTTTAATAACTCTTACTGTTAAAAGCATACCAATTTATTAATTAATCAGTTAATTTTTTAAATTAATAAGCTCTTATAAACTAAAATAAATTAATTAATTTTATTTAACAATATTTTTTAATTAAACTTCAAATTTTTTGATAGGTAAAGACAATCTCTTTCAATCATATTTCAAATTCTTTAATTTTAATTAATCTTTATATGATTTTATGATAATTTAATACTGATTGAACATTTTAAATTTTAAACTTTTTAGCTTAGCGATTTAAATTCTATCTTAAAATTTTAAAATATTGGTTGATATTAACAAAAATATTGGTTGATATTAACAAAAGGGTTAATAATAAGTGATCTTTGGGAATCCCACCCAAAACGATTGAAACTAAGGGGCTGTTTGTTTCTGTTGCTTTTTAAGGTTTCTTGTTGTGATTTTTGTAAATTGAAAAATAACCCTTAAAATCATGTTTGGTTAAATATGTTTCTATATTTTGTTTTTAGAAAAAACGGCAACAACTTTACGAAAACGTAAAAATAATGTTTTCGTGATTTCTGAAAACAAGTTTTTATCTCTTTTGAAACGACTTTTTTCTCCTCTGCGTCGTCTTTTGCATCTTCAATATTTCTGCGTCTTCAATATCTCCAGGTTTGTGTTTCATATCCATCTGTTGCGTTTGCGATTTCTCTTCTTTTTCTTGTCCATAAACATCAGACTCATCATACTTCTTCACACTATCAATACAACTTTCTTGTTTTTTCTTTGTGTTACTCTAAGATATGAACCAACAAAAATACGTGAAAAGGAAGAGAAATATAAAGAAAATAACAGTACTATAGATGTAACTATACTTACTAAAGGCAGCCATGTAGAACTTCTGCTTTGACCATAAGTTTTTGCATTCTTTTAGGTTGATACGAAAGATGTTGCACTCTCGTTCTTCCTCGATGTGTTTCTGTGTTTCAGTTCTTCAGTTGTGGCAAACTAATCATTTATAAAGAATCAACACAGAACAGCCCATGAAATAACGTCATGAAATAACATTATTAAATTCGAATGCTCTGTTTTCTTGATCCTCACATTATTTTAAAGTTGAGACAGCTGAAGCTGTTTTCTTCTTCCTCACGTTTTTGTAGCTAATTTGTTCTTGAAACTCACGTCATTTAATGTGCATGTGAGCCGTCTTGTTTTCTTGTTTTCACGTCATTGATTGTGGCTTGTCTTCTTGTCTTGGACTTCAAGTCATTTATTGTGGCATCTGCGGCTTCTTGTTTTCTTGTTTCACGTTATTTATTGTGGCTGGAGGCTATAATGTTGTCTTCTTGTCTTGGGACTTCAAGTCATTTATTGTGGCATGTGAGGCTACATTCACGTCATTTATTGCCTAGTTGCAATCAACATATATTCGTGGCAAGTGAGGCTTCTAACACATTAATACATATTGACAAAGAAGTTTTTGTTTTAACCATTACCTGAAAATGTTGTTAACACGTTAATACATGTTGATAAAGTTGTCTTACAATAGTTGAAAACGTTTGTATAAGACATTATGTAGCACATTAAAGTCCATCTTTTTCTATCAATTTTGTGTTGTGTTTAAAAATTTTCCATTTGTACCATCGCTACTCAACCCTTTTCTCATGAATCATGTTGAAGTGGCCTATTACTTGAAATTCACATATAATGAAAATCTAATTTGTGTACAAGTTTAGGTACCAAATATTTTTTAGAAATTGTTATGGTTGTCACATGTTTATTTTGAACCATATTTAGTATTTAATACTTTATAGAAATTGTTGTGACTGATATCACTTATATGTTATTACATTTAGTGATGGAAGGCTTAAACAATATGAATGATTGTATGGAAGTAAATGAAAAAGATGGGATATGAAATGATATTATAGAGATGCATTTAATCTCCTTGATGGTTGAAGAAGTGAAGAAGGGAAATCGAATGACTACTACCTTTTCCAAATCTGGTTGGCGGAATATTAAAGCAGGACTTCAAACAAAATTCAATAAGGAGTATAATGATATTCAATTGAAGAATAAGTATAATGGATTAAGGGCCAGATTGAAGAATTTCAAGAACTTACTCAAACAAACTGGAATCAGTTACAACTTTTTTACTGGTAAAGTTAATGCTACAAACGAATGTTGGGAAAATCAATTTAAGGTAAAATATGTCTTTTGTTTTATTAATATATCATATTATATAATATTCATCTTCTTATATCTTTTCATCATTATAGGTGCATAAAATGACTCACAGATTTAAGAAAAAAAGATGTAAGGAATTTTTAGACTTGTGTCATATTTTTGGAGATACTACTACAATTGATGTGCATGCACATCCATCAACTAAATCTCCTTTGAATAGTACAGAAGAAGAACATGGAAATGATGTTGATGAAGATTACTCGTATAATGAAAAAGAAGATCAAGATAAAAGTTCTCCGTCTAATAGAAAGAAGTCTCCTAAGAATAACAAAGCAAAAAAGACACATTTTAACATTGTAGAAGAAGCCTTACTTATACTTAGTGAACAATCAAAAAGGAAGAATGATTTACTTGAGAAAAAATTGAGTGAAACATCATCCACTACAGAAAATAGATCTCAAGAGTCTAACATAATGATGGAATGTCTGAATTTTTTAGATGAATTGGGTGTTGACAGTGTGCAATATGGAAAAACTGTGAAGGCTTTACATGATTCTTCTCTTTATAGGGATATTTTTTTGAAGATGACACAAACAAGGAAGCTGGATTGGATTATGTCGCTTTAGTTATATTTTCATATTATTGTATATGGAATTCTTATTGATTTGACACTTTTATATTAAGCATTATTCCATATTTTGAACATTTTATGTTTGTGCTTTGTATAAATATTAGACTTAATTTTAAGTCTATATTTTGTATGAATATTTTTCTATATTTGATTAAATATACTTGATTAAATATTTTATTAATTATTTAATGTTGGCATTGTAGATATATTGATTTCTTATCAGATTTTGAATCAAATTCTGATGATGAACGGAAGAAAATAATCATTATTTCTATAGTTGGGGGAGAGAACAAATATTTTCATTTAAAAAAGTAACCATGTAGAACTTCTGCTCTACCAGGTCATGATTGGATATTAGAACTTTTGAATGGGAATCCTACAAGGATTTATGAAAGCTTAAGAATGA
>JANZXP010000003.1:20788589-20813975 GCA_027576715.1 Erythroxylum flavicans
TTTTAATTTTTAGGATTGTATAGGAGCAATAGATGGTACACATATTGATGCACATGTTCCGACCGATGAACAAATACCATACAGGGGCAAAAATTGTTGCTCATTTGACATGCGTTTTACATATGTAATGACTGGATAGGAAGGTATTGCAAATGACTCTCGAGTTCTTTTGGAAATAGTGACAAATCCTGCTAATCAATTTCCTATGTCTCCACAAGGTAATATATTATTTTAAATAAACATAGTAATTATAATTCATTTTAAATATATTTTGTTAATATAATGTTCTTTATATGTTAGGCAAGTACTATTTGGTTAATTCGGGCTATACTAATATGTCTGGATTTCTTTGACCATATCAAAGGGAAAGATATCATTTGCAAGATTACAGATGTAGAGGAAGACCTCAAGATACACAGGAATTGTTTAACTACAAGCATTCTTTATTTAGAAATGTTATTGAAAGATATTTTGACATTCTAAAAGCAAGATTCCCTATACTTAAAAACATGTCGAGTTTTGATATGAAGAAACAAAAATATATCGCTATTGCTTGTGTCATGCACAACTATATTAGAATGTATGGACAAAGCAATGAATTATTTGACAATTGTTCCAAAAATGAAGAACAAATTAGGGAAAGTGAAAATGAAGATACAAGTTCTCAAATAGAGTATAATATCACTCCAGCACAACTTCGAGGCATGTCTTAAAAGCGAGATAAAATTACTAGACAAATGTGGAATGATTATATTATTTCTAATTGATTTTTGTTTCCTTTTGTAAATGATAGTACTATTATGTTTTCAAGAATTATAGTATGATAGACATATTTTATCGATTAAAATGATTTAATATATTTTTTAATTTATGTAATTTTATTATATTCAATTAATGTGTAATTGTTTAATAATATTTGATTTGTATATATTTTAATTTTAATTATAATAATAATTAAATAATTTAAAAATATAATATATTATATTATAATTATTACACATAAGAATATAATTACAAAAAATAGAAACAAGATGATAAAATCAAACATATTTTTATTTTTAGTTTTTATTATAAATTTCAACTAAACAGATTTTTGTTTTCAGTTTTTATATTACAAATATCAATCAAACAAGTTTTTATTTTTTTAAGGAAAAAATAGAAATTAAAAACAGGAAATAGAAACTAAAAACAACAACAGAAACATATCTTAATCAACTAAGTTTTTGTTTTTTTAAAGGAAAAACACTGAAATCATAAACAGGAAACCGAAATTAAAAACAGACTCCTAAATTGGGAACCAAATTTTCTGTACCTACTACTCTGTATTAATTCTGTTTCACGCAATTTTAGTCATATAAATGTGTACAACCTATATGGGACTCAGAAAAATATATAATTAGATCGCATAGAATAAAATAGGTAAATAGTAGTAGGTATTGGTTGCCTAAATTGATACTCTTTCCGTGTCTCCCCATTCCGCCGCCGCCGCCGCCATTGCCGCCGCCGAAACAAAACCCCACTCCGACCGCCTTAGCACCTCTGCGGAGCTCTCTGTCTCTCTCGCTTGCTACACAAAGCTTCGAGAGAGGGAGAGAGAAGAAATCATGGGACATATAATTAATTAAGCTAAACAAACTGTCCACACAACCAACCCGCGCACAGAGAATCATATAGAGCTTTTCATTATTGTCATTATGCATGATGACGACGTTGTAACGGAGCCGGCGAATCAGAGATCCGAAACAATCTTCCATTAAATGCACGCATACAACCGACTGCCGAGTAGCGGCCACAGTACACCTTCTCCGCCGCAGTCGCCGCTCCGATCGCCGCGCTATCGCCACGGCAGCCGGTCTAAGCCTGATCGGTTCGGTCCGGCGGGCAGGACCCTAGCCCACCGCCTAGCCTGGCTTCTCATCTCCGTTCTCCTCCGTCGCCAGGGCATTTTCCTCTTCGCGCCTCTTATATACATCTCCGTTATGTTGTTGTACATGGGAACGGTGTCGTTTGATGTTGTTCCGATCATTAAACACAAGCCTGCTCCGGGATCTGTTTATCAGAGTCCTCGGGTTTACGAGAAGCTCCGACCCGAAATGGACGCAGATAATTCGTCTGCTGATGCGGTATGTTTTGCCTTCGTTTCCTATTTTACACTAATTTGTTAGATACAGGCAATAGAAATTGTTTCTTTGCAATTTGTTTTTCTTTTTTTGATTTGATTCGATTCTGCTACTTACTAACATAGAATGTGAAATTCGTTTAGCTATCTACCATATGGAAAAACTCGTATAAAGGTGTTGAGTGGAGACCTTGTGTGAAGAAGTCTTCAGGAGGTATGAATTATGTTGATGACCTGAATGTGGATTCCGCAAACATCACACAGAGCTTTGGCTTTGATAAATCAATTGTCAAACTAAAGATATTTGGTTAAAAATCTAGTATTGCTGGATAGCTTGTTTTGGCCTTATCTTTTTATGCCTGAACGTGAGGCTGCTTGAATATGAATTTCAAGATGCAAATTATGGCGTTCAAATGATTGGTTGGATGTACCTGAGGTTTTCTACCATTGAGTTTTACTGTGCCTCTCAGTGTGAAAAAGCGATGGTAACTGTTAATTATGCTTGACACCATGAAATTCTAATGCTGAATACTGCCTGGTCTACGTAATAGGTTCTGCAGTATTGGATGAATAAATTGGTGTAGAGTACAAAATTTGAGAAATCTGCATATGTATCAAGTAATTTATCTTTGGGTGGATATGAGTGGTAGCATTTGGTTGTTTATCCAGCAACCGAATATGTTTGCCATTAGCCAACAATAAGCGCTTCTGTTTTCTGATTCGGGGACTGAACTATCTATAAGAAATATATTACTTAGGTCTGATGAAGATGATTGGTAACTTCTGCAAGATTGTGCTGATTTTCCATTTTGTATAGCTACTTTTCATGAAGAAATAAAGTAGGATTTTAGGGTCAAAGAT
Organism: Erythroxylum flavicans; assembly: GCA_027576715.1. Lineage (NCBI taxonomy): Eukaryota > Viridiplantae > Streptophyta > Magnoliopsida > Malpighiales > Erythroxylaceae > Erythroxylum > Erythroxylum flavicans. The sequence continues at coordinate 20,791,570 of JANZXP010000003.1, forward strand.
ATGGTTAATTTGTTTGAGGATTAAGTGTTAAGATTCAATTTTGTTGCTACCATTTAGGTTGAAACTGATTTTGACAGAGATGACATTTTCAACCTGGTCAGATGTTGATAGGCTAGGCTCAGGTTAACTTGGCTTCAAGTTGAGCTTAGACCAAAGGGCCTACCTGAAGTCCAGCCTAAACCCTCTCTCTAAAACAACATCATTTTGGTTTTTTGTCTAAAATGACGTCGCTTCTGTCTGTAAATTTAAGAAACTCAAGACTAAAATGTTGTTGTTTTGTTTAGTTACACTAAAACGATGTCATTTTGGGCGGCCAAAGCCTGCCTTCTCGGATGTTGATCATTAACTCATAGGCAAGCTCTTAATAGCTTTGATTCATCTTATTATTCAATTAGAAGGCCAGCATAGTTTTACTTGTTTACGAATATTTGTTTTGAAGGAATGGGAAAATAACCAAAGATAGCCAATCCATTATTGACTGGTATTGTTCGATGCATCAGTACAAAGTTCTGCTATTCTCTTGTCTCCACCTTCAACATGTTCAAACTTAAGAGATACACTCATATATCGCTATTAGTTCTAGTCAAAATGTATTTCTGGCACTGTTATAGCAGAAGCATTTGACCATCATCATAACAGGAACATATTCTATGTTACCACTGGAATTCCTAGAGAACTAATGACCAGAGCAGACTGAGATAAAATTTACTAAAAGATTTATTTATAAGGATATGAAATTTGTTTCATGAATCTTGACATATGTGGAGATATGACTTCTGCATACAACTTAAATATTTTTGGTCAACAGATAACCTTGCTGTTTACATGACATTGCTATATATAACATTCCCCACCTTACTGTAGCCATGGACATGAATCATGCATTTGTTTTTTCCACAATTAGATTATATTGTAGATGTTTGTCTCTAGCAAAAACTTTTTCTGTGCTTATCACTACTGTATTTTATGGTTGTTGTGTTTATTATAACAGGCTTACCTGAATCAAATGGTTACTTATATATTGAGGCAAATGGTGGCCTGAATCAACAGAGGACGTCGGTTGGTGCTTCTCTTTCAATCATCATATATTCACCTTGTTAGTGATGAGTTTTGGTAATCACTCCACTGTTCTGTAATCTCAGTACATTTATTCTTAATTTGCAGATATGCAATGCAGTGGCTGTGGCAGGTTATCTAAATGTGACACTTCTGATTCCAAATTTCCACTTTCATAGTATTTGGAGAGATCCTAGGTTTGTTAGCATGTTCTCCAATTCAGCACGTAGAATTATAAATTCCATTGTTTTTTTTCTTGAGTTAACTAGAAAGCCAATTTTGTTGTCTCTTCTCTTTAGCAGTTTAATTCTTTTACCTATTTATAGTGGAAAATTATCGCTATGTCCTGCTCTATTAATTGGATAGATCCAATGGTATTGAAAGTATTTTCTCTGTCTAACTAGTTGCCGATATTTGGTCTCAGTTTTGTTTAGCCATCTGAAATTTTTTATTTCATTCTAAAGTTCTGGCCTGCAAAAAGTTCCAACCAATATTTTGTTCTATCACTCCTGGAAGAAGAGCTATTTGCTACTAATCATCTTTAACTGCTTACTAAATTGAGAGCCACTTACATGTGTGATTTCTATATAAATATTTCACTTGAGGATGAAATTAGAAACTAAGGTTTTGTTGGATAAGTTGATGATTTGCTGACTATTTTAGAATGTTGTTAATTTGAGCCATATGACCCCGATGCCAATTGTTATGATTGCCATACTTTTTACATTTCTGTTTATTCTCAAGCTTTGCAATGTTCACAATGCGTTGCAATTAAATTTCCTATTTCTATTCTCCAAGTTGATGGACCTTTGGTTTTGACTTGTCCAGCAAATTTACTGATATCTATGATGAAGATTATTTCATCAGTTCCTTGCAAAATGATGTACGGGTTGTTGATAAGATTCCAGAATATCTTATGGACCGGTTTGATCACAACTTGACCAATGTCTATAACTTCAGAGTAAAAGCATGGTCGCCAATCTCATACTACAGGGATGTTGTACTTCTAAGACTATTAGAAGAAAAGTGAGTGGTGGAGTTACAATACATTACACACAAATACATCAGTCAGTCTGGTTATTACATAATTATTGCGGTACTATTCTGATCATATACAGTTGGCCAAGATATTACTGACCATATGCTTGGTCTTTTCATCTGTATTGTGTGTTTTGATAAATGTTACAGGGTTATAAGGATATCTCCTTTTGCCAATCGCCTGTCATTTGATGCTCCTCCTCCAGTCCAACGGCTTAGATGCTTGGCAAATTATGAAGCTTTAAGGTTCTCAAGTCCCATATTAGCTCTGGGACAAACCCTAGTTTCAAGAATGAAAGAACGCAGTGTTGACTACGGTGGAAAATACATATCTGTGCATCTTCGCTTTGAGGAGGTTGGTGGTTGTTATTTGGAAAGTCTTAACTAATGCTCAGTGCTATTAACCATCATATCATCCAGCCCATTTTCTTACTAAACCTTAGATCGCCCTCCCTAATGTGCAGGACATGGTTGCTTTCTCTTGCTGCATTTTTGATGGTGGAGAGCAGGAAGACAGAGACATGAAAGCAGCCAGGGAAAGAGGTTGGAAGGGAAAATTTACAAAGCCTGGTCGAACTATACGTCCTGGTGCAATCAGGCTTAATGGAAAGTGTCCCCTTACACCTTTGGAGGTAATATAGTTTTCCTACATTCGCCTCATTCCATTTAATAGAAATATTAAAACTTGTACTCTTTATACCGTTCAACTATCATTGGAGACTTTTCTTCCATAATCTCATCCTTGGCTTCTTTATGAACTTTGAATGGTTGATATGTACCTGTAGATCCAATGAACACAGAAAATTTCAATTTGTCAGTGCTATTGATCAAGAAAGAGTAAAATTTGTCTTCCTTTTACACTATGGATGATCATGCTATTCCTGGTTCCACTTCTAAGGTAGTTTTGGGAGATAGGATTTTTTTTTTCATTGTTAGGTCCTTGATGATCAACCAAGCGATGTGTGCTTCATAAATTTTCTGCACAAAACAGCTAATGTTTGAGTCATTTTACCTTTCGGTGGCATTTAACTGCTGATTGCTCTACTACTTTCAGTGAGAAATATCTAATGTAAGTTAGAAGTGCTGAGAAAAGAATTTTTTTCATCATAGCTGTTAAAATCTAGCCTTTGGTGGTGGCATACTTTCATGCCCTTGTGGAATTTATTTGGTATGCCATGGATGATTTTCTTTCTCTTTCTTTTCCTCTTTTCCCTTGTTTCAGGTTGGTTTGATGCTTAGGGGCATGGGTTTTGATAAGAACACATACATATATTTGGCGTGTGGTAAGATATACAACGCTGAAAAGTACATGGCCCCACTTTTAGAAATGTTTCCAAATTTGCAAACTAAAGAGATGTTGACATCGGATGAAGAACTTGCTCCATTTAAGGTATTTAGGGTTTGTGACTTGCTTCATCAGTCTGTATGGTTCTTGATATTATGACATTAGTTACTTATTTCAGAACTTCTCTTCTCAAATGGCTGCGTTGGACTACACTGTTTGTCTTCATAGCGAGGTTTTTGTCACAACTCATGGTGGAAATTTCCCTCACTTTTTGATGGGCCACAGAAGATTCTTGTATGGTGGGCACTCCAAGACAATCAGACCAGACAAGCGGAAGCTGGCACTGCTTTTTGATAATCCAAACATTGGGTATTTTCATTTATTCCTTTGCTTTTCCCTGATGGGTGAACAAAAAATGCATTGCAGAACTCAAAATTATTCAGTAGTTGAGCTACTAAAGAAAACGATGTTTTTTATTGTCCTTTACCAAATGAAATAGGCTAGAAGGCAACAAAATTGATGGCAGTTGGGTTGATGCTTTTTATTGATAAGTAAAAAAAGGGCTGTTTTGAAGACAAACAGACATCGTATTTACCAACCAGTCAAGTATCAAAAACTTCGCCTTCTGGGTGACAAAGTTGGATAGTTATCTAATCTGACTATTTGGTTTAATGATGACATTGAAGAGTTTTCAATTACAACCTAACCTTTTAGCTTCATTTCAATAAAATACTTAAAATACAGTGGTTCTGTTCAGTGATGATCTACCTGCCGCACCGATCCAGAAAATGCTGTCAAACAGTTGACAAACTATGTCATGTTTTTAAGTCATTTTCAATTATATCAGGTTTAAATGTATAGGATTTAGAAAAGCCAAGATTATCCATTTTAGTCCCCGTGATATTTATTCTCTTACAACCTAGTTTGCCAGAATTGTACGGGTGGTCTGGAATTTGTAAAACCTTCAATACATCTGACGATGTATACTAGAAGATGACTATAGTAATTTTTTGATGTAGTTTGATGGTAATAGACTAATACAGAAAATGAAAAATAACTTTCCCGTACTTTAATGATATTATACATACTGGTTTCAAGATCTGAGACATTTTCTGTAAAGTATGGTAAAATTAAAGATAGTCAATTTGGGTTATCTGTACTTGATGTGGTTCCGGAGAAGTGAAAATATTGACAATGATCCTGTTATCCTAGGTGGAAGAGTTTCAAGCGACATATGTTGAAAATGAGATCACACAGTGATTCCAAGGGTTTTGAACTTAAGCGGCCAAACGACTCTCTCTATGCTTTTCCATGTCCTGATTGCATGTGCCGTCTGAACAAAGCATAATCATCAGCTACGCGATCTGTTTGAGGAGATTTTACTGATGTTCACTGGTTCTAACTTTTTTCTGGGCACATGTTGCTGCTGACACAATTTTGTGTTGAAATTCTTTCATTTTTTTTATCATCATCATGCCGAGAGGACATACACTTCAATTTTGGGAGCTTCACGGACTTACTGGAGGTTGCTTTCAACCAGTCAATTACAGGATTGGAAGAAAGGGTGGGTCCTGCATATTTTTGTGTATTCATGCCAGAGAACAAGCGAAAGCATTATTTTGATTGGAAAGAGTTGCAGGGGAAGATATGCTTATAACCGAGCATTGTCCACATAGATGCTGCTCCAACTGCTCTATCAAAGGAGCTGTAAAATGACGTAAGATTCTCTGTGCCCTGGTTATCTTGGGCTTTGTAAATTAGTCAGAAACGATTCACCTATGGAAAATTCGTGAAGTTTGTGTACATTTAGAGAAACCAGGGTAGCACTTACTTATCCTCTTTTATAATTCCTATCTCTCTCCCCAAGTATATGATAACTTATATTCGTGAAATTGGCAGCCGGAAAATAATTATTTGGATCCAGGCCTGGCCCGAGGATCCATTGGACTTCAAATGGTTTGAAGCTGTGTAGGCTTGGGTTAAGTTTTTTTTTAATGTTTAATTGTATTTAAAATTTGAATAAATTTTAATATAAGATTTCATATGAACTTCAAATAATTGAAATTATGGATAATATGTAGAAGAATATTATTTATTTTAAATATTTATAAATAATATAGATCTAATTATTAATTATTTTAGATATATTAAATAATTTTTATTGTTTAAAAATTTTATAACATACTTATTATTCTAAGATTCATTTACATAAAAAGTTAATATCTATTATTTCATATAAGAAAAGTTTTTAAAACTTATTTATTTTTCAAAAAAATTATAGCCTTAATGTTAAATTTTCAAATATAATCTTAAATTTTTTAGATTACCCATTTTAGTCAAATTGTCTCAATTCTACTAAAGAATTCTTATTCATTTCATTGCTTTATTAAATTAATATTGCAAAATTTAATATCTTGCTTTTGACAAAAAGATTAAAATTTATTTGCTTAAGTTTTTTAAAATTAATAATGAGTTAAATTATTTGCTCTCTTTTTCACTCTTTGCTTATCTAAGTTTAACAATGAAACAGTGCTTGGTCCTTTTAAACCATGAAAGAATAATTTCAATTCATGAGTTTATTTATGTAGCAAGTATCATGGTGTTATTAGAGACAATAATATAAAGTTTTCTCTATTAACCTTTGTAAAACTACACAATCAAAAATTTATATTTTCAACTCTAAAAAACCAAAGCAATCACATGAAAAATAGTAAATCAAGAAGTAAAAATTAAATAAATAAACATACAAAAGTGGAAAGACGTTAGATAATTGATGTGCTCATGATCATTAATAGTTTACACTACTTCATTTACATGTAAAAATATTATTATGTAAATTATACCCGATTATATGACAATTTCATTAAATGAATATTCAACATTGATAATTAACAATTAAGCATACTTTCATTATCAAATATTTGTTCCAATGAATTTTTAGTTGAAAGATTGGTCTCTGTAAATATATCCATATAGAAAAGACAATATAAGGTAATATGATATATAATTATAAAAATTATTAAGATAAACAAAACTAATATATCATAAAAATAAAGTTTATCTTGAATATTTTCATCACCTAATCAACTTCGGGCACATATAAGAGCTCCACGATATTAGGATAAAGGCAAGAATAATAAAGACTAATTATCTGACCACCAGTACTCAAAGTAGATTCTGAAGTAATAATAGATATTGGAATCGATAAGAAGTCTTATGCAATTACTTGCATGATTAGAAAAGCATGTGTCTTCCACCATAATAATACATCGAATTGTACATTTTTAACTAGGATCACAACGCTGCCTCCAAATAGTTGTCTAACTCCATATTATTGTAAAAAGTCTTAAACCTTTTTTCCTTGATAAATTGTGCAAATTCGGGACTGACATTAGTCATATCAATAACATATAAAGATGAAACTAGAGCAGAAGCTAAAGCTAAAGCTAATACAAAAATACTGCAATCCTAATCTTTCTCTAATCATATTTGATAATTATTAAACAAATTCTAGTAGAATTATTTAATGATATCATTATGTTCTTTGGCCTGATCACTATAGAACTTTTGATAATAAAAATATAACCCCTCCATCTTATATCTTAGGTTTAATATAGAAATGATTGTAATACTTTTTTCCAATCATAGACATTAAAAATTGAGTTTCTCTATGCTCTGTTCTACCATGACCCAAATTACCTTATTATAATCAAATATCCAACTAGGTAAAGTTTGTTTAATCTTATACATGTGGCTAAAGCAAATATGCGAAGTTAAATATTTTAATCTTGAGAACAACTCCGTAGCATTAATTATAATTTTTTTTCAAATTCATGTAAAATGTTTTAAGTAACTCTTATTTCTCTTCTATTGGGGGGCAATCATACTAAGAATCTGTTTATCTCAACCTGCTAAACACCTCAACATCCTTGGTTTCCAACATCAACATCTTGAATGTTGAATTCCATTTGGTCAGACAATCTTAAACTAACTTTTTCATGCACGGAATGCATAACTATCATGTAGGTTCTTTAATTTTTTTTTCACTCTTTTAGGTAATGCACTTTAACACACCATGCTACTTTGGATCGGCTCTACCTCTTCCTTTAGTACCATTAACCCATCTTTCACAATCAAATTCATGATATGTTCGAAACAATGCATATAGAATAACTTTCCACCAATTAACAAACTCCTAACCTGCAACTTATTCTTAAATTTTTCTATCACTGCATCATTTGTGCTACAATTGTCCAAAGTTATTGTTGAGAGCTTAATGTAGATGTTGTAATTTATTAAGCACTCCACTATCACAGTTGTCAACATTTCACTTTTATTCAATGCCGACACATAAATGAACATATCATTTAAGATCATAAACAAATATCAATTATAAGATAGTTAATAAATAAATGGTAATAAGATTAAGAATATAATTTAGCTCAACATCCACTACATGGAGTCTAGTCATTATCAATTAAATATGCTATCATTGCTATATAACTCTTCTTTTGTTTTTTATCTGTCCATATATCTAATGTGATGGCTACCTGTCCATGAATACTCGATAACATCTTCAATATTTCTTTCTTTTAATTGACATAAATCTTGAAAATGTCTTTCTTCATGGTGTTCCAAGGTGGGACTTTGAAGGTAGGCTTGAGTGAAGTGAGCAATATCCTGAAGTTTTTTATATCAATAATGGAGAGTTGGTATTCATCACCAATGATCATTTTAGCTATCAAAAAATTTAATCTGTTGTTAATATAAACCTGTGGTAGTCATTTCATACTTCCCTCTCAATAGGTTAGGGATAAAAATATTTGACCTTTTAGTACCATCTTTATGTTATATGACTCCATGTGTCTTCAAATGAGAGGTTCCACCTTTAGAACATCTAATTAACATCTTATGGCAATATTTATATTCAACCTTTGCAATTCCATCCCTTGATTTAGTCTTGGTGAAGCGATTCCAACATCACTTCTCATTGAACCTATTCCTTTATCCTGAATAGTTTCTTCATCTGTGACTAGATTAGAACTCTCCATTGGTATATTATCCATTATCGGATTAGAACTCTGTACTGAAGGAAAATGCTCATTCATTTGTGACAATCAACATATATGAACATATAAGTTATCAATGGACATTTACAAGTATACATATACTTTAATTAACATTTAACATGTATAAGTGCTAAAGTTAATAAGCATATAAGTTAGTCATTGACATTTATATGTATACATACACTTCAATGAACATTTACATATATACATACTAAATTTAATGAGCATTTATATGTATACAAACCAAGCACACATAATAAATGGAAATGAACCAATTATTTCGAGGAAAAAAACCCAAAATTTCTACATAAAATGTTTATGCATGCATAACCATATATCAATATCATGAAAACCTAAAATAACAAATTATTGAATCTACAAGACAATATTAAATGCTTTAGGAAAATTTGTATCTACTATTTTTTAACGAACATTTATTTATAATCATTTTAATTTAATGTAATAAATGTGATATCTAGCTAAATGAATTGGATATCAAAAAGCCTATATTTTAAGAAATTTGAATATAAAATGATTGGTTTACTATAATTGGGTCCTTTAAAATTTTTAGAGAAAGGAATGACAAAGAAAAGAAAATGAAAGAAAGCAAAAAAAAGGGAAATGATGGAACAAGAACAACTACATAGGAATTGTTATTTAGCCAATCGGTTGGTTGTAGTTTAGAGACATAGTTGTTTAAAGACATTATTTTTCTTATGTATATTTAGATGTATATCATAAAGTCTATGGAATAATATTCATTGCAAATAAAATTATGATAAGATTATAATTATGAAATTCATATAATATTTATATATATTATCCTTAAATCATTCCTTGTTAAATCGTTCCTTGTTGTTATCCTATTGAGACTGGATATTAAAAAAGTGTAAAAAGACTAGCGCACATTATGTTTTGCCTTATGAAGGAAGTAGTTAATCTTATAAACTAAAGTATAAAGATACCTAAACAAACATATGAGTGCTTGTTAGAGAACAATTTTACTAAATTAACGCCATATAAGAAATACATTTGGAACATTACTTATATGTATATGGAAATTCTTATTGTGATGAAAGTAATCCTCTTACTTAAGATCTCTAAAGTATCTCGTGTAGGAATTGCTAAGTTTTGATACTACTTATAACCTATTATAGTCAAGTGTAGCTTAGTCGGTAGTCATTAAATATGACATGTACTATATAGAGGTAGTTGAGTGATCAATATAAGATTCATCACCTTAAAGTTATAAGGGAGAATGTTTTATTGTTCTTGATTAGTATTGATTCATGAAATCCTTGGCCAAGGTGGAATGACACCTTGAAAATTATTTTCAAAGGTCATTAATATAATGAATTACTAATGATGGAGAACTAACAAAATTGGATCAAATAGAGTAGAAATTAATTTCATATTTTATGTCTAATTAGAACGTTGTATGATGAAATGATTGAATTATGTCAAAAAATCATACAAAAAGGTTAGTCAAAACCACTTTAACATTTCTAAATATTTAAGTGGTCATGTTGTATTACTAGACGATAATCTTGATCTATAGATATAAATTATTTAATTAGAGAAATAAATTAAAGGATTTTTTAATTTATTTAATCCTAAATATAATTTTAAGTTATAATTTATATTCATTGCTAACGTATTTAGGAACCTAATAGGTTATACATAAATGGTAGGATGAAGAGAGAAAAGATGTTTTAATTAAGTTCTTGATTATAAAATTTGAGAAACTTTATAATTAAATATAATATATTTAATAAATAAGGATTAGTATAAGATATTGGAGTTTATTTGAGTCTAATTAGTGTTTAATTAGAATTAATTGTACTTTTAATTCAAATTTAATCGCAATTGAAATGTTATTTCAATTAAATTACTAAAATATCTAAAACCTATTATAAATAGGCTCATGCTCTAAGGAAACTAACACTCCTTACTTAACTCTCTCTACAGTAGTCACAAAGTTCTCTTAACACATTTTTTATATACTGTTAGAAGCCAAAAACTTGTGTAACTATGGTAGTTGAGATGAGCTAATTTAGAAATGATTTGAGGGAAAAGACAAGAAAAAGGATTAAACATGATCAAATCTTTCCCGGATTTCTCTATAGTGATATCAGAGTCGATTTTAATTATATAACTTGATTAAAATATGTTTGATTATCATTTATTACAATTTTGGAGTTAAAATTAAAAGTAGATTCATATCCAATTAATGTCCATTAATCCCTATACTATCAAACTAGATCTGATATGAAAAGTTTAGATTTAAGACAAATTGAACCAAAAAAATTAACAAAATTCTTAAAAAGAACCACAAACTTTTGTTGGAAACATGTAGGTGTTATGATGGTAGGGAAAATGGGTGACAACATCAAATGTTTGAGGCCAATAGGTTTTGTATTATTGTCTTGGTTACTGCTGAAATTGGTTATTGTGGATTGCGTGAAATTGGTGTTTGGCTAGACAATGCTGGATGTGGTTGCCCGTAAATCATGATGGCTTGCGATTATTGTTGTATGCGAGTGACTAGAAGATAAAAATGCTAGTGGTGGCATAAGATTCCATTAAGCATAGTAGCTGTTTGAAGTCCTGACTAATAGTAGAAAGGAGATGCATTCAACTAGTGGCTTAGACTAATTTGTTCATTATAGAATGTATAACTAGCTCCTTGCAGCATGTAGTTTAGTAGTGGGCGTCAGACTAGGTTGACAAAGACTTGAGAGGTTGGGTCAAAAATAAAAATTTCTGAAAGGGATGTAATTTTGCAAAATCTTCGATTTGATTGTAGTGGTTTCTAGCACAATAAAAAACATAAAAATTAAACACACAAATGTAAATCAACATCGAAGTTTGTTGACGCATTTCGACATACCTTGCCTACCTCTGCGGAGCCCTTACCTAGATTAATACTTTCACTAACGGCAATAGTTTCATTAAAGGCTTTATTAAGCCGATATCACTCAACTCTTGACACTATCCATCGTCTTCATAATCTGTAAAAGTATTTCACACCCGATAACACGACCGACTTGTGTTAACCTCAATAAAGGATTTTCTCAACAACTTTTTAACGAAAGAAAATAAACACACAACTCAAGTGATTAAAATAAACAATGAACATAAACAAAGACATTTGAGAAAGAAAACAATTTTCCTAACAATGTAGCTTCATCAATGAAAGAATAGGAAATTGTCCATTGAACACGAAAATTTTTTGGAGTTTTTCCATAAAAGCATGTTGCAAAAATAGCCCAAAAAATCACCTACGATGGACAGAAAAATGCAGCTCCCAATTTAGAAAAAATCTTTGAAAATCAACTTCTAAAAATCACTCAAAGACCCCAAAAATCTAGCTGCCGAGTTACCATGTTCTTATAGTTTTTTCCCACACAAGACAGCAAAAAAATAGCCCCAATAAATCACGTAATAGGCAGATGAAATATAACAAAAATCTGTATGTTTTTCACTATCAAAAACCCACCACTTTAGTCCAGAAAATCACACAAACAACAATGGAAAAACAATTACTTTTACTTCTAATAAGGAATGATAACTCAAGTAAAATGTAACTGTTGAAAAACACCCACTAAACCACAAAATACTAAAGAGAACAATGCAGCTGCAATATATGGATTAATGATCAACGTAAACTTCATCGGCTACATAGCCTCCCAATCAGCAGTGATAATTTGAGAAAAAAGGAGCTGCAAGGATTTCACTTAATCACCAAAAATCCCAGCCACACTAGTCACGTGATCAGCTACAAGGATTTCACTTAATCACCAAAAATCCTAGCCACATAAGTCAAGTGAAAATCAGCAAAGATAGAATCATATCTTAACCCAATCAGCTGCCAAATATCAAGTTAGATTTCTAGAAGATAACCATTGTCAAATCCCATCTTAAGTAGGATTTGAAATTTATCAAACTTGTCTTAAAAGAGTCTCATTTAAACTCAATTAAGTCTAATTATCAAATAATGTCCAAAATTAAATAATTAAGATATTGTAATCTATATCTTAACAATGCCCCCCTTTTTGGCATTATTTGTCACATATGAGAATCTCCCCCTAAAGGAGATAATTGGACATATAACATCAAAGTCACAAATCATATGAGAACTCACAAAAGAACTCCCCCTTAATTAGTCAATAAGATTCATCCTCCCTCTTAGGACAAAAAGATGTCAGAAAGTAAAACAAATAGTCACGCATATACCTTGAAATCTCCCCTTGAAAGGAACAGTCACCAAAAACAATATGATATCTTCCCCTTGGGACAAAACAATGCCAAAATGAAGAATGCCTTCAATGTAACCAATCTCAGTGAATAAAGAGGTATAAGAATCAACAATCAGTGTAGCGGAATAATCATAAGCACGCCAAGATGACAATTTATCACTAATCAAAACACTAGCCAAAGCATCATTACTTACATCAAAGCCATCCACATACGACTGATTAAATTAAAAAACTCTAAAAATTCATTCAACGAATCAGAATCAAACTTAATCAATCTTCTCCTTATATAAACCATGTGAAAGCATATTGCCCAAACTCATATAGTCCACGATATAGAGAGAAACTATAATGAAACTTCAAAGATCCAAATCATAGAAAACTCGAATCTTCCTATAGGTGTCCAACCAATCATTAACATATTTTTGACATAACCCCGTAAATCAAAATCCAAAAGAAAAATTCTCAAATCATCAAGCAGAGCCTTATGTTCACATCAAATATACTATTCAATAAATAAGAAAAGCTAGATACACATCAATCAACTGAACCTTAGAAAACTAATAAATAAAAACTCAAAAATCCTATATGTTAACTCTTGCGAACCTCTTTTTTTTAAGAAATAACATCAAACTATACTTTAAAAATGTAAAGCACATAGTCCCTATGCCCCTCGAAGAAATTTAAACCTGGGCTTATTCTTAGTCACATTAATTTTGTCATCAGATGTTTGGTTGGTTTCTCCCTCAGAAGTAATTAACAAATCCTCTGTCTAATTAGTTTCTTTAACAATAGCAGCTAATTGTAAATATGGAAAATTTCTTACTTTTCCTTTCACTATGTCTTTATGCTTTTAATTGACCCTTTCGAACCCAAGTATGCTTCAGTACTATAGGCTGCTGTTGCTGGAAATTTAATGGTGAGTGTATAGATTTTCAGTTTTGAGCCCTTTGAAATATCATTTGTAATAACTTGTAGTATTTCGACCTTATGTGCCCGATAACCCCACAAAAGTGATATATAGGTATAAGCTTCTGATTCTTCATTGATATTTCTCCTTAGATAGATTTGATTGCACCACTTTTCTCATCATTAGACTTAGAACATTTACCTTTATAGCCAATGCCTTGGAGATCTCCTTTAATCTTACCAATTTTCAACAATTGTTCTAATTTTTTGGTACCTCCATTTAACATTCTTATTCCCTTTTCCGTACTGACAGCTTCAACGTTGTTTCATCAAGCTCATCTATTATAGATAACAATTTCTTCTCTAAATCTTAAATGATGTTCTTCATAGAAGAGTTTTCCTTTTTTAGCTTTTCATTCTTCTTACATGTTTACACATATTTTGCATACATTAACTCATAGGCTTCATAGATATCCTCCTTTTTGTCATCTGAGCCACTGTCATCACTGTCATAACCTGAGGATAGACTTTGAGTTGATTCAACTACGTTTTTCCCAAGATTTTCTTATTTATCCACAATTTTCTCATCAGTTTCTTCCTTCTTAGTTGTTGTTAAGCAAGCAACTGGACTTTTACTGTATAAAGCAACTAACGTAGCACTGCTCACAACCTCACTACTATAATCACTTTCAGATTGATTCTCACTCCAAGTACTCATATAGGACTTCCCTTTTATCTTTTTTAAGGAATTAACATATTTAGCTTGCACATGTCCGAAGCCTTGATACACATGACATTAAATTTTCTTTACTTTTCTTTCATCCTTTCTAGTTCTAGCTTGTTGTTTAAAGTGGCTATTTGATGAACTCCCACCATTTTTTCTAAACTCTGGTCTATCCTTCTTCACTTTCTTTAACCACTTGTGAAATTTCTTATTAATAACTCCATATCATTATTCTCATCAGATTCATCTTCGAAGTCATTCACGACTTTACCAATCTTGGCCTGCAATGTCAATCCTTTGTTCCTCTCTTATTTTCCCCTTAACAAATTCATCTCAAAATTGATAAGAATTACAATTATCTTATCCAATGACAATTCATTGATATCATGAGCTTCCTTGATTGCTACAATTTTTGGTATGAACCTCAGAGGTAACAATCTCAATGTCTTCTTAACCAGTTTTAGGTTAGAGTATTTCTTCCCAAGTTGATGTGCTTGGTTCACTATGTCACACAATCTCTCATGGAAGCCTTCGATGGTTTTACTCTCGTCCATCTTCAGCTCTTCAAATCTTATGGCCAACATCTGAAGTTTTGAGGTTATCATAGATTTCGATCCCTCTTGTATAGTTTGTAAAATGTCCCATGCTTCTTTTACTGATTCATAGGTTGATATCATAGCAAAGCAACCTTCATCAACTGCGCTGAAGATGGCGTGTAGGGCTTAAGAATTTCTAAGTACTCTTTCGTCTTCATCCCTTGTCCACTCAGATGCATCTTTAAGCACTACTTCTTCCTTTTCATTAATTGTCACTGGATGTGTCCAACCATTTAAAACTAGATTCTATTCTTTTGTTCCTTGTGCCTGAATGAATACTCTCATCTGCGATTTCCGTATAGGATAATTTGAATCATTTAACAACGATGACCTGATGATTGATGCCCTTTCTCTTATAGCCATACTTGCAAAACACAGATATGCTACAACTTGTTGTACCAAGTTCTGATTCGGTAACCCGCTCTAATATCAATTGAAAATTTCTGAAAGGGTGTAGTTTCACAAAATCTCTGTTTAGATTGCAGTCGTTTCTAACACAATCAAAAATAAAAAAATTAAATGCATAAATGTAAATCAACACTAAAGTTTGTTGATGCAATTGGGTATAACTTACCTATATCTGCAGAGTCCTCACCTAGCTTAATACTTTCACTAATGACAATATTTTTATACAAGGCTTTACTGAGTCGACACCACTCAATCCTTGACACTATCCCTCATCCTCATAACTCATGAAAGTATTTCACACCCAATAATATGACCGACTTGTGTTAACCTCAACAGAGGATTTTCTCAACAACTTTTTAATGAAAGACAATAAACACACAACTCAAGTGATTAAAATAAACAAGGAACATAAACAAAGGCACTTGAGAAAGAAAACAACTTCGCTAATAATGTAGCTTCATCAACGAAAGAATAGGAAGTTATCCACTGGAAAATCTGTTGTGAAGCTTCAATATCTTCTGTAGAAAATCCCACACACAATAGCAGTAAAATCAGCAACAAAACAAATGTTTCATCACCGAAATGTTGCAGACGATGGAGCTTCAACCACACAAAAAACTTTTGGAGTTTTTCCACGAAAACATATTAAAAATAGCCAAAAAAATTACCCACAATAAACCAAAAAATGTAGCTCCCAATGTGAAAAAATCTTCAAAAATTAGCTTCTAAAAATCACTCAAAGACCCTAAAAATCTAGCTGTCGAGTCACCATAACCTTATCGATTTTTCCCATACAAGATAGCAACAAAACAACCCTAATAAATCACGCAATAGGTAGATAAAACAAAGAAATGATTTGCATGTTTTTCACTACTGAAAACCCCACCACTTCAGTCCAAAAAATCATACAAACACCAATGGAAAAACAACAGCTTCGACTTACAATAAACAATGATAACTCAAGTAAAACGCAGTTGTTAAAAAACACCCACCAAACCACAAAGACCAAAGAGAATGACGCAGCTGCAATATATGGATTAATGATCAATATAGCCAGCTGTATAGCCTCCCAATCAATAGTGATAACTTGAGAAAAATGTAGGGCAAAGATTTCATATAATCATAAAAAATCTCAGCCATACTAGTCACATAATCAGCTGCAAGGATTTACATAATCACCAAAAATCCCAGCCACATAAATCACATGAAAATTAACAAAGATAGAATCATATCTTAACCCAATTAGCTGCCAAATATCAAGTTAGATTTCTAGAAGATAACCATTATTAAATCCCATCTTAAGTAGGACTTGAAACTTATCAAACTTGTATTGGAAGAGTCCCACTTAAACTCAATTAAGTCTAGTTATCAAATAATGTGCGAAATTAAATAATTAAGAAATTGTAATCTATATCTTAACAGAAAAGGTGACAAATAATGGTAGCTACCGGTGGCTCTTGCAATGTTAGAAGGCAGCTGTTGGAGTTGATGACTAGCAACAACTAAGGGAAAGGTAAATGGCGTCGACATCCACAGTAGATACATGCTGGTTCATACTTGCCAGACATCTAGCAACAGTTACAAGCAACGACTTCTGGGCAGTTGGAGGTGATTACAGCGACAGTTGCAGGTGATAGCTGGCGGGGGTGACGCTAGTGAAGAAGCTTAGCGGCGGCAACATGTTAGAGAGACTAGGGTTTCTTAGTTTTGATGTTAGGGGTTTGGAAAGGACAAAGAAGAGGTTGACAAACCTAATCTATGAGGTTGTTTAGTAATTTGAATATGTTATATTAGGACTAGAATAAGATATCCCATATTTAGAATAAATGTTGTTTAGCTACTAAGATAAGGGTATTCTAAAGCTAATTTTGGTTTATTTAGTAATAAGATTTAATATAATATATATCTAAAAAACCATAATTAAAACATACTAACCTTGCATTAAAAATACTTTTAATAATTTAAAAGAGTTTTTAAATTCAAATTGAATGCCAAAATTAAAGTGATTATTTTTAATTTTGATTAAGATTAATAATTATGTTGATTCTTAATCAAAATTTTAAAAAAATTTCTAGAAATGAAATTAATTAGATTGAAATAAACTCCTTAAATTTATGAAAAATATTTTCTTAAATAATTAGGAAATATGTTTCTTAATTATAATAATTTAGAGAGAAATGTTCTCAGCTCTCTCTAGACTTCTCCTTATATGCACCTAAATACTCATCTACTTCTCCATTTCAGCTTCCTTTTCTATTCTCCAGCTTGTTTTCATCTTCTCCACTGGCTTCGTTTTACACCATTTTGCTTGTCCTTGTTTGTTCTACTAACTTGCCCTTTCCTCTTTTGTAATCCACTATTTTGTTTCCATTTTTGGCAATCTTAGAGCAAACTCCTTCCCGTCTCTTATTGTAGCTTGCCCTACAAAGCATCCCTTCACTTTTTTTACACTCCCAAATGCCTAACCACCCTCTTCATTACCTTCTTCCTCCAACCCCCCACCTGCTTCTGAAGTAGCTAGAAGACTTAGACTTAAGTTGTTAGAGAATCTGATCCGTAGATCAAAGTAACTTATGTCCCACCTAGCTTGAATTCTAAAAATCAAATTGTTGCACCACCTCTAGAAATACTAAATGATAGGGATGAAATGTGGAATTCAATGCTAATAGTTTTTTACCAAATGGAAAAAACTTGGCTTCAAGGATCTTCTTGTAAATAACTAGGTTGTTTTCTTCTTCAGGTTTCACAACAGTGTGTTAGCAAGGAAAGTATTGGAGCTTAGGACGTGGTATGTTCAGGATGAACCTATCCTTCTTCAATGCTATTCCCCTGGCACTAAGATCAAATATATTAAACTCTCTAATATTCACATTTGGATGTGCATACATGGAATTCCTCTAAAGTACTAGGCCACTTTAGGTCTCAGGCACATTAGTAGCTATGTTGTGAAGTTTTTATGTTTAGACCATACTCAAACTTGATGAAAACCTTCAACTGGTAGAGGATATTGTCAAGGTGATATATGCTTGGAAGCCTACTAAGATGAATAACAAAGTTTAGAAAATTTTAAGGAAGACCTTCAAATATACATTCTCACAAGATCTGCTAGGAGAAAACGTTTATGCGAATTTAATAGAGAAAAATCATAAAGATGAGGAAACTATAGAAGGAGAACAAATTCTAAATTCGAGTGATGCTCTACTCTTACATATAACTGAAAACAATGCTATGGTCCAATCTGTAATTAT
The DNA here is from genome assembly GCA_027576715.1 of Erythroxylum flavicans. Taxonomy (NCBI): domain Eukaryota; kingdom Viridiplantae; phylum Streptophyta; class Magnoliopsida; order Malpighiales; family Erythroxylaceae; genus Erythroxylum; species Erythroxylum flavicans. The sequence goes on from JANZXP010000003.1 coordinate 20,810,159, forward strand.
AATTGGAAACTCTAACATAATAGTAGCACCATATAAGATTTCTCAGTTATCAATCAACCTTTCAAATAACATAGAGGAAGCAATCAAATAGCCTGATTCAACTCTACTCACATATGAGCATACGGAGAACAACTTCAATTCTACAGTAAGAAAGAAGTCCAGTAGAAAGAAAAGATCCTTGATAAAGGATCAATCATCATGCTAATTAGCTTGGAATGTTAGAGGCCTAAATTGTTCTAGCAAAACTCTTGTTTAAGAATTTTTATTAGATAACAAGCCCATTTTACTAAGCATTCTTGAATCAAGGATCAACAAATGAATTTTCATCTGTTGAACTTTTTTCCTAAAGGTTGGAAGCTCTTACACAATTATGATGAACATCTAAATGGAATAATCTTACTATTACATAATGAAGTAAAGATCTCCGTACTTAATTTCATGGTGACTAGTCAATTAATCCATACAAAGGTATGTGTCAAGGAGTTGAACTCAGTTATTTACATTACTATTATATGTGCTTTTAGCTATCCTTTCCAAAGAATTGCTTGTTAGAAAAAACTCAAAGATATTATTGCCTTTCTATATGGACCTTGTCATTTGATTGGAGATTTTAATGACATTATTTCATCTAGTGAGATTCAATGTAACCATCCCTATATAGTTGTTAATAATGATTTAAGGGATTGGCTCGATGATATTTAAGTCGTGCCTTTTGGTGACAATTTTTTCACTTAGAAAAACAAAAACAAAGATAACACATTCATCAGAAAGAAACTAGATAGAGGCCACACAAATCTAAATTGGCTTCAAAAGTTTCTTCACACCAATGTAGTATTCTGAAATACTAGCTCCTCGGATCACTCTCTTACTATGGTCATTTCTCCTTATCTACAAGTCCAACCAAAATCCCTTTCAAATTCAATAAATTTTTAATAAGTATTAAAGGTTTTACTAAAGTTATGGAAAAAAGATTACAACCTCAGGATTATGACACAAAGCAATACACTCTTATAAGGAAACTTTCCACTATTAAGGATAATTAAAAATCCTTTACAAGCAGAATATAAGCAATAAGCATCGAAATCAAGGAACAATAGTCTAGATATTGTTCAAACAGATTACAAATTCCCTTTCTAAGGATCTTCAAATCAAAGAACAATAAGAATTACACAACTTCTTCTGAGTAGTGGAATTTAAGCACTTACTATTGAATCAAAGATCTAGAACTAACTAGATGAAGTTTGGTGACAAAAATTTTGCCTTCTTTTATAAATTTATTGCCTTCAGGAAAGCTATCAATATAATTGTGTCCATCAACTATGCAGGAAATATGCTCACAACATAAGATAAATTCCTCAAGGCATCTTCAGATTACTTCCAAATTACTTAACTCATCCTTTGATGGTCATTCCAATCCTAGAATATTAGAGGAGATTCTACAAGACAAACTTCAATCACATAAAGCCCTTATATTAACTGAGCGAGTCTCCATTACAAAAATCACAAATGCTTTCAAATCCTTCCACCTCCACAAGGATCAAGGTCTTGATGGTCTAAATGAAAACTTTTTTCATAAAACTTAGCCAATTACAAGTCAAACAAACATTGATGATGTGCTTGAATTCTTTCCCAAAAATAAATTGATGAAGGAAATAGATAGAACTTTCATCACCTTGATCCCCAAAGGAACTAAGTATTAAACATCTTATGATTACATGACTATAGTATGCTATAACACAATTTATAAGATTATTGCCAAGGTTCAAGTAGGAAGGCTTAAGCAAATTCTACCAAACCATATTGATCAGGCACAAGGTTCCTTCATCCCTGGAAGAAGCATTAGAGATAACATCATAGTAACTCAGGAACAGTTTAATTACTACACAAAAAGGAGAGGTCACAAGAGGCATCAAGCAAGGGGGTCCAATTTCCCTTTACCTTTTCTCTTTGGTCATGGAAGTCCTAAACAAACTCCTAATAAGAGTTGTTGAAAGAAACCAGAACCTCAATCATTTCTTAGATTTTAGCCTTATATCTTGTTGTAACTCCATTTATAAACTTATCTCTAAAATCTTAGCCTAAAGATTGAGAAAGGAATTGCCTAATCACATTGGTGAATTACAAGGTGCATATATATCTAAAAGGGCTATTGGAGATAATATTCTGATACTTCAGGAGTTAACTGGGACCTATGTAAAGAAGAAGGGTAGAGCTAATTGTTGTTTAATGATTGATCTAAAAAAAGCATATGACTATGTGGATTAGGGCTTCATCACTAATATTCTAGTAGTCATGGATTTCCCAAAAAAGTTTCATCATGTGGATCATACAATGTATCTCAACTCCTCATTACAACATCATTATAAAGGGTCAGCCTATAGAAATGTTTAAAAGTAGTAAAGGTATTAGGTAAGGTGACGCTATATCGCCTTATCTACTTGGTTTGATGATGGAGGGTTTAAGTAGACTACTCCATAAAGGGGTAAAGAGTTACAAAGGCTTTAAATTCCATTTCAAATACAGAAGAATTAAATTATGTCATGTTTGTTTTGCTGATGATCTTAGTTTCCTCTCCAAAGCTAACCCTACTTCTATCTCAACTCTTAAAAAGGTCCTTAAAATGTTCAACAAGATATTTAATCTCAAAGTAATGTTTAGTCTCTAAGTAAAATGCTCAAAAAATGGCCTATTCTTATACCATAAAGCTACTAATATGGAATCCACCTTAGTCCCTATTATAGGTTTTAATGTTTAAAAGCTCCCAATGATATATCTTGGTATTCTTATCTCAGATTTCATATTCAAATCTATTGATTACGCTTACTAAATTGATAAGATTAATCACAAAATTACCTCTTGGAGTGTTAAGAATCTCTCTATTGCTAGAAGGGCTCAAATTATTGTATCTATTTTAAATTTATCAATATCTATAAGGAATTTCATTTTGCTTTCTCTATGAAAATGATTCACGATATTAATAGAATTTTAAATAGGTTCCTATGGATTTGCTGCAAAGGCAACCGTTACAAAGTAAAGATAAGATGGAGGGATGTTTGTTTACCAAAATGTCAAGGTGGACTCAGCATAATTTCTCTCAAGACTTTAAACTCTTTATTACTTTCCAAAAGGCTATAAAGGCTCCTTACTGACAAAGAGGCTTTGTGGTGTAGATGGATCCATATATACTTCATTAAAAATAAGGACCTATAGAGCTTCAACTTAGATAATCTATCCTCTACCAATTTGAAGGCCATTTTTAAGCTGAGAGGAATTTGAGGCCTTACTTCATCAATGTTATTGGCAATTGGGAATCTACTTCTTTCTGGTTTGATAATTGCCTTTCGGTGGGACCTCTAAAAGATTTAGATCACGGTGATGCAGTAAAACCTATTACAACAACAGGAAATGGTGGATAAAGCTCCCATAAAAAAGGATCAGATTAGAATTACCCCAATCTCATCTTTTCTAAAGACTAAAATCCTACATATTAGTTTTAACCTGTATAATGATATTGTCATATGGAAACATACCACTAATGAAGTATTCACTAATCTTTCTTGAAGGAAAGTTTTCACTAGCAATATGCCAATTCTTCCCTGGACAAAAATAGTCTATTCTAAACATCATCAATCAAGAGAATCAACAATCTTTTAGCTTGTGTTAGACCCCGTTATCGGAGTCTAACTCCTACTTGCTCTGATATCATAAAAATGTTAGACCCCGTTTCTGAAGACTGACTTAGACTTGCTTGCTCTGATACCACAGCTGTTAGACCTCGCTTTCCGGAGTCTAACTCTTTCATGCATGCAGATTTTCT
>JANZXP010000003.1:20855359-20876805 GCA_027576715.1 Erythroxylum flavicans
TATTTATATATACAATCAATTCACAATTAAATGTTAAATTTATAAATTAAAACTTTGCACTAAACATTTTATCAAAACTACTTATTTAAATTCTCAAATTAAAATATAAATTACATAAAATAAGTCAAAGTTCATACAAGGCATATTATCCAACATTTAATACACAATATGCATAATCTTATTCTATGACTAAATATCTACGTTTAAAACTTAAAAACAAGCTATTTTAGTAAAATAATACACTTATAAGACAGTTTACCTCAAACACGGTCGAAAAATTGGACAGGAGGAGTCGGAAAACTCTGAATCTTAAGAAGGTGAGAACTGAAAGCGCGAGGGAAAGGGGGGGTCGGGCGCGATATATAGCCGCCGGTTTACCGACGGAATAATAAACTCCGTCGGCATTATAGGTTTCTTTTACCGACGGAAGTACCATTCCGTCGGTAATAGAGCGGGAATCACCCACATTTACCGACGGAAAAGAAGTACCGTCGGTAAAAGAGCGCCATGAACATTCCGGAAGAAACTCAAATAGCGACGGAACATTACTTTCCGTCGGCGAAATAGGTTTTCCTGCCGACAATTGCCGACGGTGAATGTTACCGTCGGTATATGTCGATACAGATGCCGACGGAACGAATCGTATCCGTCGGTACAATTTTATTAATATATCTTAACTACCGACGGTTTGGAATGTCCGTCGGTAAATAAGGTTTGCTGCAAATATTTTCCGACGGTAGGATAAAATTCCGTCGGTATATAATTCAATATACCGACGGTAACCTTTGCCCGTCGGGAATATTTGACAGTCGACAATTCCCCGACAGAATTTTCACAGTCCGTCGGTATATTTACCAACGGATACAATACCGTCGGTAAATGGCGAAGCAATTAAATCGCGGGAACGATTCCCGCATTTTTTACCGTCGCCGAGACGTGTTCCATCGCTCTTGTCTGACGTAGTTTTTGGGTTGAATTTTTTCCTACAATATTGTCGACGGACTGATTATCCGTCGGTAAAATTTTCTTTTTTCCGACGGATTATTTAAGTACCGTCGGTAAAAGGCGACGAAATATGTGCCGTCGGTAATATACCGACGCTAATTCGCAATTTTCTTGTAGTGTTTAATTTATTGTCCATGTTGGTTAAATTAACATAATGAAAATCATAAGGTCACATATAAAAATATATGTATAATAATGAAAAGGACAATTATAGTAGTAAAGTTTTAAATTTTATATATATGATGCATCAGATGCTATGACAATTCATAAAATGATGAATACTTATATTTCTTTAAATTTATTAATGACTTTACGTTATATATTCATGTGTATTTAATGAAATATTGATCTAAATTTTTAAGAAATTCAAATAAAGATTAGGCATTAAGAATGCTAAAACATTATAATAAGATTCATATATGAGTTTTACACTAAATTTTCTTGGTTATCTATAAGGACCAAGATTCTTAAGTAAATGTTTCAAAGCTAAATTTCAAATGCGTATAATTTTTTTAAAAGGATCAATTTTACAATATAAGATATTATTTCGTGCAATATTTACTTCATTATAGCTATATCCTAATACAACTTACCTTCCACAGTTTCTTGCAAATAAATTAACAAGATTCCATATAAGATATGAAATCATAAAACTCTGAAAATTTTTATTTCTAAGGTAATTTATCGATGTGATGTTTAATTGAATTATACATTGTTCGATAAGTTTATAATTAAATTAGATATTAGAAACTTATGAGACATCTAAAAACTGGATGTTTATAGATACTATTTAACAAAATAGTTGCTTCAATGTTTACTTATAAGGATAAAATTCTCTAAAATGTAGTGAGACTAAAATTGAGTTTGAAATAGTTCAAATGTCATAACAATATATTAAAATGGAATTAGTGACTTTGTCTAACACATTTGACATATAGCCAAAAGGTTTAGAGATGTTGAAATATTCAGTTTCATGATGAATACATAAATGTAAATTTATAATATCTACAAGAAGGTTAATGGGAGTGTGCAAATAACATATTTCTTGTAGAAAACAACAATTCATATTTTCAATAGGTGAAGATGTGATATTCTAAGAACACTATATATTGGATGTAAAAAGATAGCAACTTAAATTAGGGATGAAGATCCATATAAATAGACTGAAAATTTTTGTACTTACTCTAGCCTAAGTACATAGATAATTTGCTAAAAATGTGCTTAGCATATAAGATATCTAATACTTATAAAGTATTAGAGATAATTATTCTATATATGATTTGATATTTAAATACAAGGTCATAGGAATTTTAACTTTTGTTTGACAATAACAAAAGTAAATTTTAGTTATTGTATATTTTACTCTTAAATGATATTGCTATTGAATTGGAAAGATTCTAATGCAATATTAATTACTATTAAAGCAATAGTACAATTTCTTGCCCGGAGAAAATAGTTATTTGGATCAAGTAGTTAGTATAATTTCTTGCATTGTTCAAACAATAATATATTGTAGAATATTATAGGAATTAAGCATGCAAAACAAGTTAAGGCCTCATTAAGGATCAAAATACATATTTAGGGAATTTCTTTTAATTATGATGAAAGTTATAAGGTTTAGAGTGTTTTATTAAGACTAGACGTAGATAAGTGCTCTATTAAGACTAGATGTAGACAAAATCGAAAGATTACAAATATTATATTTCTTCCTTATGAAAGAAGTAGTTGATCTTATAAAGTATGAAAAGACTTAAACAAATATGTACATACTTATTAGATAATAAATTAACTAAATTGACATAACATTATAATTTCATAAGAAATATTACTTATGTATCTTAAAACATGGTCATTTTTATGATTGTATAAATGATCCTTTGATTTGAGTTCTTCAAAGTGTTTCATATAAAGATTAACATATTTTGATACTACTTAAGATATGTCCTAATTAAGGGTAACTTGATCAATTCAGTAAATACGATATGAACTATGTGAAGGTAATTAAGTGATCACTATAAGATTCATCAATCTAAAATAATCAAAGATAATACTTTATTATTTTTAATTAATATTATTTTCAGAAATTGTTGAACAAAGTAGAATAACACTCTAAAAATAATTTTTAAATATCATTAAAAGAATAAAAAATTATTGCTGGAAAACTAATATGATTAGTCTTAAACATAGTAAAAATTAATTTTATAATTTATTTTTATCATAATATTATATAATAAAATTATTAAATTATATTAAAAAATCATAACTGATCAATCACATCCATGTAAGAATTAGGAATTCTTTTTCCAACTTGTCCCAAAATGGGCATTATGACAAAGAATAAGAAGAAAATAAAAGAACAAATTTGTCCAACGTTAAAAAATGGTGCCTTCACAGGTTTACATCCGATCCAACCAAGTAATAAGCAATCCACCAAAAGCAACTAAAAGATTCTTTGATGAATCGGGCGAACACTTGAACTACACACATACATACTTTTAAAATATAATCAAAAACCACTTTAATATTCTTAATGTTTAGATTGTTATGATATTTTGTTAAATGTTGATCTTTATTTAGAATGTAAATTGTTTAGTTAAAAAATTAAAGATAAATTAAAATTTTTAATTTATCTTAACCTAATTTTAACTTCGGTATATAATTCATATTTATGTCATATGTAAAGAACAATTGAATAAAAAAATTACAAATTAAACTTATATTTTATTAGACCTAATTGATTTTTAATTAATTCTAATTTTAATTAAAATTTCATTAAATTTTATTTTTATTAAATTACAACAAAGTTCAAATGAACCCTAATATAAATTAGTGTAAATCTAGTGCTCTTGGCATACCCTAATTTACAAATTGATCCTGCAACTCTTCATTTATTTTAAGATCTTTTAATTCCTTTTTTTGAATTTTTAATATTTCCTTTGATTAATTAAAACCACTATGAAAAAAATTAAAAAAAAAAAGAAATAACGAAAGATATCAAACGATTAAGGTTAAAAGAAGAATGAGGGTAATAAATAAACCTGCTATTTATTCAACAGTCAAGTTTTAAATTAAAATAAATGAATAAATTTGCATGGTTTCTAAATAAAAGGCTAAGACCATTGTTAAATCCTCTCTTTTATAAAATAATAATTACTGATACATAAAAAAATCATGGTTAAATTGTCAATAATTTATTTAATAAATAGTGAAAAGATAAATAGTAAATAAACTTTTTGTCGTTAAATTTATACGAAGTGGTTATAAATTATGTAATTAAATATATTGGCTTAATACAATTATATTAAATATTTTTAAATTTTATGTAAATAATATTCAAATATTATAATAATTTTAAAATATGTAAAAATAATATTTTAATGTTATTAAAATAAAAATTATATCAAATTTATATTATTATATTTTTAAGATATGATTGAAATAGGATAATACATTGAATAAGATAATAAATTGAAATTTTATTTTGTAAATTTTATAAATTATTTGGTATTTATTATATCGACAGAGAAGAGTTAGCGTATGATCAAAGTTTCGAACAGTTAAAGACAAGCTGCTACTGAATGCAGCACTCAATGGCTACCTTCACTCCTATGATGCTAAATTTTGCGGACGCCCTGGGCGATCCTTCTTTAACCGTACGACTTTAAGAAATACAATGAAGCCTCTCCAATTTCATATAGGTTTCTTTCTGGCAAGACTATAAAAGACTAGGTTCAATTACCTAATATGGTGAAAGAATTTTCCATTTCAGTTCAATAATCTCTGCATGATTCATACCAATCAGTTAGCCTACTCCTATTTCCAACTACTCCCGCGGACTCCACAATCCAATTAATCTTGCTCCTCTCCAGTGCAAAACATATTGTAACTGTTGAATGTGTTCTTCTCAAGCCATTGGGTCTTACTGATTCTTTTAGTTTTTCAAACAGCGCCTTTTTTTTTTCCTCTCTTTTGCAAGTTTAAGAGATTTAAAAAAAAAGCTCACCAAATAATTTTTGGATCGTACTTTTGAATTTTTTTGATATAAGATTAATAATTGATACTAGTTGGGACGGCGAAACCAATACAAGCAAGCAAGATATCGAAAGTACTTGCCCCCTTTTAAACGATCACACTAAAGGCTCGTCGATGCAGATCATTGCTCTTGAGAAATTCAATTGCTCTTGAGAAATTCAATTGCTCAAAAGCTTGTGACCCTAAAATAATTCTTTAAAAAATAGAAACATCAAACCTACCAAAATTGTACCACGCATTCGGCTAAAGTGTTTGAGATTGGTGAACTGGTTTTTTATGCGTGTTTGATGAGCTTTCAGGATTCATCAATCAACGAATGCAATTTCTCTCGGAAAATAGGGACTTTGTCTGCCTCAACAGCCATTACTAACCCCATTGGTCTGTAATTTTTCAGCTGCAGTATATTAAACATCAGGTTATTAAATGATCAGTGGTGGAAGTGAAATACCTAGAGCAACCCCTATCTATTACCGGATAAGAAGTCAATTCATAGAAAGACAAACCATTTAAACAGGAGGAAAGGACGTGCTTAAGCAGGTGTTCTAGGCCTTTCACAGAGATAAGTCTTACTTTATAGGTTGATTTTTCGGACGTACGATTGAAAAGATAAGAAATTTCTACTTAAAGAGTCCAAAAGAAGGAAAGCACGCATATATATTATGGGGCAAAAGGTTATTGTTTCCCTGATCTTTTATTGTTCTTCCTAGCAAAAAAACAGCCCACAAGAGGTTGAGTCTGTGTGTTAAGTTCGCAAAACATGCAAATCAAAAGAATAATGCCATTGAAGAAATTACTTGTCTTTATCAGTGTAACACACGAACTTTCTTTACTTGTCTTTACCATAGTATTAAGAATCTACCAAGGACATCCTAAAGATATACCTTACCCTGAACATCAGATATATGTAACCCAAACAAAATAGATGACAGCAAGTAAAAATAAAGCATATTTGACAAAACCACAAAAAGGGAGAAAGTACTTGCCTCGCGACTGGTAACCTGCTCACTATGCAATGGAAAGGAGAAGGACCACAAACAGAGCTGAGATGCATTGGAAATACAATCAGTGAAAGCAAAAGAAGAAGCAATGTGTGTAATAGACATCACAGACTTCTCACCTTGTAGAAAACTTCATCTTCAGGCTTAACAAATATAATTTCTTTATCAGCGTGAAGGCTTTGCCTCTTCTTACCGTCAGAATTTTTCAGCTGCAGTATGTTTTTATATATGGGTGTTCATGAGTTAAAAAAGAGAGGACCACTTATTGATTCTGCTAATAAAGATGATAACGGAACACACCATCCAAGCCTGAAGAGCATGAGGAAGCACTAGCATCATTTACCTTGTATACTTTGCTAATTAACAAATAATGCTTGAACCCGAAGGACTTTCTGAGCTCCTCTGTTGGCTTTAACAGTAAATGGAAAAATTAAGACAAGCATGACAAACAAAGAAGGTGAAATATCAATTAAGTTCACCCATGTCAGATCAAGTTGTCATCTAACCTCATCTTCGGTAGCCCATGAAACTTCATCAAAGAGGGCATCATATAGAGGTGGCAAAAGCTGGAGAGGAAAATTAACCACACGTTGAGAGACTAGAAGGCCCACATTTTGCGCTGCATCTCTCAAAAGTAACTTTAGATCATCTTTCACACTCTTTTCCAGACATACTTTAAGGAGAAACTCTCTAAACTCCATTATACATTTATGCTCCTGGTCAGAATACAAATAGCAATCAACAAAGAAATAGTAACACATAAAGACTCATCAACTAAGCTGTTGTAACTTTCAGTTAATTAATGTCACAGTGGGGAGAGGAGACATCAAAGTAGCATTAAGAAAGAAAAACCCAACAAATCTGACAAGTTTTGATCATCAAAATCCAAGCTTTGAACCAGTACCATCAAAAGTCAGAAAAAGCTTGGCGATTGTTTCTCGTTGGGATATTTATTTCAAACCATGGAAGACTTGAAGAGATTATGGTCCCAGTAAATGAATGCTTTCCTCAGAGTAATATGGGAGTTGTACTTTCTTGTGTTCCAACTAATTCTTCTATTTTCATGCAGAAGCTTTCAAGAACATAGTCAAATATCACTTACACTGATAGTGCACTCTCATCTTTATGAGGTTTCAAAATAGCCACAGTTCCAGGACTTTTTGGATTTAATGTAAACAAAAGTGAAGAGTGATATGTTACCAGCTTCCAACACTAACAGAAGAAAATTACTTTCTTGCATTACTTAACCGATATATGCCTGTATTGTTCTTTTTCTACAAAAAAACAATTTAATTATAAAATGAAGGATATTGTCAACCACAATAAAATCAGATAAAAATCAAAAGGGGGTGCAGAAAGCTGCTGGCATTTTAAAGGAGAAAAGAAAATACAACATATTTGAGTGTACCAAACTATATAAGTGCTTGCCTTATATCTCCCCAAATTGAGGGCAGTAATAATGGAAAAAGGTGCACCATCTTCATCATCTTCTATCTTAACAACAGTTCCTACTGTTGTCTGCTCCAATATCAAGCCTACAAAACCACTCAAATCCCACTTCTCGTTATCAAGGTAGGTTCGGAGCAAGATCCTCACTCCATGAAAGTCCTCTGATTTTGGATCAAAGAATGCAAAATCTGCTTGGACAACTCCCTTAAAAGAATAGTAGGTTTGGATAAATCTCAATAAACTTTAAAAACGTAATCAGAAGAAAATCATTGTAATACATGGGAAGAAAAAGACTATAAGATTTTGTCAAAACTCATCAACAAATTTATGCTGCTCACCACAAAATCATTTTCTTCTCCTTCAGAAAATCCAGATGAATCACTACTTTCCTCTAAAATGTGCCCAGTTAATCCATTCCCTAGATAAAACTCACAACTATTTGGATTAAGAAGCTCAAGAAAAGGAGTAATTACACCTCATATAAGCATGGTACTCTTGAGACAATACCTGGAGATCTAGGGGCAGATTTAAGGAGCTTGTTGTTCAGCATCTGTCGTTTGTTTATATAAGCTGATGCAAGAAAAGTCACCGAACGTGAGAACTGGGAGAAAGTCACAGGTTGAGATATCAATGATAGGTAGCGCTTTACTGGCTTGCGAGGCATTGTTGGCCCAGTACCTAAGACACCACAAGAAGAAATATGACATACAATCATTTTTATTCAGAGCAGTCATGATGGTGAAAAAAAAATATTTAAAAAGTTCAAATAATGACTAAAAAAGTGAAAAACATATTATCAACAACATGATTAAAAATTACAAGCAGAAAACCCAATTGGCATTCATTGGTTTCAAATCAAAATTTATAATACTAAGATTTAATGATTTTATGTTTTAATAGTGTTAATCTAAATGTTCAGTTGATGCTTATATCAGTGGTAAACAAGTTAATTTGTTAATATTTACATAGTAAAATGACAACTTAACAATAACAACCTAATTAAATTACAACAGATAGGATTTAGCGTATTGAGAATGACAGTATATAAGAAAGGGCAATAATACAAGTGAATCGAAGCTACCACAATGACAAGAAACAGTTAGAGTTGAAACATCTAAAACCTTGAAAGAGAATCTTTTCCTAAAACATTGGACATGAGATCAAGAGCATACACAAAGGCAAAGGCAAAGACAAATAATAACCCTGCTACAATCGAAATAGAACACACGGTAAGGCAAATATGGTAACAAAAGTGGAGGCACAATCATCCTGATGAGAAAAAAAACTTCTTATCATCAAAGCATGTTACTGAACTGAACTAGTGGGCGTCAAGGCCAGCAATGAACCGAGAGTTGCTACAACAAAGAAACAAAAACAAAAAACTAGGAAACAACATCCAAAATGACCTGAAAAATTAAGTCATGTTCAGAGAAAATTTTGAAAGGAAATAGACCAAAAGGACCAGAATCAGACAAAACATCCGGTTGAACAAAAACTATGAAGATGAAAAGAAGAAAAACGAAAAACAAAAGGCATCCTGAAAGATAAACAAGGCACAATAGATCGGACAACCAAAACTTGAATCAATACACGGAAACACATAAATATAACTAGTAACAGGTTGGAGAAGCTCACCCAAACTTTAGGAATCAAGCGTTAATGCGTGAATGCCTTCTCTGTAATCTTCTTATGATTGGTGATACGTAATCAAAATCGAGTATTTAAGTTAGAGTGCTTTATTTAGTATAATAGCTTAACAGACAGTAAGCTTTCACCAATAAGTCCGAAAGGTGACCTCTAGATTTGATTTTGTCCGGAAATGGCAGAGCATCGACAGGAATGATCTGGTGGGGAAACCATGGGTTATTCCGAGAGTTGAGAGAAATGATCCAGATAAGCAAGAGAATTAATGAGAGAGGGAAAAGACGGTATGTGCAGCTCAAGGCGTGAAAGTGGTTATAGAAGAGAACAGACAAGAAATGGAGCGTCGAGGTCAAAAGATCACGGTGAAGCAGAGAATGAGAAAAACTAGAAAGACGTGCTGCGGTGAGGGAAGACGGTGGGAAGGATTTATAAAGGACTAACTGTGTTGTTTGGAGGATTGACGGTCGAGGGACGCAGCTGAAGGAAGCAAAGGGTTTCTAGGGTTCTCTATTGAAGAAGATGAACAGAAAGCCGTGGAAGTTTTTCACTGAAAGTGAAGAAATAAGGACGACCCTCTCCTAACTACTCTGTCGATTTTATTGTCTCTATTTCAGGATTAGGGTTTACTTTGAAAAGGACATCTAGAGTAATGGCATACAAATTTTCAGCATATTTCTACTATTTTTTTAAAAATAATTTTCAGTAAATTTCTAATTTTTATTATAAAATCCAAAAAAGTTTCTCTCAAATATTTAAATTACCCAATTGCCTTTGATTTTTCTCTTTTTCCACATTTACCTATTTTTAAAAGACTTAGTGAAATGTTCTAATAAGTTTTGATTTATTAAAATAAAATGTATCTATAAAATTTTTATTTAAAAGAAATTAGTCACCATTAATAATTAGATAAATTTTATTGTTGATAAATATCCATAGTTAAAATTTAATTAAGGGTAATTAATATTTAATAAAAATTAACATAATAAAAATTGAGTATATCATGAAAATTAAAGCATATTAGATATTGTAAAATGCAATTAATGTGTGCTTTCTTTGTTACTTAAATTTTTCGTATTATTAATATTACTCACAGTTAAGACAAGTGTATAAATTACTAGTAAGTAATATAAATAAAATTTTTATAAACTCTACTATTATTACTTAGTCAATTAAAATAATAGTTAGTTTCGAGGATGAAAAATTAACCTAAATCTAAAGAGAGTAAACATCGACTAAGAATAAACTGAGTACATAATCAAGAGAAGATAACAATTACGAATGTCATATAGATAAGAACTCTCCTTAATGTCAACGTAGTTTCCTAAACATTGAAATTTCACTTTCTCGAACTATAACTATCTATTTTATGATTAGTCAAGATGTATTTTTGTTGACCTTACATACCTCTTTAAATGCATTAAAATATGTGAAATCTCAATAAACATTTTACCCTAATAATACAGAGATCATATTGGTTATCTCTTATACCCTACTGAATCCCTATCCTTATATACCTCTTTAAATGCATTAAAATATGTGAAATCTCAATAAACATTTTACCCTGATAATACAGAGATCATATTGGTTATCTCTTATACCCTACTGAATCCCTATTACCTATGTCATAGACCATTCACAAATATGCTCTAATGAGACATCCACGAGTAAATGTAAGTCACATCTAAACACCTATATAAACACATCCATATTAAAATTAATCAAAAATAATTTATAGATATAAATCACATATTATAACTCAAATTGAATCAATCTATAAAAAGACAGTATTAGGATTCCTTCATATCTAAATATATATTATAATCAACCATCATCATGTTTAAACCAATAAATACAATAAAGAAATAAAAAATAGCAAAAAGAAACTCCAAAACATTTCTATTTTACAAATTGACATATGATTTATATAAAGATTCACACATTCGTGCCCTAAGTCGTGTTAAGATAAGACTTCTTAAAATGATTCATGACTTATCATAACTAATAATTTTAGAAAGATCCAAGATTGGAGCACAATTTTATTTTAGACCGTATCTAGAAGTATGTTTTGGATAGAAAAATCCATTATTTAAGATATAGTTGTGTCCTAGATTCTGCTAAAATGTGAACTTTACATAAGGATCTACGACCCAAGACACACTCGTATCTTAGGTCGTGTCATTGAAAACATTTCATTATCATCATCATCATCACACTCAGTTTGAAGTCCCGCAATAAAGCGTGGTCTGGGGAGGTCTGATAATACGCAGCCTTACCCCTACATAGTAGAGAGGCTGTTTCCGGTAAACTCACAATGCTAATGTGATAATAAAGGAGTGATGCAGGATAAAGAGTAAATAGGTAAAACTTGCACGCTAAAAGATTATATAACTAACAGTACAATAAATACATAGATAAATAACCAAAGGATATACCTGATATGATGTCCAGATTTACTAGTACCTGAAAACTAAAAAAAATAAAAATAAAAATAAACAAAAGATATACCTGATATGGTGTCCAGATCTGCTAGTACCTGATAAGCTGCCAAGTCCAGCTCTTCTTGTCTCTAGTCAAGCTAGGAGTCCTTGCTCCAAAACCCTGAGAGTATGACAATCTTATGGTTTCAGACTGCCTCTCGAAATTATTGTCCAAGCCTTACCACTAAAAAAGACAGAAAGGACATAGGGTTGTTGGTCTTCCTACGCGGTACCTACGTAGCGCGAGCAGTAAAGTAGACCTCTCTTGATAACTTACTCAACTGTTTTGGTGAACGTTAAAGGTTATCCTTTACCCTTATCCGTTCACGCCAGACTTTTCTATTTCTAGCCACTACCTCAGTAAGGGCCAAGTCTGACATATCTTTCTTGATCACTTCCTTCCAGTTCTTATATGGCCTCCCTTTTCGCCTCTTGTAGTCACTAAGGGTTATTTTCTCACAGCGTCGTATCGAAGCATCAAAGGGCCTCTTGCACACAGCCCAAACCACCTAAGTCTAGTCTATCTAAACTTGTCAGCAATACTAGCCACCTGTATTCTATCTCTCACAACATGATTCTGAACCTTATCTCTTTTAGTAATGTCACACATTTACCGAAGTATATGCATTTCTGCTACCAACAACTGCCTTGTATGTCTGCGTTTGACAGGTCAATACTCTGCCCCATATAACATGGTTGGTCGAATCAACATTTTATAAAACTTCCCTTTGAGTTTTAAAGGAATCTTTCTATCACATAAGACCCCCGATGCGCTTCACCATTTGACCCACCCAAATCTAATACGATGTACTATATCGGCATCTATATTACCATCTCTCTGAATGATAGACCCGAGATATTTAAAACTCGATTTTTGTGGTATAACGTTAGTACTAATTATTACTGCCTCCTTATCTACCATCTGGCTTCCCAAAAAGTTGCATTCTAAATACTTCGTCTTAATCCTGCTCATTCTAAAACCTTTCGATTCTAACTTGTCTTTCCATCATTATAACTTGAAATTGACCCCCTCTTTAGTCTCATCTATCAAGACAATATCGTCAGCAAATAACATACATCAAGGTAACTCTTCTTGAATATGTTTGGTAAGTTCATCTAACACTAATGTGAACAAAAAAGGGCTTAAAATGGAGCCTTGGTGTAGTCCAATAACAATAGAAAATGCTTCCGTATCACCTCCTATTGTCCTTACGCTAGTCAATACTCCTTCATACATATCTTTAATTATTCTAATATAAGTCCCAGGAATGCCCTTTGCCTCCAAACACCTCCATATAAGTTCCCTAAGAACCCTGTCATATGCCTTCTCCAAATCAATAAAAACTATATGCAAATCTCGTTTTCGTTCCCTATAGCATTCCATTAGTCTATAGAGTAGATCTATTGCTTCCGTCGTGGACCTACCCAGTATAAATCCAAATTAGTTGGCTGATATAGAAGCAGCTCTCCGGACTCTATTTTCAATTACCTTCTCCCACAGCTTTATGGTATGACTTAGTAATTTGATGCCTTTATAGTTATGACAGTGTTGGATGTCTCCTTTGGCCTTGTATAAGGGGATCAACCTACTCAATCTTCATTCCTCCGACATTTTGGCTGACTCGAGGATCACATTAAAGAGTTGAACTAACCAATCAATACTGACAACTCCTATCAGCTTCCATACCTCTATAGGGATCTCATCTGACCCTACGGCCCTTCCACTCCCCATCCTCCTAAAGAACTTTGTAATTTCTCCCCTCGTGACCCTTTCACATAAGGGCGCATTAAGAAAATGCTCCGACACGGAGGGTTCACCTAACTCTATATTGACCAATATGCCTTCGTTATACAGGCCATAAAAGTATCTCTGCCATCTCCTCTAGATAGCTTGGGCCTCTGTGAGTGCCAGTCCTACTTTATCTCGTATACAACAGACTTGGTTGAAATCCTTTATCTTACATGCCCTATCTCATGCTAGCTTAAAAATTTTTTGTGCTCCCTTGAACGTATCTAACTCCCTGTACATAGTCTCATATGCTTTTCCTTTAGCCACTGAAATTGTCTTCTTTGCCTTCTGCTTTGCCAGTCTATATCTTACTCTATTAGTTTCCCGCTCCACCTCTGTTGTACTTGCTAAAAGATCATTAAAAGCACTCTTTTTGGCCTTTACTGTCCCCTGGACCTCATCCTACTACCACCAAGATTCCATCCGCCTGCCCCCTGCCCTTTAGATACTCCTAGGAGTTTTGAGGCAGTTTCTCTTACTACGGGGGCTACTCCCTCCCATATCTGATTAGCATCCCCTCTCACAGACCATGTTGTATTATACTGAATTTGAGTCATGAATTGTTCCATTGTGTCCCCTTTTAGCCTCCACCATCTAATTTTACGACATAGCTTAGTAGATTGTTGTGCCCTCCATCCCTTAATATCTAGATCCAGAACTAACAATTTATGTTGGGTCGATATGCATGCCGGAAGCACTTTGCAATCCTTGCACCATGATCTGACTCTTTTCCTAACAAGGAGATAGTCAATTTGCGTCTTGGTCGTGCTACTCTGAAACATCACCAAGTGCGCTTCGTTTTTCTTAAATAAGGAATTTGCTATCACTAACTCATACGCTATGGCCATATCCAATAAATCAGTCCCACTATCATTTCTAGCGCTATGTCCGAAGCCCCCGTGAGTTCCTGTATATCCGTCTGAAACAGCCCCTATATGCCCATTAAAATCACCTCCTAGGATAATTTGCTCAGTATTTGAGATTTGTAGAAGCACCCCATCCAGTGCCTCCTAGAATAGACGTTTTTTTTGTATGCCTAAATCAAATTGAGGTGCATAAGCACACACTACATTGAGAACCACATTGCTAAAAACAAATTTCGCCACCATAGTCCTATCATTGACCCTTGTGATCCCTACTACTTGGTTTATAAGGTCCTTGACCACTAAGATACCTACCCTATTCTGCTTTTGCGTACTTCCTAAGTACCATAATTTGAATCCCCCTATCTCTTTGGCTTTAGCTGCTGACCACCTAGTCTCCTAAATGCAGGATATCTGTATCTTGTACTTGTCTAGAATCTCTACTAATTCCAAGGACTTTCCCGTAAGGTCCCAATGTTCCAAAACCTATTCTTATTAAGTCATCTCCTTTTTTATTCCTGCAAGCTGCACGCACCGGACCACTTGCACTGATTCCATCCGCGTGATTTAAAGGCATCCCTCCTACCTCGTGGCTTTCACATTTTTCTGTAGGTACTATCCTAAGAAGTCTTTAAGAAAAAAAAGATAATAATAATAATAATAATAACTAATACTAAGAAGAAAAATCAATAAATAATTAAATAATAGTAGAATAAGGATAAAATACAAACTAAGATAAATAATAAATACTTGGCCAACTGAAGGGAGCCTTAGTAGTGCACAAAGAATACCAGCATGACAACAAAAGGCAAGACTGATTAGAGCGTGAAAAATAAAAATAAAAATAAAAATAAAAATAAAAATAAAATAATAATAATAATAATAATAATAATAATAATAACTAAATAAAATAAAATAAAATAATAATTAAAATAAAAATAAATACTAGTGAAACCAGTGCAAGACACTAACGTGGTCCAAGTGGAAGCACCTGTAGAGACAAAAGAAATCAATGTTTTCTTCAAGGACGAAGAGCTCACTGAGAGATTACTGAAATGGCAGGAGTAAGGTTTCTGAACTAGTAAAAAAAGAGTCTATAAAGAGAAAATTTTCAGAAGGCTGATGATTAAAACTCGTGAACTAAGGAAATAAAAGCCTCATCTTATAAAGGGAGTCATGTAAGAGACGGTGAGTGGGGTAGTAACAGGAAGCAGAAAAGACTGATGGTGTTTTACATCAGCAGACTTGTCAGGCAGCTCGAAATTGGTAGGGGAAATAGCGCATGAGCGAATAAACCAAGGCAGTACCAGATACATCGTCCTGTACAACGTTCCCAAGCTATCTAGCTCAGTAAAGCAAGTTGTCGAGTGGTCTAAGTGCTAGACTGAGTTTTGGTCCTCTAACGAGGGTCATTGAAAACATTTAAAAGTTAAAATCATGTTGAACCTATTTTTTTCACTCAACTTTATGATTCTCTCCCAACTTTATGACTCTCTCATTTTTCTCATTCTCTCATAGTCCCACTAATAAAATTCGATACCTAAGTAAAGCCCACAAAGATTTCAACATTTCCACTCCATTTTCATTTATATTTATCAACCTTTTCACCTGTAAATCAATATTATGTAATTTAGGGCTCCATTTTCCAAAATTATGGAAATTTTGAATTCTTGAGCATTTTCAGTCCCAATCTCTACCCAAAACTGCAAATCCATTAGAAGAGAGATTTTAAAGGCTTTTCTAGAAAAAGGAAGGTACGAGTATAATAATATGCCTCTAATAGTTGCCAATAAGCTAGGGTTCACCCAAAAATAAACACACAATGCTTGTTTTCGCTTCAGACTAATTTAAAAGGTATATGTATTTTAACATTGATCTTTTGAGTCAAAGAGGATTGTGTTTATTAATTTTGACCAAAGAAAATAAGATCGAAAAAAGATGTTTAAATGTACATAGATAATGTAGAGTGGATTACGTTTTTTGAAGCAATGGAACATGCTTTTAGGGAACTTACTTCAAAACTTTGGCTACTTTAGAGACAACTTACTTTAAAACTTTGGCTACTTTAGAGACAACTAGGCATGTTAGGTAGGATAAGGAGGATGTTATTAGGTTTAGGCTTAGAGCTATTAGAATAAAAATGTCTTTTAATAATTTTGGAGTACAATGCAGGTTCTATACATCTGAACATATGGAAATGGAAGAGTATAAAAACTTCATAAGGAAATTTACACTAAAAAAGTTGCCCATAAACTTGAGGAGTTTTAGAAATCCATATTAGGAAGAACAACTGAGTACGACTCTTTTAAAAGTAATCATATCATGTCTCAAGCCTTTTGATACTTACATAGGGTAATTACTTATGCAATTTTAAGAAGGAAGAAGAGTACTAATGTAATGACACTTAAGGACTATTATATTTTGGGTGTATAATAGGAGAGGGACCGTGCAACCTAGGTTATTGCGTTATTGTATACTTGAAGCATATGGCAATAGGAAGAAGAAAGCCATCTATTAAGGATCATATTTGATAATATTAGCGAAGAAACTTTGTATTTTTAACACTCTGCTATGAATGACTTGTGTTATAACTATTGTTGAACTTGATATAATAAGATATCGGATTAGTTTGAAAGGTGGGCAAGGCATATGTATTAGCCAGGAAATAAAGAGATCATGCAAGAAATAACACCCTTATGGAAGACGAAAGAGAGATCATATAAAGGATAATGCAATTAGGTGGATGATGAGGACACTTAATTGTTTTAACCTATGACTGCTCCCAAAAAAGTTACAAAACCACAGCTGAGGCATACTGTGTTAATACTCATGACCCTCCCTAGAAAGATGCAAAAAATACATGACCTAGGATGTGACTATGTCCTAGACCATTTACAAGCAGACAAAAAATATTTAAATTGTGGAACCCAAATTTTGGAAGGGTTAGGTTTTGAGAGGCATAAGAATCCTTAGGGATCAATTTTTATGCCATTTGTGATAGAAAAGAGGATTAAAGATCAAACTAATAGATTAAATCTTATTGGAATAAAAAGATTTTGTATATAATTCTTTCTACTTTGATGTCTTTTAGTTCATTAATTTTATTTATTAAAGAAGACCTAACTTATGTCTAGTTGTTCGTATGTTTAGTTAGGTGAACCATAGTTATTACCTTTGTAATGATTGATTAAATATTTTTATAAAGTGGGATATACTTCTTTAAAACATCTTTGAGTAATTTTAATGTCAATTAAATCATGCTAGAATTAGATTGATATTAACCCAATGAAAATAAATTTCAGCAAAGCATTTAACTTAGTTAATTGGAATTTTAAATTTTACTTAGTTAATTGGAATTTTAAATTTTTAATAAGGAATTTAACTCAATTAATTGACATTTCCTCATGTGCATTGAAAGCTTTTGGATTCCCTAAACTCTTCATAAAATGGATTGAATAGTGTGTGATAACCACTACTTTTATCACACTGGTACATGGAGAAACTATAAGAAAATTTAACATAGCTAAAGGGCTTCGACAAAGTGATCCCCTATCCCTTTATTTTGCCTCATATTCATTAAGGAATTGACTATAATTATATCATCATCATCATCATCACACCCAGTCTGAAGTCCCGCAATTAAGCGGGGTCTGGAAAGGTCTGATAGTACGCAGCCTTATCCCTACACAGTAGAGAGGCTGTTTTTGGTAAACCCACAATGTAGATGAGATAATAAAAGAGTGATGCAGGTTAAAAAGTAAATAGGTAAAACTTGAGCGCTAAAAGATTATGAAAAATAGCAGTACACTAAATACATAAATAAATAGAAATAAATAACCAAAGGATACACCTGATATGGTGTTCAGATCTGTTAGTACCCGATAAGCTGTCAAGTCCAACTCGTCTTGTCTCTATTCAAGCTAGGAGTCCTTGCTTAGAACTCAGAGGCTACGACAACCTGATAGTTGTCGATGACCTCACGAGATCTTTCCCCATATACCTATTCTGAAAGGCCAAGTTGTAGGCTCGAAATTCTTGTACAAGCCTTAAAAAAATTGTTGGTCTCTTACGCGGTATAGACGTAGCACGAGTGGGAAGATAGACCTTTCTTGATAACTTAACTATTCTGGTGAATGTTATAGACTAATCCTTTACCCTTATCCGATCACGCCAGACTTTCCCATTTCTAGTCACTACCTCAGTAAAGGCCAAGTCTGACATATCTTTCTTGATTACTTCCTTCTAGTTCTTATATGGCCTCCCTTTTTGCCTCTTGTAGTCACTAAGGGTTATTTTCTCACAGCGTCGTACTGAAACATTAGAGGGCCTGATACACACATGTCCAAACCAACTAAGTAGGGTCTCTGTCAACTTGTCGGCAATACTAGCCACCTGTAGTCTGTCTCTCACCACACGATTCTGAACCTTCTCTATTTTGGTAATGTCACACATCCATCGAAACATACGCATTTCTGCTACCAAAAATTATCTTGTATGTCTACTTTTGATGGGCCAACACTCTGCCCCATATAACATGGTTGGCCGAATCACCATTTTATAAAACTTCCCTTTGAGTTTTAAAGGAATCTTCCGATCACATAAGACCCCCGATGTGCTTCGCCATTTGACCTACCCAGATCGAATACTATGTACTATATCAGCATCTATATTACCATCTCTCTGGATGATGGAACCGAGATATTTAAAACTTGAATTTTATGGTATGACGTCAGTACCAATTATTACCGTCTCCTCATGTGCCATCTGTTTTCCTGAAAAGTTGCATTCTAAATACTCCGTCTTAGTTTTGCTCATTCTAAATCCTTTTGATTCTAACGTGTCTCTCCAACATTCTAACTTGAAATTGACCTCCTCTTTGGTCTCATCTACCAAGACAATATCGTCAGCAAATAATATACACTAAGGTACCTCTCCTTGAATATGCTTGGTGAGTTCATCTAACACTAATGTGAACAAAAAAGAGCTTAAAACGGAGCCTTGATGTACCCCAACACCAATAGAAAATGCTTCCGTGTCACCTCCTATCATTCTTACGCTAGTCAATGCTCCTTCATACATATCTTTAGTTACTCTATAAGTCCCAGGAATGCCCTTTTCCTCTAAATACCTCCATAAGAGTTCCCTAGGAACCCTGTCATATGTCTTCTCCAGATCAATAAAAACTATATGCGAATCTCGTTTTTGTTCCCTGTAGCATTCCATTAGTCTACGGAGTAGATGTATTGCTTCTGTCGTGGACCTACCTGGCATAAATCCAAATTAGTTGGCCGATATAGAAACAGCTCTCTTGACTCTCTTTTCTATTACCTTCTCCCACAGGTTCATGGTATGACTCATTAATTTGATGCCACTATAGTTGTGACAGTGTTGGATGTCTCCTTTGGCCTTATATAAGGGGATCAACCTACTCAATCTCCATTCATCTGACATTTTGGCTGACTCGAGGATCACATTAAAGAGCTGAACTAACCAGTCAATACCGATCACTCCTATCCGCTTCCATACCTCTATAGGGATCTCATCCGGCTCTACGGCTCTTCCACACCCCATCCCCCTCAAAACCTTTGTAATTTCTTCCCTCGTGACCCTTTCATATGAGGGCGTATTAAGAAAATGCTCTAACACGGAGGGTTCACCTAACGCTATGTTGACCACTATGGCTTCATTATATAGGCCATAAAAGTATCTGTGCCATCTCCTCTTGATGGCTTGGGCCTCCGTGAGTACCAGTCCTGCTTCATCTCGTATACAGCAGACTTGGTTGAAATCTTTTGTCTTACGTGCCCTATTTCGTGCTAGCTTGAAAATTTTTTGTGCTCCCTTAAATGTATCTAACTCCCTGTAAATAGTCTCATAGGCTTTTCCTTTAGCCACTGAAATAGTCTTCTCTGCCTTCTACTTTACCAGTCTATACCTTACTCTATTAGTCGCCCGTTCTATCTCTATTGTACTAGCTAAAAGATCATTAAAAGCACTCTTTTTCGCCTTTACCATCCCTTGGACCTCATCCGACCACCACCAAGATTCCATCCGCCTACCCCCTACCCTCTAGAAACTCCTAGGAGTTTTGAGATGGTCTCTCTCACTACAGGCGCTACTCCCTCCCACATCTGATTAGCATCCCCTCTCACAGACCATGTTATATTATACCAAATTTGAGTCCTAAATTTTTCCACCATGACCCCTTTTAGCCTTCACCACATAATTTTACGACACAGCTTAGTAGATTGTTGTGACCTCCATCCATGAATATCTAGATCCAAAACTAACAATTTATGCTGGGTTGATACGCATGCGACTGGAAGCACTTCGCAGTCCTTGCACCATGATCTGACTCTTTTCCTAACAAGGAGATAGTCAATTTGTGTCTTAGTCATGCTATTCTGAAACGTCACCAAGTGCGCTTCATTTTTCTTAAATAAGGAATTGGCTATCACTAACTCATACGCTAAGGCCATGTCCAATAAATCAGTCCTACTATCACTTCCAATGCCATGTCCAAGGCCCCCGTGAGTCCATATATATCCATCTGAAATAGCCCCTATATGCTCATTGAAATCACCTCCTAGGATAAGCTGCTCAGTATTTGAGATTTGTAGAAGCACTCCATCCAGTGCCTCCTAAAATAGACTTTTTTGTTATACTTCTAAACCAACTTGCGGTGCATAAGCACACACTACATTGAGAACTACAGTGCTAAAAACAAAATTTGCCACCAAAATCCTAACATTTACCTTCGTGATCCCCACTACTTGGTTTATAAGTTCCTTGACCACTAAGAAACCTACCCCATTCTGCTTTCGCATACTTCCTGAGTACCATAATTTGAATCCCCCTATCTCTTTGGCTTTAGCTCCTGACCACTTAGTCTCCTGAATGCAGGTTATCTGTATCCTGTATTTGTCTAAAAGCTCTACTAATTCTAAGGACTTTTCCGTGAGGGTCCTAATGTTCCAAGAGCCTATTCTTATTAAGTCATCTCCTTTTTTATTCCTACAAGCTACACGCACCGGACTGCTTGCACTGATTCCATCCACGTGATTTAAATGCATCCCTCCTACCACATGGCTAACACGGTTTGCCTTAGGTCCATGATGATGATGATGATGATGATGATGATCATAATAATAATAATAATAATAATAATAATAATAATAATAATAATAAT
>JANZXP010000003.1:20880654-20897136 GCA_027576715.1 Erythroxylum flavicans
ATATATATATATATTTATTTATTTATTTATTTGAATTCAACAATAACAATAACACCAATATCTAATAAAAATCTCGCTAAGAAGCAAGATCTGAAAAAATCTAGTAGTACGTAACTTTACCTCTAACTAATAGATAGGTTGTTTCCAAATGACCCACATGAATAAAGAAAAAAAATAAAAAATAAAAAATTTAAGATTAAAAATTAAAATAAATAAATAAATAAAATAATATTACTAATAGGCAAAAAAATGATAGATGCAAATAATAGTAAAAAAATACAAAAATACAAATAATAATAATAATAGAAAATAATAATAAGAATAAGAATCATACTAACATTAATAATCATAAACAAAAAATTATAACAATATTGATGACAATACTAAAGATCTTATAATAAGTATAATAACACTAATAATAATAATGATAATAACAACAACAATAATAATATATACTTACCATATAAGCTAATTACAATAGACAAGAGTTAAAAAATATAAGAGAATTATTAGGATTTCTTTACGAGGAATCCTTAACCTAAATCATATCACGTTAAAATTTTTTATTGTGGGCTATTTCTTTGATAAGTTCCAACATATCATTTTTAATCATCTCCCCTAATTCTTCTTAAGTATCCCTATTTTTTTTAACTATTTCTAAGTACAACCCTCTTACATTTTTTCACTAGAATGTCTAGCTATCTCCTCTTAATATATCTAAACTACCTAAATCTTGTCTTTATTAATTTGTCCATAATATTCGATATTTTTAATTTATCCCTTATCATTACATTTCTTACCTTATCCTTTTTAGTAAAACTACAAATCTAATAGAACATCCTCGTCTGTTACCATTAGCTTATGACTATAAACTTATTTAATGGGTCAATATTCTGTCTTATAGAACATGATTGGACTAATAACTAAATGATAAAATTTACCTTAAAAAAAAAAAGGCTCCCAGAAAAGGATACCCAAGTTGGCTTTTTGTACGATGTCAAAAACCTAAAATTTTCCTCTAATAGGAACCAACCAAAGTCTAAAGACACGAGACCATCGGAAATAACAGAACTAGGACTTACAGCATAAGCACTAAAAACTCTTGCTGTTAAACATTACATCTCAAGATAGAAGATGGACCCATCCCTTAGGCCATAATGCAGTCTACTTGAAATGAGATCAGATGCTGTTTTCGATTGATGCTTGAATATTTTGTCCCTTTCTTACCAAATTGTGTAGGTGCAACAGCTGAGAGTGACCTTAAAAGATGTTGAGTCTCCAGAGAGAGCAAAGACATATCTGTGGTCCATTGAACTGTGGAAGACCCGGCTTTATCATTCCAAGTTAGGCTGCTGTGGGTTAACAGGAAGATCCAGATAAGGGAAGCGTAGGAACATTCAAAAAATAAATGGGTGAGTTTCATTTTCTGAGACAACGAGCAAACTAAAGAGAATATTAACATTATATGGAATCATGAACATAGAACTAGAATTTGAGGAGCCCAATAAATAGAGTGATTTAAAAATTTTCAAAAATTTACTGGATTAAAATAGCAAAATTGTCATCCACAGATGGGAATCTGATAGCTCATTTGCAATACTCAATCAAGCAATCAGATGCCTGACAATCACATTGGTTGCATATTCATCAATTGGCTCTTTGAATATGTGCTATCCTGCAGTAGAGCTATAACAGAAGTAGGAAATGGATACTGAAGAGAACAACTGGAGCAGCTCCCTCCATTATAGTCAAAACCTAAAAACAGATAATTATCAAATAAAATAAGTCAAAATCATCTTCCAAAATTTGGTTTACCCTATAGCAGCTGGGGTTTGAAATGGTTAAGGAAATGATGAGGGAAACAACTTGTTAGATATGCAAAGACGAGAATACAAAAGAAAATCAACTTTCCTGGAGAAATACAAAGAAAACGGGAAACAATGACAAGTTTCTTCATACAAAGACAGTGCACGTTATAAAAACACATAAGAAAACTAGAAATCATCGAATTATAAAGGCATGAATCAAACCAGCAAACTGCAAAAGGCAAATAATATTAATTACAGAATCCCTTTAGTTATTCTCACAAATTCGAACCTAATGTTTTCAGTGATGAATTTTATCTCCATGTCTTGCCAAATTGCTACAAAACAATAAACGTGGAACCTGCTTAACACTGCAAAACAAAACTAAAATTTTAAACCCAGTCTAATTCAAGCATTTGCAAGTTAAATTACCAAATAATCTGAATGTATTATAACTGTTTCCCGACCTTATTTCCTAATTAAGTTGCTGAATCATAAACTCACCTCCGCATCGGCCTGGGCAGGTCTAGGAAGACAATCAGCTTCTATTTATAAAGCATTAAAAAATAGTGCATATGCATATACCCAAGCAGAGAGGAACTTCAAGCTGCAATCTCAAGCAGAAGTAGAAGAGACAAATTTCAAGAATAAGAGAGGTGGGAACACTACAGTTCAATTTTCTAATGAAAAGTGAAACTTTTTATACAATCAATCACTCCTACAAAAGAACTTAGTGACTAGTTGATAGCAAGAGAGTATGAGAAAACTACCAATATGACTAGAGTCATCCTTGAAGTTCAAAGTTGGAATAATTGTCCTGTATAAGAAAATATTTCCTTTTTGAAACTAGGATCCCCCTCTCTCAACAGCTTATGGATAGCAATCAGTGTTCTTGTGATCACCTGTTAAATTAAAAGGAACACCAGAAAATGACATAGGAATCTTGTTTAAAAGGTGAAATCAAAATAACAAACCAATGAATGACAATCATTCTCTCCCATAAATGTATAATTGTTCGTAAGAAAAACTTCCAAATGTCAATGCCAGAAACTTTTGTTAGGAAATCAAAGAAAAATGTTCAGAAAGATGTAACAGAAATAGACATCACATCAGCACACTAATTATTGTAACTGTTATTAGTTTCATGGAAGTCACATCATGTTTCAACTGTACATGAATTAGTATAAAGAGAAAAAGGATATTAGAAGATTTCTAGGCATGCACTGAACCCATAAATACATTTAATTATCTTGCATCAGTAAATTCAATACTCTTAGAGTTAAGAAAACAAAGTTAAAAAGACATTCACCAGTGGTTTTGAAACAGTTCAGCATAATTAAGACTATACAAACATGTGTCAAAATGTACAAAAATTGGCTACAATTGCGGCTGAAAAGTTACCTATAGCATGTCCCCGAGAAGGGGGTAAAACAGAATGTAATTTCTTTATCATCTGATTCAACTCACTTAGCATATCGGTATTGGAAGATTGGTGTAAAATCTGCTCAAAAATGCGATAAACTGTTTCACTCATATGCATTCCTCTTTCTAAGTATTGTTTAGAACATTCAAAAGCTTCTTGCCATCTTCCTCGTGAACACAATCCTGTTACCAAGAGGTCCAACACATGCCTGTGAGGACAACACCCTTTCTCTACCAAGTAGCCCCACAAATTCAAACCCATATCAAGCTGGTTATTAGTGCAAAAGACCTTCATCAACATAACCACAGTTCTTGTTCTAGGAATAAAATTTCTCTCAATCATTCTGCGATAAAGATCATGAATGCCCTTCAACCCACTTGACTTCATCAATGCAAAGAACACTGTATGGTAGGTGACACTATCAAGGCCAATCTGCTTGTGTTCCATCTCATTCATTAAGCTCATAGCTGACCCAACTTCTCGACACTTAACTAATGCACTAATTAGAGAATTATAAGCCCCAATATCAGGTTGCAAGTTTCTCTTGGGAATTTCCTCAAATAATTGTCTAGCCTTTTGTATGTTTCGTGCAATACCTGCTCCATGAATCAATGTAGTGATTGTTTCTAATGTAGGTAAACAATTAACCCGTTCCATTTCTTCAAAAAGTCTTATACCATCACGAAAGTAACCTTTCTTACAATATGCATCAATTCGAATATTGAAAGTTAGAGTGCTTGGCTTGAAGCCTCTTCGAATCATCTCATGGTAGAACAATTCCATAGCAGTTATATCACCTGATTCCTTGAAACCAAACAACAAAATATTCATGGTTTTTATATTAGGAGGAAATCTATTATACATCTTTTGAAACACTGATCGTGCCTCGTTCATCTCTCTCTGGGTACAAAATGCTTTGAGAAGGACATTGAAATTTTCGGTTTTAAATGTTTTTGTTACAAAAATCACCATCTCCATCTTCTCAAACGCTTTGATAGTGTCTTCATATGTTCGGAACTTTGCAATCTTGGATAGCATGATGCTCATCGACTTTAGGGTGAGTAAAGAAGGGTGTGCTTTCCCAATTTCTCCCATCAACTCCCAAGCTTTCTCAAAATAGCGCATTCTTGCAAGGATATGAAGCGTCTTCTCAAAGGCATCTGAACTTGGAACGAAATGAGGAGAATTGAGACAGAATCTAAAGAATTCCAAGGCTTTAAGGCCATTGGAGTGGGCCATGAAGAGACGCCCAAGAACATTCTCAACAAAGGTATTGGAAAGTTTGTCTTGGTAGATATGCTGTAGAAGAGTGGGTAGCAATGGTTGGCTAGGAAATGGGTGATCATTGATAATTTTGGCAATTCTTTCAACTTCATGTTGACCAGCCTGCTTGTTCATTTCAATAGTTTGCACATTTAAATGCCTTTGTATCTCAATACGCTATAAACCAATTTAAATTTTAGTCAGAACCAAAGTAAACATGACTATTAAGATGTTGAAAATAAACTTATAAACGAATTTAATAACGTTTTCCAACAATTGGCAGAACAAGAAGTCTTTGAGTACCTGAAATAAAGCCACAAGTTTCACCAATAAAACCATATCTCTAACACCGACCAGAAAGCATAAATTACCATCCAAAAAGTTCAAGCAACAAGGGATGATTATTGAAAGGGAAGCCGAGAAAGATAAATAGATGCAGACTGAGAAAGCCAATCCCTCAACATTATTGCACAAAATTAAATCAGTACATTCGAGGAAAGTGTACCAGACAACAAAAGTCTTTCAGGGCTGATAACAAATTGACGCAACATATTATATGACTATAACCCAAAAGACGAAAAGGAAAAGAAAATTAAATGAAAATTGACAAGAAACTAAATTATACCGCACAATGGGTATAGAGATGAGTGAGGGAGACCGTTGTGGTGCCTATGAGAGCGCCATAAGATCTTCTCCATGTCTTTATCGTTCCCATAAGCTACAACTTCCTGTGAGGTCGTTCCTCTCTCTTTATGTATAGGTGTTCAGAACTACTGATTACTGCATTTGTTCAATAGCTGAAGAAGAAGAGAGTCATATATGATTGCAGCAGCTCAAATTGCATGCCCTAATTCCTTTTCGAGGTCAACTTATATTTGCTGGCACAATTGAAATTTGAAAACTTATTCCATTCAATCAAATCGAGCCCAGTATAGTCATTAGAACCAAATAAGTCTGCAATTCGTCATTCTAAATGATTGTTATCTTCGAATTTATTTATTTAAAATTTCAATTGTTAGATACATAAAATTGAAAAGTGTTTTAAATATATTTATTCAAAAATTGACCAGTGAATTGTATCAAAATTTTTGTGGGAGTCTACTATATTTCCTAAAAATTAGAATAAGTTTGTATATTATTTTCTATTAAATTTTATTGAAATCATAATTATACCCCAAAGTTCAACAATTTGAGTTTTTTATTTTTCTTACAATTTATTTTCTTTATCCCATTATTCAATTGTTTGGTCTTTTGAATACTAGAATGACACTTAAATTGGTAAGAGATTGCCAACGAAATGTCATCCCGATAACAAAAAGGAAGTTAAGCCAATTTCAAGCAAATCCCGCAAGCTTATTAAGTTTTAAGCAATAAGTAGAAGTGGAAAATCTAGAACATGTATGGAGAAGAAAGAACCAGTGGGTATATTTTTTTTTAAATGAACGAAATTATATTAATTACAGCAAAAGCTAATACACCATTACAATTGAATTCTAGGTCATTGAGTATCCATTAGTTTACAGTATGATTGGAAATCCTATAAGAAGTAAAGACATTACAAATCAATTATAGACCAATATAGCATGTTATATATACCTCATATGTATGAAGGTGCAATTTTAGAATGCATTGGTTAAAACGCTTACATGGCTTGTAGTTCACTTACACTATCGTGGTTGCAAGAGAGGCTGAAACTGTATTTTTACACACCAACACACTTCCAGTGAGTTACACGGTCTTATACATAACTGTTTAAGTTGTAATAACTTCATTTCTTTCATTCTTTATCCTATATTCACTCTAATTCCTCCGCTTATTCCACAGAGGCAAAAAATATTGAACATTAATAGGATGACTCTAAAGATATGTTTTTAGCTCATTTTGGTTCTTGTTCTTCCAACTTGTACCTAAAACAAAATATAAACCAAAATAAGTATCTTAAGCATATCGTAACATTAATCATTAAGCATTCGAGAGTAAATATATGGTCAATCAAGCATGATTAACTTTTTCTAAGTTAGTCAATATTGTAATAACCCCAAGTGCAATAGATAGTACTAGCAAGTACGGGTCAATCTCACAAAGACAATAATTACTAGTAATTAACCTTTTCCTATTATCTAACCTATAGATCAATTTTGGATTTTAATAAATAAAATAAAAACTTAAGCAATTAAAATGAAATAGGCAGCAATATTGAACGCATAAACAAGGAATCACTTAGAAAACTATCGATATCTAGATTAGTATCTAGGTTTCGACTCCCCCTAAAACCCTTAATTAATTGATTTTTTGTTATACAATTGTTTTATTGATTTATTAGACTATGGAGATTCTGACCTTGAGTCTACTAACAACTAATTCTAAGATTTTCAACCAAATTACTCAGGTTAAAGTTTATAGGATTGCTTTAACGATTTGTGAATCCCTCTGTTAGGTTAGACCTTAATCTGGAAGATTTATATCATCTTATCTGTAGGGTTGTAATTAACTCCTTTCAATTACGGTAGACCTATTCAAACCTAGGATTTGTCAATCTCTACGTATGAAATCAGATTATGATCTGATATTCTTGGGTCTATTAGAACATATATTAAACATGTAATTGTATCGTAATAGATCAATCAAGACAATTGTATTAAATAAAAGAATTAGAACATATTAAAGCACAAACTAGGGTTCATCTAACTTAGACACTAAAGAAGTTTAGCTACATATAATAGAAAACAAAATCAAACATAATCTGGAAGAAAAACGAATAACAAACAAAGAGTTGATAATTTTAAATATCCCTTTCTCTTCTATCCAATGTTCTTGCAAAGCAGAGGTTTGATTTTATATTTTATTGGATCTTTCAATAATTTCTTTATGTTTTTCACGTTCCTGGATCAATATCGTCCCTTCTGGAAGTTCTCCATGTCTGGAATTATCTCCAAAAGTCTGCCTCCCTCCTTTTTGCCACCAAACATGTCCTTTTATATGGAAATTTAGGGTTTCTGGGACTTATTGTCTAATATGTATGTGTATCTCCAAAAACACTTTAAATCGTGATTTTGCACGACCTGAGAGAAATGCACGGGCTATTCATAGTCGTGCATCCCTTTTGTTCTTTAATTCTTTGTTTTGTGTCATGTTTTCATCCAAATTCTTCTCCTTTAAGTCCGTTAAGGCAATTATACCCTATAAACACGTAGAGTGAATTAAATACCAAATATACAACAAACTATAAAATATCAAGCAAAATACATCAAATATGGGTGTAAAAATATAGTCAAATATTCATCTATCAAAGCACTTATCAAGTTCCCCCACACTTAGTTTTTGACAGTCCTTGGGCAAAACTAAAAATCAAAATCACAATCCAAAACACTTCCTCCTTTTCTATATTTCATAAGAATAAATAGTCATAAAAAAGATTAATAATTTTTAAAATCATGGCAAGAATTAAACATTTAATGTTTTTACTCGTGATCAATCAACATCCATTCCATTTAAAAACTAAGCAATCTAAGGGTAGACTTTGATAAGATTTGATTAAAAATAAGATAGATCTATAGATTCACTCAAACATTGTTCATGATTAAGCCATTCCACGACTTCGTATATCATTTCGATTCTCCACCACTAAAAATTTCACATGCATAATCATAAATCAAAGGACTTTTCAAGGTTATAGTATGGCCAAAGGTTAAGGTGAGAAGTATTTGGATAATATAGTTCAAAAGCCATCAAAGCTAGTGAAGCAGGAAAAACTTTAAATAGAGTATCAAGTGCAAAAATTAATATCCACTCAAAATAAGGTACCATCAGTTATGATGAATGTCAAAACTCTATATCACAGGTTAAATTCAAGCATTCACACCATAATCTGCATGAGGAATAAGGAATTAGAAAGAATTACTCATAAAAGTTGATGATAAACAATACATCATAACCATAAGGAGTGATCCTTTACAACAAATTATCCCTTATTTGTGTCACATTCAATTCACCCATTTCATACAACTTTAGATGGAAAGATTAACATGAATTACTTTGCAAAACAAATGATTTTCCTCCTCAATAACTTTTTACTTTTTTCTCTGTTATTCATTTCTTTTCAATTTTTCTTCTTCTTTTTTTAAGAAAAATTTGAAAGAAACTACATCAACGATGGAATTCATTGATAAGAGATAAAATCACATTCCTTTAATTATAACTAATCCGCATATAAGCACACCCCTACACTTATGCTCTTGTGCATCCATAAACATTAACAATCACAAATGCTCCACTAACTTTAAGATTTGGGTAAGACATTTAGTTAGGTTAAAGGCTTGCAATGTAGTTAGCACAAAAAAAGGCTAATAAAACTCAAAGGGGCTTAATAAAAGGAAAATTCATATAATTAGATATGTTATTTGACCAATGTAGCTCGTATAATAATGAATGCCTATATCATTTTCATATTAATAAATATGATAAAAATGTAGTCTCGAATAAAAAATCAAGGCAAAGTTAGGATGTACATGTTATGAAAGTCCCATATGAATAAAAAAATGACTGATATAGATGTGTTAATCGAAAAGGTTCAAAATCTTATTGGCTTATGTCTACCCACTAGTCACTACTCTTATGAAGAAAACATATATTGAACAGTCACAATAGTAAAAATACATGCCCAAGTTGTCATAAAATTTTCTAGTTAATTCGACTATATAATAATAATTATATAGTCCTAGAAGCAATAGAAAAATATAGTTTTATTTTATTTTATTCTTTTATTTTTTTAACATGCAAAAAGAAACTAAAGAACCCCCCCCCCCTCCCAAAAAAAAAAGAACTTAAAACAAACATACGCAATAAGTTCCCCACCCTCACACTTAAAACTTACATTGTCTCCAATGTATCGTTAAATGTAAGAAATGGAGTATTCAACAAAAACAACAAATGTAAAAATGTAAAGAAAAAGGAACAAACTTCCTTTAGGTTGCCCCCAAGTAGCTCCTTTGTTTATTGTCGTTGGCTTAACTCTATGTTCTCCTTATCATGTGATAAAATTTTAATCTCTAGGGATTACAGCTTAAACATTCTCTATTTGAAATTCTTCAGGATAAAGCTTGAAAGGTCACTGACATGCAATGTCTTCCTTATTTTTAGACTCTTAATCTTTACTGCACCATAGGGAGAGACATTAGTAATACACAAAAAGATTGATCGAATAAAGACCTAATTTATGCAGAAATAGTTTATATCCATCTCAATAAAGAGGCACTTTTTAACCAATGGTAAAGCTTTTCCTCAAGAATTTAAAAGCGTTGATCTTCTCCTTAGTTGAAATTAGTTCCAGTTTATCTATCCACTTTCACTCACAATCGTCCTGTACTGAAGAGTCAATCACATTAATTGCAAAAATAGAATGGTCATTTTTTGGGTGCTTATTGATATTAAAAATATTGAAATGAGTAACTGTCCCATCAAATTCCATCCAGAGGGTACCCTTATGAACATCTTAGTTTGGGTCATGTTAAGAAACAGTCTCTATAGTAAAATAGCTATCGAATTGTAAGAAGTTTCATCATTTATATCTACCATATAAAAATCAGCAGGAAATACTAATTCATTTACCTGCACCAAAACATCCTCAATCGCCACATCTGGGTAAGCATTAGTACAATCAGCCAATTATATGATAACATTAGTTTCTCTTAATAGGCCTAAATTTAAAGAAACATACATAGAACGAGGCATAACATTAATTGATGCTCCTAAATATAAAATGACATATTTAATCTTAATGTTACTAATTTTGCAAGGAATAGTAAACATGCCTGGGTCCTTACACTTAGGAGATATTTTCTTTTTAAAGACCGCAAAAACATTTTCACTCATCCTGATCATGTCATTACCTCTCAACTTTCTCTTGTTGGTACATAATTTCATAAGGAATTTCACATATCTCTACATTTGCTTAATCTCATCTAACAGTGGTATCTTTACCTTAACTTTCCGAAAGGTCTTCCAGATCTCCTTATCCTTATCCTCTTTGTTTGACTTTGCTAACCTACAAGGAAAAGGTGGATGGTTAGTCTAAACAACAATTAAGGAATCAACATTTACCTTTGAGCTTTTTATATTCACTACCATTTAGCTCATCTAGTTCTCTAAATTATAAATGCTAGAATTCATCTCCTAAAATTTAGATTTGATCTCCTATTGAAACTATTATACATCCCATTGAAATTGCAAAGTGTTAGTTGCAAGAGGCTTAACTATATCTTCCAATGACATACTTGAGGTAAAGGAGGATGCCTGTTGTCTGTGTTGAAATTGTTGTTCACCTTATGACCTATTTGGAAAGTGTTTTTGCTACTTACTCCCGGCATAATTTAGGTTTGAGAGATCTCTCTAACCTGGGTTATAAGTTTGAGATTATGGGTTGCATTGTTATTTAAATTTTCCCACAATAGCATTGACGTACTCTATGTTTCCATTTTGCAAAGTTGGACACCCATCTATTAGTTCATATTTGCACATATACCATAGGCTTTTACATATGTTTACCTTACAACAATTTAGCGTTAATTCATCTAAAAGATGTTCTATAGATGAATTATTTAACTTATTTACCTGATGAACATTGTTGTGACTGCCAAATTGTTGAGTATTAGATGTCATATGCTTGATTAAAATTATGGCTTTTATGAGAGTCTTTTCACATAATGCTTCACCACTTTCTGTATTCGTTGAGGCAAGTTTTAATCTATTTAAAACTCTCAATATACTACAAATGCATAGGTCATCAGTGTAGTATGTTAGGTGTCAAATGCCTCAAGGAGTTGTCAAACTATTCTATTTCTAACTTATCTAAGGCCTAAAGAACTGTTAAAATGAAAATAAAACTGAACAGTAAACATGTGAAGTTGATTGACAGAAAGTTAATTTGTAAAATTATCACAAATCAAATATTGAGCACCACCAAATTCACAATGAAAAATCACACAAGAAAAAGTTACTAAATATGATAAAGGGATTAATCTTACCATCAATGCTAACCTAATCACTTTTGTGTTAACATGGTGTCGGTTCTAGACTATCGAAGGATGGATTACTCTCTCTCTCTCGTTATAATCATTAAGCCCTAATTAATAAACTCTAATTAAGTCAAGTTACTGAAAATGTTATCTCTTGATTAACAATCAACCCAATTAGTTCTTAAGTCTTCTAATAAACAACCAGGTCTCACACGAGATCTCTCTCCATATAATTACCAATTTGATTATTTACGTGGTCTACTGGGTCGTTTAACTCTCATTAACCAACCCAATCATTTTATATTTGGTTCACTCTCTCAATTTATTACTGAAGCATGAAGTTACAATAAATAATCACAACACCCAATGAATTAATACAAAAACAACTAGATTTTAATATTAAATCAAGTTTAAATCCCTAAAGAAAAGTTAGAACTGTAGGAAAATTTTGGTGCATGTATCATATACATGCGGTGTGAAAAAACAAAAAAAAGTACAGGATCTATATGTCTATACAAGGAAATACCATTAAACCTAGGTGAAAATTCGTAATTTACATACATGTTCACAACACACACACACACACACATATATAGGAATTCATGGCATTTATACAAATTGATCATTCATATAATAACCATGTACCTTGTGAGTAGTCTCCTTCATTCTTTGATCTTCTACTCATTGGGTTGTTGTAAACTACAACAACCAAAACAGACTGTCTCCAATGGTATCCATGCAAAGATCGAAGAAACTAACCGAATCAAACTCTTTGATCCAGAAATGGCTAAAACAAAGACAAGAGTGCTCTCTTTATTCTATGGCAAGCAAGAACGTAGAAGCAAAAGGAGAGCAAAAACATGAAAGCAAAATAAAGAGGAAAAAGATGAGAAAGATGAGAGAGTTAAGTAGCTTACTTCACAATTCTCACGATCTTTTTCCTTTTACTTACGTTTGATTTTTGCCTTTTCTCTTTTAAAGAGAATAAATTCCTAACTTTAAAACACCCTCCCTCATCTTCCACACACACACACACATATATATATATATAAATGCTGAGGTAGTTCAGTCATACTAGGATCGTTCCTACCGGGTCCTGGGTGTGGAAAAAATATCGGAGGCTTGTTTCAGAAATATGGATGTTGCGATCTCATCAGGACATATCCTGATCTTATTAGGATGCATTTGGTTCTATTGCTCTCCATATAATGGATCTCTATCCAAAACTATTTTATGAATCCTCTGAGTCAATCTTATGCGTGTGACCTATTAGGTTCTCGGTTATGTTGGCTATTTGGATTAACACTTAATCCAAGCAAGTCATGAGCGGCGTCTAGCAATACATCATAAGTCCCAATTGATCAGAAAGTATGTGGTTTGACGAACAAACCCGTGCTTGTCACGAACCATCTCATGAACCCTCCTATAGAAAATTACTGTGTAATTCGTCCTTTCACCATGCTATGCCCTACTTGGTTATTAGTATGGGCAAAGTGTCAACTCTCACTAAACTGAATATGTCAAATCTAGACCAAGTGATATTAGTTCTCATCCTAGGACTCATTACTCTATATGTTAATGAAGACATTCTTCATGACACATGTACTTAGGCCAGAGGTTTCCAAGTAATGGCCCCGACAAAAGGTCATGGGTATCATCTTTTGCTATCAAAGAAATGGTGAATCCTCTATTGGCTACTCAATTACCTTTGAATATCTCAAGCTGTACCCAATCACCACCCTATAAGCAACCTCTACAAGGCAACAAGGAATAGAGTCAAAGCACAGAATCAGTATCCAAGATATCCTTTAGTACCTCAAGTCTAAGGATACTTACACTATTACTATGATGAGATTATCACTGACATTAGAATAGGACATCTATGTGATGATCTCATAGTAGGTCATCTAATGTACTTACTACCTCTAGTAAACATCCACATCTCAACTCTAAACATCTCATGTTTACAATTTCTGAGATCCACTGCTTGATTAAATTAAGCAGTTTGGTATGTGCTAGTCTATCCGGATTAACGATGTCCAGTCTCATTAATCCTATGATTAGGGATAATTTAGATACTGATATAATTACACATGATAGGAATCTCAGTAGTATGATCACATCATAATTTCCTGCATGCTATGTCATATATCATGGACTTCATTAATTTGCTTATAGATCAATATCAATTCATAAAGAATGAACACTAAATTAATGAAATATGTTTTTCTTTATTATTGAAAATAAAGTCTATACACAACTTTGTACAAAACGCACTAAATGTGATTGCCTTGAGGGCATTACTCTAATAAATCTCCCACTTGACTTAAAGTCAATCGCCTTGGTATCTAATACCATAGGTGTGTACATGAGAATCAAATATATTTGTGACAATGGCTTCGTCAATGGATCAACAATATTCTGCTTGGAGGGAATTCTCTCTATCGATACATCATCTCAACCAATGATCTCCCTGATCAGATGATATCTGCAGAGTATATGCTTAGACCATTGATGAGACCTTGGTTCCTTCGCCTGCGCAATAGCTCCATTGTTGTCACAATACAACTGTATGGGTCCATAACTGCTAGGAACCACACCAAGTTCAATAATGAGCTTCTTGATCCAAACTGCTTCATTTGCTGCGTCTGAAGCCACAATGTACTCTGCCTCAATTTTTGAACTGACAGTCGTCTCTTATTTGGAACTCTTCCAACTGACCGCCCTGCCGTTCAGTGTGAATATAAAACCTGATTGAGATTTGGAATCATCCTTATCAGATTGAAAACTGGCATCTATATGCCTGCTCACTTTTAGATTTCCATCTCCATATATCAAGAAAACATCCTTAGTCCTTCGCAAATACTTGAGGATGTTCTTGACAGCCACCCAGTGACCCTCACGAGGATCTGATTTGTATCTACTCATAACACTTACAGCATATGATACATCGGGTCTTGTACATAGCATAGCGTATATGATAGATCCTACTGCAGATGCATACGAGATCATATTCATGCGCGTCCTCTCATCCTGTGTCTTAGGACATATAGATTTCGAGAGTGTTATCCCATGAGTCATGGGAAGATACCCTCTCTTAGATTGCTTCATACTAAACCTCTTTAGCATCTTGTCTATGTACGTTGATTGTGAAAGACCAAGCAACCTTTATGACCTATCTCTATAGATCTTTATCCCGAGGATATAAGTTGCTTCACTGAGATCTTTTATGGCAAATTGTTTGGACAACCAAATCTTCACTGATTGTAGCATAGATACATCGTTTCTGAGTAATAATGTGTCATCTACATATAGCATAAGGAATACGATTGCACTCCCACTAACCTTCTTATGCATACAGGGTTCATCCAGATTTTGTAAGAAACCAAACTCTTTGATTATGTCATTAAAGTGGATACTCTAACTCCTGGATACTTGTTTCAATCCATAGATGGATTTCTGAAGCTTTCATACCTTTTGTCCATCGTAGGAGATAAAGCCCTCTGGTTGTGTAATATACACATCCTCGGCTAGATTTCCATTTAGGAAAGTTGTCTTCACATCCATTTTCCATATCTCATATTCATAATGAACGGCAATGGCTAGGAGTATCCTAATAGATTTAAGCATTGCTACTGGGTTGAAGGTCTCGTCGTAGTCTATTCCTTGTCTTTAACGGAAACCTTTGGCCACAAGCCTTGCTTTATAGGTAATCACATTACCATCTATGTCGGTTTTCTTTTTAAAAACCCATTTATACCTTATGGGTTTTATTCCTTCGTGTATCTCAACCAAAGTCCATACTTGGTTTTCATATATGGAATCCATTTCTGCTTTCATAGCGCTAAGCCATTTCTAAGACTCTTAACTCTTCAGAACCTTTTTATAGGTAGTAGGCTCATTATCTTTTATGAGTAATACGCCATTCTGTTTAATCATGAGAAATCCATATCTCTCGGGAACAAAGCATATCCTACGTGACCTACGAACTTCCTGTGTTGAAGAAGGTTAAACTATTACTTCATCTGTATGAGTCACAGTCTCAGGTTCAGGTAGTTGATCCACATCTGTTCGAGCATCTTGAACTTCTTCAAGTTCAATTTTGCTCCCACTGTCTTCTTTTAAAAGAAATTCTTTCTCTAAGAAGATAGCATGCTTTGAAACTAACACTTTTTATTCCTCAGCATGGTAAAATTGATATCCCATTGTTTCTTTAGGATATCCTACGAACAATCACTTGTCAGACTTCGCATCAAGCTTATCTGACTGTATTCGCTTCACATAAGCGGGACAACCCCAAACTTTCAAATAAGAAAGATAATGTTTCTTGTTAGTCCACATCTTATATGGAGTAACATCAACTGCCTTTGATGGAACTCAGTTTAGCAAATAAATAGTTATCTCGAGTGCATACCCCAAAAGGATTTTGGTAAATTTGCAAAGCCCATCATCGACCGTACGATGTCCAACAAGGTTCGGTTTCTCCTTTCAACCACATCATTATGTTGTGGTGTGTAACGTGGAGTATATTGAGATAAAATCCCCTTATCTCATCAGATACAGATACCCATATCGATTATAGTCATCGATAAAGGTAATGAAATAAAGAAAACCATTTCTAGAATGGACGGACATCTGACCATATACATCTGAATGTATTAGGTCTAATACTTCAGTCGCTAGTTCACCCTTTTCCTTAAAGGGTAACTTAGTCATCTTGCCTAATAAACAAGATTTTCATGTCATATGATTCATAATCAAATGACCTTAAACTACCACTTTTGTGGAGATTAGCTATGCGTCTCTCATTTATATGGCCAAGGCGACAATGCCATAAGTAAGTTGATTTTAAGTTATCTCGTTTATGTCTTTTCGTGTCATTGACATTCATAATTGGATGCGACATATCTAATATGTAAATTCCATTGCATAATGTACTAGTACCATAAAGCATTCCATTCAAACTAATAGAACAACC
>JANZXP010000003.1:20901179-20955515 GCA_027576715.1 Erythroxylum flavicans
CAAACTCTTTTGT
Source organism: Erythroxylum flavicans (assembly GCA_027576715.1). NCBI lineage: Eukaryota > Viridiplantae > Streptophyta > Magnoliopsida > Malpighiales > Erythroxylaceae > Erythroxylum > Erythroxylum flavicans. Next base: position 20,901,193 of record JANZXP010000003.1, read on the forward strand.
TTTATTAATAATAAATATTTTCATTACAAAACTGTAACTGAAGAAGATAAAGTTACATGTAAATGCACTTGCTTTCCAGGAAACTATATTTACATAACTCCAACAAACATGATAACAAATTCATAGGACATTTTTTCCACATTCACAATGAGTAAAAGTAAGCATTTAAGTACACATAGAAACAAATAATTTTCAGTTCATCATCACATAAACTATAAATGTATTACCTACCTATTTACTTGAAATTCCAAGATCAAGCTTGTCTTTCCTCTTGTTCTTGCCTTCGACTTTCTTGTTCCCTTCAAGCAACCATATTTTTCATTCAATCAACATACACAAATAAAGCTTTTATAAGCTTAAATATCCAAGAATGTGCTTAAACTTAATCTATTCTTGGTTTATCTAACTAGAAGAATTAAGATCTAGTTAAGGGTTTATAAAAATATAAAAACATCAATCTCTTGTTCCTCTTCTTTCTGTCTTTATTTCAGCCAATAAAAACCTAGTTTCTCTACTTTTTTCTTCTATTAAAACAAGAAAAGAAGATAGATGTTACTAAACAAAAACGCAGTTGAATCTTCTTCTTCTACTTCTTATCTTCTTTTTTTTTCTTTCCTTTTTCTCCTTTTCTGTTTCGATTTCTGCTCCTCTCTTCCTTTTTATTTTACACGACTCTCTTTCTTTTTCACAACCTCTCAACACGTCTCTCCCTTTCTCTTATTGTTACATGACTCTCTTCCTTTTCTCTAGTTTCTTCTAGGTTCTTTTACGACTTCTCTCTTTCTTTCTTTCTTTCTTACTATACACGACTCTTTCTTACTTACTATTATTATTATTTTCCAGCACCTTCATCACGCATCCCTTCATTTATTCTTCTCTTGTTAATAAAAAAACTCTAATCTTCCAAGCTTACCCTTCCATATTTAATCTAATGCCTTCTAACTCCTTGACTTAATTCGAACATTTCCATTTAATCAATGCAACCATATGTAATAAATAATAATAATATTCATAAACTCTATAAATTTCTAGATTTCAAAAATTCTAATTTTTACTCATGACTAAACGCCAACAAATCCTTATTTAATAATTCTAACTTCTGAGAAAAGTTCGAGGTCCAACAGTCGTTTCTTGTTATGCTTGGTTATATTGAATCTGCAATGCTATGTCCTTAACATTGTCATTTTGATAAGTTAATGTATGAGAGTTTTTACTCTCCAAACATTATGTCCTTAAAGTTTTATTATCAATAATAAATTTTTTAATTTCCCAAAAAGTTCATTATAATCAAGATTAGGTGATGGTTCTTCTTCTTCCATCCAAAAATTAAGATGAACAATATAATCAATATATACTAGATTATATGTTCTCGTCTTACTAAACGCTTTGAATATATAATAGAAAAATTATAGGGTCAATAATAAAAATAAAATTAATGAAAAATAATAAAAAATAATAAAATACATGTTCTTCATTCTAGAATTATATGTAACATAAATAAGATCATTGAGTCTTTGATATTCTAAACAATTTTATTTCTTTATATGAATATATTAAAAAACTTTCCAATTACGTTAACGACCTAATGCAGAAGTTTTTTGATGGAGTAATCTAATAGAGAGTTTTCTCAATATTAGGGCACTTTCAACGATTAATCTCCACCACTCATCTTTATTTTAAATTAATAGTTATGAGAAATAAAAATATATATTATTAATAAGTAAAGGATGAACTAAAAGTATAGAAACTTACCAGGCTATATTTTTTCATCATAGGTTCTCTCTTTATAGCAAAACTTTCTAATCTTTCACGATACACTTTAATTTCATTTGTTACCTGTGATTGCTCTTCAATAGAGAAAATACCTTTGCATTCAACCACATCAAGAAACCACCCATAATATCATTTATACATGTGTCTCTAATATATAAAAAATAAGGATTGAAAAAATAACATGCTAAGTGGATCCTTTGAGTAAAATGCTTATCCCATTATCAGTCAAGTATATTTATATAAGGCTTGTACAATTTCTCATTTCCTTTAAAAAAAACACATAATTGTTTTACAAGCTCTATACATATCATAATATATGTACCTAAAGATGACTTCTCATCTGAGTCAACAATCCTTATCAATCTTATAGGTAGAGTCACAATGTTCATAATGATCATGCATGTATTCCAAAATTTATTATTTAGAATAATAGCCCAAACTTTTTTCCTTTTGCACTATTTGATAACTTATGACTTGAAAATGTTTATTTGTCACTAAATTTTAAAGTAGTTGTTTATGTACATAAACACTTTTCAAAGTAATAAATATAGCTGTAAACCTGGTAGCAGCATGATGCACGATCTCAATCCAATCTTCTTCTTTTCTTAATCAAGACAAAAATGTAACATAATTATATACAAAAGTTGTGATCTTAGATGCACATGAAGCAAGACTAAAAATATGGTCTATACCACCAATATTTTTAAAATAAGATTTGTACTTAAGCAACACATAGAGATCAATAAAATTGCCCATATTTTGATCGTAACAAGTATCTAATAGGTACATAATTATCTACATTATCTATAACAAAATGCACAACATTCTTTAGTCTAACCCACATAACAATTTCAAAAAAAAATCAAATAAAGCACAGGCACTTTTTACCATATCAGAAGCATTAACATACTTAATAAAAGTTGTTCCAATATTACAATAACCAAGAAATTAATCAAGGTTCTTTGTCTTTGATAAGTGTACCCATCTTCTATAATAGTTCATTCTGTTCATTCCTCAATAAACTTATATATATCCACAATCAACTGACATTACTTTTTAAAATCTTGAAGCAAAGACACACGAATCTCATAATAAAAAGATACCTTAAATCTCAGACCTATCATTATTGTAGCATTTATTGCTTCTTGAAAATATGGTGAATCTAAAGCATTTAACAGAATACATGAATAATAGAACTATCTAGCCTATGATCATTTACATCATAAAACATCATCCTAATCAACCAAAACAATTTTAAAACTAGGTTGAGAACCATGAGTAATTATTGGAGAAAAATAAGAATCCTAGTTAAAAGTAACTTTCCTTTTTCCTTTACATAATATTTATAGTGCTTTATTATCTCCAAAAGATATATCATGAGTCTTTTTATTTCCCGTTTTCTTTTTTAGTTGTTGTTGTAAATAATTTCCAATCTTCTCACTTACATCAAATGATACTTTTTGGTAAGAAGCAATATTGCCCTTAATAGGGATGGTAATTATGGCCCGGCCAGCCCGGCCCAGCTCGGCCCTTTTTTGGCCTTGGTTGGTCGGGCCATGGGCGAGCCATAGACAGACGACGTCATTTTTATTTTTTCTTTAAAAAATTAATGGACGGGTCAGCCCAGTCTGGCTCCCCAGTGGCCCTGCCTGCCATAGGGCGAGCCACCGGCCGGGCCGTTGGTCGACCCATCCAGGCCCGCGTGGGCCATAGGGCAGCCCGAGCCTAGCCCGACCCATTGATATACTTAACCCTTAACACCATCAAAATGTTCTTTAACTATATAAATTCTTTTTACTCTAAACATTCTATCACAAAACATACAATTATACTAGATATTCTCATCAAATGCTTGAGAAGAAGAAAAATAATTCCATGTCAGATCAGACTTATCAAGAGTAGAGGATGCCAAGTTCATTGATTTTTTTTTGTTGATTCCATATTTTCTATTATAATTTTAACTTGAAAATATGAGAAAATATTTTTATTAGTTTTTTACAAAAGTAAGTCACAACGATAACTAAAACAAAAAAGTGACAAAATAATGAACCAAAGAATAAAGATAAAATAAAAAGATAAAAGATAAAAGTTTGATAATGAAAATACCCCTTAACTTTTTCTTCTTAATTATTGCTTCTTCTATGTCTATTTAATAATATAAGATTTGACTTCAATTAACACAGCCAACAAAAGAAGTAATAATAAGAAGGAAAATTAACTTGTGATCTAATACAAGTAGTCAAAGTATATATAGAAGAAAGAGAAAATAGGTTGAAAAAGAATTGAAAATATTAAAGAAAATCAATTCAAATAAGAAACAAAAATTAAGATCTTTTCCAAAATTGAATAAATATAAAAAGTCACTAAAAATATCCTAAACAAAATTACTTACCTATACTAAATCACTAATTAATAACTTTTTCAATGCCCTTCTTTAATCATACTTCTTTAAAGTTTTTACATCACTCTTTAACATACTCTTAAATTATCTTGAATAAAATTACTTATCTATACTAGATTACTAAATTAATAACTTTTTCAGTGTCCTTTAAACATACTTCTTTAAAGCTTAAACATTACTCCTTAACACACTTTTAAATTATCCTAAACAAAATTACTTATCTATACTAAATTACTAATTGATAACTTTTTCAATGTCTTTCTTTAATCATACTTCTTTAAAGTTTAAACATTACTCTTTAATATGCTTTAAAATTATCCTAAACAAGATTACTTGTCTATACTAAGTTACTAATCAATAACTTTTTCAATGTCCTTTTAACATACTTCTTTAAAGTTTAAATATCACTCTTTAACATACTCTTAAATTATCCTAAATAAAATTACTTATCTATACTAAATTGCTAATTAATAACTTTTTTAGTGTCCGTCTTCGAATATACTTCTTTAAAGTTTAAACATGACTCCTTATCACACTCTTAAATTATCCTAAATAAAATTCCTTATCTAATATCTATTCTAAATTACTGGTTAATAATTTTTTGTGTCCTTTAAATATACTCATTTAAAGTTTAAATAAACTTCTATTTTGTTTTGATCAATAATACTAATATTCTTAATGTCTCAAAATAGTCGAAAATTATATCCTCTTCTTATTTTCAATTTTTACCATTTATTTCAAATATGGTCTAAAATATAACATAATAAGATCCTAACAAGAAAATTCTAATTGAAAGGTTTTCAGAGGCCATAAAAACAAAATTAACAAAAGTAACATGAGTTGTTTTTGTCTTCATAGGTGACTAAATGCTCATCACCAAACATCAACGATAGAAATTTCCCCAAGTCTCTGGCTTCTTTTGGATTTCTCTTCTTCCCTGTGGTGTGTGATTTGTTCTCTACATAGAAGATGATGGTACTGGAAATTTTGAGAGGGTGTAGTATGTATTTTATTTAACCTTAACCAACAAATGATTCTTTATATTGTTCTCTGTGCCTTCTATGTTCTCTGTACTCTCTATGTTTCAATTCATTATATCACTTTCACAATTTCTCTTTTCATTTTATGAAGGTTTCTCCTAGTTATATTTTTGATCTCCATCTGCATGTTAGAGAAAATTCTTGCTCTGATGATTGAACTACTAGTGTGTATGTAATTTCTTTGTGATTATGACTTCTTGGATACTACCTAGGATTTTCTAGTGTTTTTGTTTCCCTATTTAGTTTCATTATTGTAGAGAAATCTCACTGCTTCTCCACCCACCTTATGAAGTAGATCCAGAAGCATCTATTTAGAAGAATCTTGCTCAAGCTTTAGGAGGTAGACTGCTTGTTGTTGTGCTTGTTGATGACCCAGTTATTGTCGAAGAATAACACATAGTTTACGATTCTTCAGGGTTCAGAGAAAATTGACCAATTTATTATTTAACTGACCAATCTTCATTCATAATGGTCAAAAATAAAAAATTAACTCAGAAATTAAGCCCGTTTATGCTTAATCTGGTTAAACTAGCTAGTTCGATCCAATTTTAAAATAATTTCTTTTCTCTACCATCTCCCGATTTTCTTCATTTACATATGACCAAAAAGTTCATTTCTTAATGTACTAAGAGGTTATCTATTTACTATATGTTTTATTTTAATAGGATAAGTTTTTTCTTTATTAAAAATCTTTTCATCTTTGAATTTTTAGTTCAAATGTTTATAATGTTAATATATGACAAAATGAATTATTTAACTCAAACTCTCTAATATTAGATATTATTTATAAAATATTTATATGAAAATAGTATAAAATTAAATATTAGAACATGTGATAATTAGAGTAATTGAAATGTATAGATATAATTAGTTTAATTTACTTATAAATACCTATTCATCTTCTTGTTTCATATATTAAAAAATTCAAAGATAAAAAATGGAGTTTCTGAAGATCCTAATATTCTTTTAAAATTTAAAGAATATAACTTGAAAGGAATATAAGCTTCATCCTAGTGTTGTTAAGACACTAAACTAAGTGTGTGAGTCACATAAACTTACAATAATTTGAAAGGAAGGTAAGCTTCATCCTAGTGCTATTAAGATACTAAAACAAGTTTAGTAACCTCTTAGTTGCTAAAACTCACTCTTTGCAACTATAATTTCCAATTAGTTCATTAACATGGTACTAAGAAAAAAAACTCCACAAGGCTTAGTTATTATATATCTCTATCTTTTCCATCTAGCAATCGAACTCAAAAGATAACCTTAACATGAGATGTTGAGTGAGAGATGTTGTGTATTTGGCTTTGTAATTTGGTTTTAGCTTTCTTACTCAGTCAAGTCCCCATTTAGTTACCATTTTTAGGGAAAGCTTGAGTTTCTCTTTTTTTTAACTTAAAGTATTTTCTAGTCCAATTGAGGAAGTATATGTAGAAAGTTGAGCAATCCATTTTGTTACTATTGAAAATGTTATTGTTCCTTTCCTTCTATATAGAGTAAATCCACAACTGGAGCCAATTTTAAGTATGAATAAATCATGCTTCTAAAGTTTGCATCTTCTCAGTAAACATGCCTCTATTCCTTCTCATTCATCATTAGAACAAGCTATATCACATAGGTTCTAAATTCTCCTCCAAAGGTCCTTTAAATAAGTGCATTTAAAGAAAAAAAGATCCGTGGTTCCTTTCTCAACATTGTAGAGTTAGCATGTTTGATTAGAGGTTAAGGGATTTTTAATTCTATCAAGAGAAAGAAGCTTATTTCTAATGATTAGCCGTATTATAAATGCTAATTCTAGAAAATTGTGCCTGAACCATACTAATTTGTACCAGTGAACCTTCCCTTACCTTTCTCTAAATAGCTCATAATATGTTCTATAATTTTATTGGCAGAGGCATTTCTAAGCCAATAGATGCTATCCTCTTACTAGTTAGGCCCTAGTAGACTAAGGAAGCTATTGGAAGCTCTTGTCATTAGGCACCATTAATCTTCATTTACAACTTCCCTAACTTTAGGTTGTGAAGGCAATATGTGTCTAAAATTGTGGTATTTATGAACTTAGATAGAGAGAGCCTCAAGTACTCCAATTGTCATACCATATCTGAGTTGTTCTACCATTTCCAACTTTGATTTTAATCTCCCAAGTTAACTAGCTCCTCAATTCAAGCAATTTTTGTAAGGTCCATAAAGTACACCCTAGTTTTAATTTCCCAAAAGTTTTTTCCTTCAACGTGGTGGGAATCTATCCACTACACCCTTACGTTTTCTTTAGTAGTGACTATCCTCCAAATTATCTTGGAGGGGAGGATCTTATGGGTTTTTTTCATTAATGTCAATCTTAACCCCCCCCCCCTCTTATTTATGAAGTCCTACTTCAATCCATTTGATCTTAGCCAAGGATGTTTTATCTGGATTACCAAACTAAAAGAAATTATTCATAAACCTCTCAATGTCTTTAATGATATTCCAATGAATCACCAAATAGCATAGCTAATATGTGTGGATGTTGCTCAATATAGTTTTGATTAGTTGGAGCCTTCTAAAAAAATTCAAACTCCTATTACTCTAGCGGTTAATCTTAGTCCCCATCATGTCAAATAACACTTAACATTATCTGTAAGAAGGCTTCTTATTATAGATAGGAATCCTTAAATAGGTGAAAGGTAGTTCTTTGAGTTTTATACTTGAAACATTAGAGAAATCTTGACCAATTGGTGTAATAGCTATAGAAAGCATACTGAAGCTCTTTTCTAAATTGTTGAGCATTTTAAAAAGCTTGAAAGTATTTAAATATCTCTTCTTTTAATTTATAACAACCTTTAATCTAGTTCCCATTCTCTGTGCAGAAGTTTGGAAATCATATTAGATTTCACCTTATTAGTATCTTTTTATGGAAGTATGTAAAGTGTCTACTCCATCAGTCGATTAGTGAATCTTAGCCTTATACTAAAGTAAAGAGTTACTGGCCTCTAGTATATTGATGTATCATCTTAAAGCTTCTTTCTCCTGTTCATTTTTTGTTTTGTTTTTGTGTGGGAAAATCCTGGTGTGTGCATCATATACATACGATGTAGAAAAAAACAATTTGTTCCGGGACTTTCCCGAAGTCCAAAATCTATATGCCTATATAAGGAAATACCAGTAAACCTTGTGCGTAGTCTCCTTCGTTCTTTGATCTTCTACTCATTAAGTTGTCGCAAACCACAATGACCAAAATAGACCGTCTCTAACGGTATCCATACAGAGATCGGAGAAACTAACCATATCAAACTCTCTGATTTGGAAATGGCTAGAACAAAGACAAGAGTGCTAGCTCTCTTCTTTGTTCTATGGAGAGCAAAAACATTAAAACAAATGGAGAGGAGGAAGATGGAAAAAATGAAGAGAGATATAAGAATCGTGTGTAAAAAAAATGGCTTACCAAACTATTAAATGATTATTATTTTACTTCTTACTTTTCATTTTTATCTTTTTTTTCATTTTTGTCTTTTATCAATTAAAGACAATAAGACTTTAAAGAACCCTCATCTTCCATGTTATATATATATATATTCTAGGTTTCGTTGTAAACCTAATTATATATACATATCCAGAGGGGTTATAATTAGAGATACCATTATTTCTAGTATAGAAGTTCCTATAAAAATGGGAAATGCCCCACCTTTGAGTGCGGTTTAAACTATTGATTTACGTAATTGGAAGTAACCAATTAGGTTTACGATGAAACCTATAAATCGATCACTGATCCAATTTGAGTACCTCTATATGATAGACCTAAAAAAAATGAAAAGTAACGGGAGCAAGTGATTGAGTTCAGTAGTTTCTCATATAAAATTATTGACTCTGAGCTCTCAAATCCTGCAACAGTTTCATTAGATATCTTACAACTAGAATCCCTCTTTTTCCAATCCAGTTCCTCCACCACCGCGAACCCTAGTTAGATTCAGACATGATACACTTTTTAGTTATTAGGATATATATATATATATATATATATATATGCACATAAATGTTCAAGTGGTCTAGTCACACTGGGATCGGTCTTATCGGGTCCTAGGTATGGAAAAAACACCGAAGACCTATTTTAGCAACACCGATGTCACGATCTCATCAGAACATATCCTGATCTCATCGGGATCCATTTGGTTTTATTGCTCTCTATATAATGGATCTCTATCCAACCATTGTATGAATCCTCCAAGTCACTCTTATGCGTGTGACCCATTAGGTTCCCGGTTATGTTGGCCACTTAGATTAACACTTAATCCAAGCAAGTCATGAGCAGCGTCTAGCAATACATCATGACCCCCAATTGATCAAAAAGTAAACGGTTTGACGAATGAACTCCGTGCTTATCACGAACTATCTCATGAACCCTCCCATAGACAATTATTATACAATTCATCCTTTCACCATGCTATACCCCACTTCGTTATGAGTATGGGTAAAGTGTTAACTCTCACTAAACTGACTATGTCAAATCTAGCCCAAGTGATATAAGTTCTCGTACTGGGACTCATTACTCTATATGTCAATGAAGACATTATTCATCACACATGCACTCCGGCCAGAGGTTTCCAAGTAGTGACCTCGACAAGAGGTCGTAGGTATCATCTTCTGCTATCACAAAAGTGGTAAATCCTCTATTGGCTACTCAATTACCTTTGAATACCTCAAGTCGTACCCAATCACCACCCTATGAGCGACCTCTGTAAGGGAACAAGGAATGGAGTCAAAGCACATAATCAATATCCAAGATATCCTTGAGCACCTCAAGTCTAAGGATACTTACACTATTGCTATGATGAGATTATCACTGACATTATAATAGGACATCCATGTGATGATCGCATGGTAGGTTATCCAATGTGTTTAGTATCTCTAGTAAGTATCCACATCTCAACTCTAAACATCTCATGTTTACAGTTTCTGAGGTCCACTGCTTGATCAAATCAAGGAGTTTGACATGTGCTAGCCTATGGATTAATGAAGTCCATTCTCATTAATCCTATGACTAGAAATAATTAAAATACTGACATAATTGTACATGATGGGAATCTCAATAGTATGATCACATCATAATTTCCTTCATGCTATATCATATATCATGGACTTTATTAATTTGCTTATAGATCAATATCAATTCATAAAGAATGAACACTAAATTAATGAAATATGCTTTTCTTTATTATTGAAAATAAAATCTGTGCACAACTTTGTACGAAATGCACTAAAGGCAATTACCTTTAGGGCACTACTCTAACAAGAACATCATCATCAATCCCAAATCCATCAACATCATCATGTCCATCTTACACATTCAAAGAAGAAAAATGACAAAGATGAAAACAAAATGTCATTTAGATAGGATTGGGATAGCTCAGGAAAGCAGCAGTAGCAGAAGCCCGATCCTCTCCCCTCTTCATCCTCTTCTCTCTCTTCTTTTCTTTCTTCTTAGAGATTTCCCAAAGTGGCAGAAATTAGAGCTCCCCCTAGGGTTCTTTCTCTTTCTTTATATAGTTTTTTTATTTTAGGTAAACCCTAGGGTTTTTCCAGGTCTAAAAAGTCCCTGGGTAAGCCGCATTCAAGAGGCTGTTAATGTTGTCAATTGTGTAGGCCACGATCGTGGCCCATAGTGCCATGATCGTGGAACTTTATTTAACTCTCTGTCACGATCGTGGCAAACAAAGCCACGATCATGGCTTCCCCCAACAACTTTTGTCATGATATCATGGGCTTGGGTCTAACTCTGGGCTTCCTCCAATTCTCCTTCATTCTTCCATATCTGTTCTCAAACATTAACAAATACATCAAGGCATCTTAAATGCATAAAATTAAAGCACAAAAGCATGCTTTAACCTATATAACCCTCAAAACACAAACATTTAACTAAACAACACAATCCTAACCTAAGCATGCACTGATCATTCATTTTAATAACTAAACACATACTAAACTACTCACTAAAACATTATGTAAACTACCACTGTCAACATCTACTAAGTTCATATCTATAGGTAATAGCCATTCATAGAAGTATTGGTTGAGTTGTTCTGTGATATTATAGTGAGGGTAGTTAGCACACAACTTCTTGAAGCATTTCCAATAATCATAAAGTGATTCTTCATGATATTGCTTTATCCCACAAATCTCTTTACTTATGATGGTTGTATTTTATGCTAAAAAGTATTTCTCCAAAATATAACCTCTTCTTTTTAATCCACGTGCTCACATTTCTTATAGGTAGATTAGAAGGCCAGTCTTTTGTTACATCCATCGATAAAAATGGAAAGGCTCTTAACATAATTTGCTCATTCGTCACTCTCGGAGATTTCATACTAAGGCAGATCACATCAATATCCTTGAGATGGTTGTGTGCATCCTCACCTATAGATCTATAAAATTTAGACAAAAGATGGACTAACCCAGACTTAAGCTTAAAAGTGATATGTTCAGCAAAATTAGGAAAAGTGATGTATAAAGGTCCTTAAGTCAAGGCTGGTGCAACTACTCTTTAAGAGTTATTGGATTGGCCATGACTTCTTCAAATTCAAGTCCTTGTCGTATTCTTAGAGTTGTTTTGGTTTCCCTTTGCAACCTTCACAATGTCCTTTCGATCTCAGGATCAAATTGTATAGATCTTGATAATGAGATCTTATTACCACCATACACAAACACTAACAAATGTGAAAAGATCATGAAATAACTATAAAACTAATTATAAACAAATATTATACAAAATACCAATTAAAATCAAAAGCAAAACCTAAATCACTTTCCTCATTAACAAAGGTGTCTAAATTCTTGATGTGCGTCAAACACACAAGAAAATAAAACCTACCTTTGTATAACTAAATTCATAGTAAAGGTGAGTAGGGATCGTATCGACATAGAGTGTGTTTAGCTTTTGAAATGAATAAAATAGTGTTTAGGCTTATGGGGTTTGGTTGAAATTGATAAACAAAATAAAATAAAACTAAACTATTGAAGTTAAATTAATCAAACAGTACGGGTGTGTAGGTGACTATGTGTGTCATTTTTAACTAAATTTGTGAACTTACATGGTCTTGATGAGCTACATGGCTGCTACATGGCCACTTACACAACCTTATAGATCACTCACATGGCTATATAAGTCCACGCATGGTTGTTTAGGTTGCAAGAGAGGCTGACATTGTATTATTATGCTCCTACATGCTTCTAGTGAGCCACACCGTCTCATTCGCAACCATGTATGTTGTAATAACTTCATTTCTTTCCTTCTTTATCACATATTCACTCTAATTCCTCTCCTTCTTATTCTATAAAGGAAAATAAGATTAAAATCAATAAGATGGCTCTAAGGATGTGTTTTTAGCTTATTTTGGTTCTTGTTCCTCCAACTCGTATCTAAAACAAAATATGAACAAAAATAAGTATCTTAAGCACATCATAATATTAATCACTAAGCATTAGAAAGCAAATTTATAATCAATCAAACATTTATCAATGGTCAAGAGTATAACCTAAAAACAAAGCCAAAACTTGGAGACCAACCAAGTAAATCTCAGTTTGAGTCTATTTTTATTGAGTCAGTATCACTTGAATTAATATCTATTCCAAAGTCGGATGAAACTTTAGATTACTCATTACTCTTAGGAAAGGTTCTAAAACTTGTACCAAATATCCTTTGTTTAACTTTTTATCATATCAAAGTCTGTCTCCATCATTTCAAGCATTTACTTCTAAGTTAACCATTATTTCCATTCCTAAGAATATACAAAAGGCTCTAAATATTCGTTAATGGAGGGATGTTGTCTTAGAGGAGATGAAAGCTTTGGAGAAAAATAGAACGTGGGAGGAACTTGATCTTCTGAGAGGAAAACACCAGTTAGATACTATAAATGGGTGTTCACTATAAAGTACAATTATGATGGATCACTTGAAAGATATAAGGTTAGCCTCGTTTCTAGGGGGTTTATTAAAACTCGTGGCATGGATTATTCAAAAATATTTTCACCTGTTGCTAAGTTAAATACTATAAGAGTGTTGCATTTTATTACAATTGATTTAGATTAGACTTTACATCAATTGGATCTGAAAAATATCTTCCTAAATGGAGATTTAGAAGAAGAGGAGTATATGGAGCCTCCCTTAGGATTTAGTGAAAGATTCAAAAAAAGGATATACGAACTAAAACAATCTTTATATGTGCTGAAACAATTGCCAAGGGCCTAGTTTGATAGGGTTGCAAGATTTTTGAAGTCTCAAAGTTTCTTACAAAGGTAGTATGATCATACTCTATTCATAAATACTTCTGCAGAAGTAAAGACTATGATTCTAATTGTGTATGTAGATGATATTATCCTTACTGGTGATGATTTTAAGGAAAATGAAATTCTTAAAAAGTGTGTCTTAAAGGAGTTTGAAATCAAAGACCTGGGGTATCTTAGATACTTCCTAAGGGTGGAAATTGCTAGATCTAAGAAAGGTATAGTAGTAACCCAAAGGAAGTATATCCTAGATCTTTTAAAAGAAAATAAAATGGGTGGATGTAAACCATTAGATACTCCTATGGAATTCAACTCAAAGTTGGGTGAAGTTAAGGATGAAGTTTTAGTGGATATAGGTTGATATTAATGACTGGTATGAAAGCTAATCTATTTACCTTACATCAGACCAGATATTTCCCTTTTTATTAGTGTGGTAAGGTAGTTTATGCATACTCCCTATGCTCCCTGTGAAGAACACTTGGCAATAGCGTTTAAAATCTTAAGATACTTAAAGGGAACTCTAAGGAAAGGATTATTCTTCAAGAGAAGTGATCAAAGGAAAGATGAAGTCTACACTGATGCAGACTGGGCAAGGCCTCTTACTGACAGAAGATCAACTTATTAGTATTGAACATATTTGTGGGAAAATCTAGTAACCTGGAATAGTAAAAACAAAGTGTGGTAGCCAGAAGTGGTAAGGGGGCAAAATACAGGGCAATAGCTCAATGAATTTGTGAAATAATGTGGCTTAAAATAATAATGGAAGAACTTAAGAAACTAGTGGAGCACCTAATGAAGTTGTTTTGTGATAACAAAGCAATTATCAATATTGCCAGCAATCCAGTTCAATATGATGAGACGAAGCATATGTAGATTAACAAACATTTTATAAAAGAAAAACTTGAAAGTGAACTCATTTGCATACCATTTATGCCTACAACATAACAAGTTGTTGATGTCTTCAGCAAAGGGCTACTAAGACAAAATTTTAAGTTCTTTTATAAGCAAGTTGAGCATGATCAATAGCTATGCAATAACTTAAGGGGGAGTGTTGATATTATGGAGATAATTAGGTAATTATCTCTAATTAGTTGATATTCTATTAATTAGTTGAGATTTTATTACTTTGAGAATAAATATATTCTTCTTAATGTAAGGAGGTGATTAGGGCTCTATTATCCTATATGTTTCTTATACTATTCATCGAAAAATTAAGGAAGAATTACTATCTTCTTTCTTCACTATATACGCAGTACAAAAATAAATGTACATATTTTTATTTCAAGTTTCACTTTTAGTTGGTTATTTCCTCGACATGAGCTCCTGTTGTATACTTAGAGAGTCATGGATTATTGTTATTTTTATTTGATGTTTTGATATAATTATTATTTATTATATGATCAAATTGCAACAGTTTGATTACTTTGTATTCTACTAAATTTTATATTTGTATGATGATTAAATAAATTTTATATTAATTGTGGTTATTGTTTATATGTTAAATATGTAAAAGGTAATACCAATAAAAATAAATTATTTTTTATTTTAAATTTTGTTATGATTTTTTAAGACAAGTTTGATGTAAAATTATAAATTATTTAGTATAATATATTAATTAATTATTTTGTAATCTAAAAGAATTAGGAACTATTTTATAATTTTAAAAAATCACTTAAAATGGTACCTAATATTAATCAATATCGAATAACACTTGTAACATTGGTGTCAACAACCTTAGGCGCCGATATTTAGAGAATATTCATAGGACCCATTTGGTAAATCAGTAGATACGGTTAGTTGTTGAGGGTATAAAAGGGGTTATAAGGCTTTCATAGTTTCATTCACTTTAGTAATGTTGCGAATATCGTATTGGCCCTAGTATCGGATTGAGTTCTGGTATAGTACTATACCAATACTGGTTAATACCGGGCACCATTTTAGATAATTTTTAAAATTTATGAAATAGTTCCTGAATTTTTTTAAATTACAAAATAGTTCATTGTCATATTGTACAGTTGTACTGCATATTTTATAAGTTTACATAACCCTGTCTTTAAAAATTATAATAATAAATAATAATCACAAGTAATATGAAATAACAATAATTTTCAGATATTTCACATATAAATAATAACCACAATTAATATGAAAAAAACTATCGTCATTATACAAATATAAAATTAATAACAATACAAAGTATTAAAAATATTACAATTTCATCATATAATAAATAATAATTACATCAAAATATCCAATAAAAAGAACAAATAATATCCTTGACTCTCAAACTATTACAATTTATGACAAGAGTTCGTGATGAGGAAACAACAAAATAGATGTAAAACCTGAAATAAAAATATTTACAATTATATTACATATATAGAATTTAACATATACATCTAATATAAGTAAAATTAAAAGAAGAGAAAAAACAAAAACTTAGAATTTCTTTCAATCGTCTACGGGAGGATATCTGCCATAACTGCACCAACCCCAGTTATTATTTAGTACAAAATCCTCATCATTGAGAGAAGCCCTATCATCATCATCATCATTCAAATTCAATGGAAATGACATGTCAATGCTTTCCCATCCAAAATTATCTTCCAAGTCATCCATATCTACCAAACTTGGTTTCTCACAAACTCAATTCGTCAAAAGATCGATATTATCAATGGAAATTGGAGCTGTTGAACTACCTGTGCTATTAAAAGTCCTAGTAAACAATAAAATTTAATTATTAGAAATTTATAAGAGATCATATCAAAATTAATAATGATAATATCATACCTTTCCTAAAGCTTTAAATTGTAACGAACGAATGCTAAGTCATTTAATCACTTGTACTCCAATCTATTCTTTTTCTTGGAATGGATGAATTCAAATGTGCTTCAGTTTCATTCACAACTTGTTGCACTCATATATTGACTTAAAATCTTAATTGCAAACCTTTTCAATTGTTAAACACCATTTTCGAATTGATCCCACTAAGAAATTATAAGTCGTAAGATAACAAAAGTAGCGTTATAAATAAAATAAAGTGATAATTAATTTTCAACAAAAAAGAAAAAAACAGCTAATACTTGGAGAAATTTTTGTTCTTTGTTGAATAGTAATTGACAATCCAAAATTCCTAGAAGACAGCTTATAAAGCTCCATTTGTGAGTTCAAGAGATCTTGTATCATTTCATGGCCAACAATTGTTGTAATAGTGAATAACAATCCTTTACTAATTTCAGCTTTCTTTGTAAAATCTAGTCTGAAATATACACTAGGATTAAAAAATGTCCCAGTTGCAAACAATGGAGAATAAAGTTTCCGTTCCCATCTCTCATTGATGATTGCAAGATACAGTGTATATAAAGAAGGCCTACGTTTTAAATTGGCCTTGATTGCTTCCTTCGCCCTCTCCATCGTATCCAAAAAATAACCCATTGTTGGCTTTTCTTCACTATCAACCAAGTGAAATATCCTCACCAAAAGCTCACAAACTCGAATAATAAATTGACGTTGAGACCAAAATTCTCTATCTTCCATATAATGTTGGAAATCTCTAATCCAGTATTAGACTTAGCATACTGAAATGCAACCCACTTATCACTTGTAAACACTTGTCTTAACTCTTTCTTCATCAAAACAAAAGACTGAAGTAATAAGAAATTTGTTACAAATCTTGTCATATCAGGACGACACAAATTTCTTTCTCATTAAATTCAACACCATGAACGATTATAGATAAAATTGGTCACCTTTTTAGCTTTCTGTATAGTCTCATCAATAATAGGAAAATACCTAGGATCCTCTTCAGTCTCCAGTATTAGGTCAATGCAATATGCAACAAAAGGACTCTAAAAAAAGAATTATACTTATTTTGTAACCTTCTTCCTATTGCTTTATAAGCGGAATCATTGTTAGTAATGAATTGAACAATATTTTCTGGCCTTACTTCATTCACAATTTCATTAAATATCTCAAATAAAATATCAGTATTTCTAATAAGGCTAGATGCATCAATAGATTTCAAAAAGCAATTTGCAGAATAAACCAAAAAATTAATAATAGGCTGTTGTATCCTATTTTTTAACCATCACACATGATTGAACACCCATAAGTAACCCAATTCACTCTTCTTTCTACCAAATAACTTTTAATTTCAGAAATTAAGCAACTCAAAAGTTTATCTCTTAAGTCATCAATCAAAGGAGCTTTGTATCTCGGACCGAAAGAAGCTATAGCATCCACCATAGGCTGATATTAGTAAGACTGGGAAGCATTGGATGATGAACTTGTATCATACCACCATCTAACTACCGCCATATCTACATTATGAGTTGCATCTCTTGATTGCATGGCACTACGAGTCAAAAGCTGGGCCCCAAGAGTTATTCGTGGTGTAAAAAAACTATTCACCTGCCTTCTTCTTTTCCTCACATAAAGTCCAGGTGTAACATTCACTTCTTCTTAAGCCTGGGATAGAACACTGCCACTAACGCTAGCACTAGCACTAGCACTACTACCTTTAACATTTCCACAATCATCACGAAAACTAGCAAATGAACTTCCACTACCAATTTGATAATTCAATCTCTCCCTTCTATTTTTCTCGTGTTGGTATTCTTCAAGCAAAGTTTTCATTTGCCACTTTATATCATAACTTGCTTTTTAAAAAGGTTCTACATCTCCTTTAACCCCAACTAAAGCTTCTTTAATCTGGTTTTTCCTCAACCTTTCAAATGCTTGTTACAAAATAAGCAAATTTTATGGTTCTTCATACCTGAGACTAATGCAGCATGAGCCCAAACCAGAACATTGTATCTTCCTTAAGTAGTTTGATCAGGAGTACTTGAACTTCCTTCCATTTATCTGTAACAATAAATGAATACATAAATCAAAATTATACACAATTCAATTTTATCTAACACAATCCAATTTTATCCAACACAATTCTTCAATACCTCAAAAACCAACAATTTAAGTATTCAACATACATAATTACACAACATGCATGTCCACCATATTTATGATTACATACAATTCAGTTTCATCCAACACAATCCAATTTTATCTATCGCAATTCATCAATTAGTTAAAAACTAACAATTCAAGTATTCAACATACACAATTATACAATACGAATGTCCATCATATGTAATATAACTCATTTTGTATGATTACATCATACACAATTTAATTTCATCCAACACAATCCAATTTTATCCAGCACAATTCTTCAATAAGTCAAAAACCAACAATTCAAATAATTACATAATATGCATGTCCATCATATGTAATATAATTCATTATGTATAATTACATCATACACAATTCAATTTCATCCAACACAATCCAAATTTATCCAACACAATTAATCAATAAGTCAAAAACCAACAATTCAAATATTCACATACACAATTAAACAATACACTGTCCATCATATGTAATATAATTCATTTTGTATATTATTTCATACGCAATTCAATTTCATCCAACACAATCCAATTTTATCCAACACAATTCTTCAATAAGTCAAAAACTAACAATTCAAGTATTCAACATATACAATTACATAATACGCATGTCCATCATATGTAATATAATTCATTATGTATGATTACATCATACACAATTTAGTTTCATCCAACACAATCAAATTTTATCCAACACAATTCATCAATAAGTCAAAAACTAACAATTCAAGTATTCAACACACACAATTATTCAATATGTATGTCCATCATATGTAATATAACTCATTTTGTATTAATTTATTCATTAATATAACTGTATCACCTACTTATAAACAAGAATGTTGATTTCAAATTAGCCTTATAATTTAGTTTGTTGTATAACTTATTATATAAAAATAATAGTGAGTGCACTAGAGATCTTGTAAGTCATATTTAAATACAGATTGGAAACATATCTACCAAGACTAGCTATAAAATTTCAAATTTTGTTATTTATGAAATTAGTAAATTAAATTTAATTATTAATTCAGATTTATATTCAAAATAAAATTTATCATATGTCGCCTTCAATTATTATAAAAACATAATTTCTTAAATTATGAATTAAAAAAGATTCAAACTAATCTAAATTAAAGTTAAAATTCAAATTTAAAATTGAATTAAATTTGAACAAAAGAAATTTAACAAAAAATTCTTAATATGTAGTTATGTACAGTAAATTCTGCCTAAATAATTCAAATCATATTGAAAATTGAAATTATATAGATAGGTTTAATTTGATTTAATTTGTTATGTAATTTATTTATAATTTAGTTTTAATTGTAAACTGTAATATTCCAATCCAATTAAATTCCAATTACTGACATGAGGTCGTGACTTGTTATGAACTTCTAATTCCAAACCAAACAGATAAACTCATAAACAAGACATAATCAATTAACAGATAAACAACACACTTCATCCATTTCATTCAAATCCAAATCCAACCATTCACAAAATTCACCAACTTCTAATCATTCACAACCTCACAATGTCAATTCACAAATGCAATTCAATCTTAGGAGTAGAAAAATCTAAAACACACCAAAAAATATCACAAATTCAATGGTCAGTGTTAGGTTTGTGGTAGGTCAGACTCGGGTCGAGTGAAAACCATATCTAGTTTTGTGGAAGACGAGTTGCCTCCTGCCTCCTTGAGTAAGTAGCGATGGTGGAGGTGGACAGAGCTAACACCATGCAGAGGATAGGCGGACTGATGCAGCAGCAAACAGAGCCGAGGAGGAGAAGGAGGAGAGGCATATTGGAGACTTGAGTGGACAATAGTCACGCGTGGTGGAGAGGGAGGTGAATAGACTAGCAAGCGAAGGGAGGTGCGGTGGCATGGTGACGAGTGGCGGTGAGAGAGGGAGGGTGGTGTGTGTGAGAGACGGTGAAAGAGTGAGACAAAGTCGAGGGGTGATTTTATTAAAAACAATTATTTTTTGCAATTTAGTTCCTATACTTTTTAAATTTTACGGTATTATCAGATATTTTACCAATATTTCAAATACCAATTGATACCTGGCAAAACCACCCGGTACCAATCGATATTCATACTCGATACCATAAGGGGTAGTATCGTTCCATCTTTTGACTGATACGGTACCTTTCGGGCGATACTAATTGGTGCAAAGCGGTATCTATAACATTGCCCTTTAGGGCTTGTTTGAGAGAGACCAACAAATTGTTTTCTTTTTCTTTTTAAGGGTATATCTTTTTAGCCTCCAATAGTTGCGATGAATCATTATTTCTTTAATAATCCATAATCATTCATACTTTTCTTGTATTGCGCTTTACATTTAACTTTTGATGCTTTTAAATTGTTTTCTCTTTTCAATTATTGCCTCTTTTTCCTTTTTTCGTTTTTTGTCCCAGATTACTTTATCCCTCTTCCAAGTCTTCAAAGTTTCATTTCCAACAACAAAAACTATTTTATTTGGCAAGTCTTTGCTGAAAGAGGAGATATAGGACAATTAAGTTTGCATTAAATATTATATCCTAAATATTTCTTTGTTTTCGAAAATATTGCTTTTTTATTAACAATCGTAGAAATTCATTAATCTAGAACATCAAAGGGTGGTCCTTGGTGAGGTCCGGTTACCGTCAGCTAGCAAATGAGTCGATTATAATTTCTTGGAGCAAACTGAAAAAAGACAAGACCACGAAAGTCGATGCGAGTTGTCACGCCTTGATCCCAATGCAGGGAAATGTGTCCTAAGGCCTGGTTTTAACTTGTCTGGCACCCATCACAACAATTACAGGGTAAACACCCAAAAGTAGCGAGTCAATTTCTTTGCTTGTTCTAGAAGTCAGGAATTGAATCTATACTTTACCTATTATCGGATTTCACACAAAAGATTTAACTACGTAGAGTTTACATATATCCTGGCAGAACATAAAATAAATGTATAAACCTTTAAAAGAAAACAGAAAACCTGTCGACATAAGAACAACTCAACTTTTCTCTCCGACTGCCACAAATTTCCTTCGCCTACATATTCTCTGTTTCTTCTCATTTCCCCTGTTATAGTTGTAGGGGGAATTCTTTTTAGATTAACGTTTATAATTCAGGTAGTCTAATTAAATCATTTAAATTCAACATGTTTATTCATATTGGATAAATCTTCTCATTAACATTTACAAATTACACATTTTAACTAAAATTAACATTGATCAATTATTTTTTTAAATTAAAATGAGTTACAGGACAGCCTAAAAAATCTTGGCCTGTCAGCTTCGACCTCCAGAGATATTCCGTGATACATTCTGACCACCCTTGGACTTCCTGTTCAATCTTATATATATTCGTGGTACTGGTTCCTCACGTAGACAGCAACAAGGACATCTTTAGCATCTCCATACATTTCTACAAAAGATCAAATCTGTGAGCAGAAAGTCGTACCTTTTTATACCCAAAGAAAAATACATGGCCTGCTCTTGGCTTAAGTCTTGTTTGCTGTTGTTATGCACCCTACTTGCCGTTGTTGTTTCTGGGTCTAAAAGAAATCTACCTGTCATAGCCTTTGATGAAGGGTATACCCAACTTTTTGGGGACGGTAATCTGGTTATTCGTAGAGATGGAAACACAGTCCACTTGTCTCTAGATGAAAGAACAGGTCATATATTTTGTGTTTTTGTTCTGTAGTTTCTCATATTCGAGTTCTCTTTATTTCTCCTCCTCCCTTCTTCTGTCTCCTTATCACCCGTTTCTCTTTCTCTCCCTATGTCGGTTTCATTGGTTGATCGTTTTGGGTTTTTGATAGAGTTTTATTTGGGGTTCTGTACAGGTTCTGGATTCGTATCTCATGACCTCTATCTCCATGGATACTTCAGTGCATCTATCAAGTTACCTGCTGATTATACTGCTGGAGTTGTGATTGCTTTTTATGTGAGTATTCTAAAATAAGACTCGGAGTGAAAATTGATGGGCAGTCTTAAACGTATCTTTTTGTTACTTATAGTTGATTTGTTATTAAGCTTGATGTCGTGCAAACTTTTAGCCCTGAAGCAATTGCTCACTCCAGGAAAAAAAAAAAAAAATCAATCAATGGTTCTTTAACTTTGCATCTTTTGTCTTCCGATGTCAAAGTTAGTATTCTATCTTTTATAAAATCTATGAAGCCATATCAACCAGATGGTTATGTTTCAGGTTCTTTTTCAAATTTACGCTCATTTTGTGTTCATTTCTTGTGCCAACCATATTCCCAGTGTTTTCCAATAGTGTTTCCAGTTCAGCCTATTTGTACAATGAAGCAAGGCTTATTTTTGCGATATTAGTCTGTCCCTTAATGAACTCTGTTTGTTAACAGTTTCGCAGACCTAACTCTGTGTGAACTCCACAGTTTTGACCAAGATAGCATTCGTCAAAAACCACGTACTACGGTTTCTTTTTCTCTTTTTTGACAGATGTCAAATGGTGACATGTTCGAGAAAAATCATGACGAGATTGACTTCGAATTTTTGGGCAATATCAGAGGCAAAGACTGGAGGATACAGACAAATATTTATGGCAACGGTAGTACCAGCGTTGGTAGGGAAGAGAGATATGGCCTCTGGTTTGATCCATCTAATGACTTCCATCAGTACAGCATTCTATGGACTGATTCCCAGATCGTGTAAGCCAAACCTACTACAATGTCTTTCTTTCTCTTAAAAGCAAACGTGTGTAGCTTGAATTTTCTTTGTCTTAAGTTGTTCTTGTTCATGGTATTCACTAATGACTTCATAAAGTATAATGTGGAAATTTACATTTTATGGTGTTTAAAATTGATACATCTGTTATGTAGTAGAATCAGAGACACTTGTATATGAGAAATAGTACAGGAAGTTGTGTTCTTTTGTTTATTTTAGTTGTCCCTGTTTTGTCAAAACAAGTTAATCTCTTATGCCACAGTTTAACTTGTCTGATGCTTTGTTTGTTAACTGGCAAAGGGCAGGAAAGATGTGAGTTTGAACTGCAGATTCTCTTCTCAAGGATAAGAATCTAATAAATAAAAGACATTGATGCTATGGGAGCCTTCCACCCTTTGTATTTGTTTGAGATAACTTGTTTTTCAAGGATGACTCTGGTTGGATGTGGAATAGAATCAGTTCTGCTTTTTCCCTTCATGTTTTTACTTGTGATTACTGAATGCTTTATGAGGGCTGCTTCTCTAGTGTACGTACAAGTAAACAACCATTGATGGCGTTTCACATTACTAATGAAAAAAGAACATCTTGCATTTTACACGGTATTCTAATGTTCTGCTACTTGGTCTGTTTTGCCCTGCAGATTTTATGTGGACAATGTTCCTATTAGAGAGATTGAAAGAACAGTGTCTATGGGCCTTGAATTTCCTTCTAAGCCAATGTCTTTGTATGCAACAATATGGGATGGATCTGATTGGGCAACCAATGGAGGCAAATATAGGGTGAATTACAAATATGCACCCTATGTCACGGAATTTTCAGATCTTGTGATTCATGGCTGTGCTGTTAATCCGATGGACCAGTCCTCAAAATGTGACACTACACATAGTTCTCAAGCAATCCCTACTGGTATCACAACCTCACAGAGAATTAAGATGGAGAGTTTTAGGAGAAAGCATATTACTTACTCTTATTGCTATGATGGGTCCCGATACAAGACTCCCCCACCTGAGTGTGTGCCAATTCCTCAAGAAGGCAAGAGGCTCAAATCATTTGATCCTCTAACATTTGGTGGAGGCCGGCGCCATCGTGGAAAACATCATCACCAGGGTCACTCAAGCAATGTTGAGGCCAGTTCAATGTGAGAAAGATATGCAATACTCCTATTATCTTCATGTTTGCCAATCTTATTGTGCTCTTCTGTATCATTTAGTTTTGAGGTCAGTTTTTCGTTTTCTTTTTTGTGAATACAGAAGAGCGTAGATTTATGTCGAGTGCCAAGCATGTTTGGTTGGTGATGGATCTGTGTATAGTTTATGCCCATATATTTCCAGTTGTTTAGTTCTATTCTTGTTATTAATGTTGTCCCTAGCTCTTTACAGGTTAAATGTAGCGATGATTTGATGTACTTTTTAATTTTTGCTACACCATCATGGATTCAATAAAAAAACATAGCAGCTTATGGTGGAGTCAATATAATCCGTGTTAAGTATGGGTTTTATTTGTATTTTAGCCTTAAATGAATGTCATCAGGCATTTTTTGTCATTTATTCATCTTCTTCTTTACGCTTATACGTTTATTTAATAATATAGTTTAATCAAGTCCTAGAAATAAAAGCAAAATGCTCAGAAAAATGTCTTTGTTCGGTCTAGAGTCTATGTCTTGTCTGCTAGTATTTTAAAACTCAAGACTTGTCACCTTAAGAAGACATTTTGTGACTAGGTAATTGGAATTCAAGGTTGGTTAGACATGATATGTCGTGAATCCAATGCATGGTTGTTTTTGCCATTATTGTTGGACTTGTTTTTTTGGGGATCAAATCTTCTTTTGTACCATTAATCTGTACTAATTTTGTTCAACGTGATCTTATTCATACATTTTTCTAGGTCCTACATATTTATGTGGATGAGATTGCGTGGAACAGGATTGATATAGGTTAGTAGGTACAAAGGATTTCGTTTCGTTTTTTTCACCCTTCGTAATCATTACCACAGGTCTTTGAAACTAAGGCATGGTTGTTTCTGCCATCATTGTTGGACTTGTTTTTTCACCATTCATAATCATCACCTAGGTCTTTGAAACTAAGGCATCTGGTTTCTTCCTAAAGCTGTGAAGTAGAGGCCTAAAAGTAGTGCTTTTCGTCTTTAGTTGATTGAGGACTGGTTTATTACTTTTCGTCAGATATTATTTAGATTGCATTTATGGCTTTCAGAATCAGAAATCAAGGACAAAATTTTGTTTTTTTTGAGAAATTAAAAAATTTCATTAAGATAAAGAGGTATACAGCTAAACACGTGGGTTAGACCCCCTTGAATACAAAATAGAGTTTGATAGCAAACGGCGACATTTAAAAATGATTATAACAATTGATGGATAATTAGGGTATAACTACCCTCGTCTTTCTCGAATCTTCCTATGCCTCCACGTTTTTGGAAAGACAAAGGTAAACCTCTGGTTGTGGGCTTGCGATTTGAGTCCTGGTGGTTCCTTCTCCTTTCTCTGCCCCAAGAAGCTTTCTTACCAGGTAATAACTCTTTTTCTTCTCTTGCGATTCTAACTACTTTTAGGGCTTAACTTATCCGTGCTCTTCATCTATCATTTCTTTTTGAGATATTTGGGTCTTCACGAAGAACAACTAAATCTGATATCTAATAGGCTGATATCTATAGTGATCCTTCATGAACTGCTATGGAACTGCAACTGAGAACCACCATTCATTTCCATCATGTAAGAACCCCTCCTTTTGTTTTAACAGTAGTATATCGTGATTAACTGAAGAACAAATAAGCATGAATACTATCTGTCCTGTTCTGCAATGAAACCATGTAGTATGAAGTTCTGAACTGAGCTTGTTAATGATGCATTTTTAAGAGTAGACGAGGAACAATGTATGAACACTTTCTGAACTATTTTAATGTGAACCTATGTACACCTTTTGAACTATGCTGATGTGAACCCAGGCTGTAAGGTAGGGAATATTGAACTGTACTGGACTGGTCTAGGTTGAATAAGACATTAATGTAGCATACAGTAGGAAACAGTAAGGGTTATATTCTCCAGGTGAGAGCTATACCTTTACTACAGTGTAGGTTCAATTGATTGATAATCAGTTGCTCCCTTATGCTAGTTATGGTAAGATCTATAAGAGAGGATAGAGAAAGAGATTTTCCTTAAATCTTCTGTTATTCCTCTCCTTCCAAACTGCTTGAGTACATGTAGCCACCGAGATCATTAAAACATCCTTGTCAGTTCTAAAAATGTGCAGAAGTGATAGCTGCATTAGAATGTCAGAGAGTCTGTAATAGTTAAACCCAGGAAAACATAATCCAGATATTTTTGCCCAAAGTTCTTTAGAGAATACACACTCAAAGAAAAGGTGTTTAGTTTCATCCTCTAGATTGCATAGGGTACAAGTCTTAGAGGAAGATAGGAACTTCAGCCTATTCAAAATATTGAGTCTGTCCAATATAGCTAGCCAGAGAAGAAAACTGACGTTTAGTCTAAGAACCTTATTCCAAATGTGAGGATACCATTCCACTTCATTTGCTGTCCCATCCCTCAACTTTTTAGCTTCCCTCATAGTTATTTATGAAATTGGGATCCCATACCATAAATAGACATCACTCTCCCAGAGACTTCTAAATTGTTGAATAGACAAGAGTCTTATCTCATCTGATGATAACAACCAAGTTCCATTACTAAATATTTCATGGAGCTTTGTTTTCTTAGGGAATCTCTCCAATAGAGTTATAGCTAGCTGATTTTGAATTAGAGCTTCCTGTCCTGTCCAATTGTCATACCATAAGGAAATTCTTTCTCTTGACCCTATTTGACAAGTAATGTGCTGCTGAACCTCTTCCCTCATTCTTAGAATTTGCTTAAAGAACCAAGAGTAGCTATCTTTGATCTTTAGAGCTCAAGAACTCTCACCTTTCAATATGTAGATGTGGATCCATTTGATCCACATAGATTGTTTTTCCCCTAGGATTCTCCAAATCCTCTTGGCCATAAGTAACCTGTTTTTCTGTCTGATTGAATCCGGACCTAATCCCCCTCCTCCTTTCGATTAGCATATAGTCTTCCAGCTGACTTTTGCTATTCCTTTCTCACCTTTCCCTTTCCCCCATAAAAATTGCTTCATCAGTTTTTCAATTATTTTATTAAGCCCTTTGGAAAGAAATAGGTAGGAGCTCTAGTAGGTTTGCATTGACATAATGACCGACTTCAGAAGTTGAAGTTGCCCTTCATAGGATAGGACTCTATTTGTCCATGACCCTCATCTTTTCTTAATTTTTTAATTAAAGGTAAACATTCATAGAACCTTAGTCTCCTGGATTGAATTGGAATCCCTAAATAAAGAAGAGGAGGATCCTTGACTTCCATTCCCGTAGCTATAGACAAGGCATTGGCAAGGTGAGATGCACTTTTGGAGAGTATGAAATAACTCTTTTGAAGACTAATACCCAAACCCGACAACTCCTTAAATAGATTGAGTGTATTCATCAGAAGAGAGACTGAGTGAATATTTGCCCTGCTTAGGAGAATAAGGTCATCTGCAAAACATAAACTTGTTAGAGAAAGTTTCTTACATTTAGCATGGTATCTAGATCTGGAATCCTTAGAAATATTATACTTCAGTATTTGAGTAAGGACCTCCATACAAATTAGGAATAGATAGTCTCAGTACTTTTTTCCCTTTAAAAAGTTTCGAAGGGCTCCCATTTATCAGAATGCTATAAGAAGCAGTAGAACTGCACTCTTGAATCCACCTTATGAATTTTGGAGGAAAATTCATGGTTTGTAGTAGAAAACTCCAGTTCACATTATCAAACGCTTTCTATAGGTCAACTTTGATAGTGTAATTTTGAGGGCTTTTGCTGCAATTATACCCTTTCAATAGCTCTTGAACTAATAAAATATTATCCCCAATATCCCTGCTACTTATGAAAGCTCCCTGATTCTCACTGATGAGAAAATGTAGAACCTCCTTCAATTTATTTATCAAAATCTTGGCGATGATTTTGTAGAGGAAGTTTGTGCAAGAAATAGGTCTATAGTCAAGCCAATAGGTCGGGTTGGAACTTTTAGGGACTAGAGAAAGGAAAGTCTTGTTAATCTCTTTAAGCAATACTCCTTTTAGGAAAAATTCATGTACTACCTCCTTTACTAATCCCCCCACAATACTCTAGGTCTTTTGATAGAAAATCCCATTCAGCTCATCAGGACCTAGAGCCTTAGGGCCATTTATATTAAAAACAGCCCTCTTAATTTCCTTGTCTGTAACTGGTTTGATCAACCAAGAAGCCTCCTGTTCAGGGATTCTAGCTGAAACAATCTGCCCAAGATTAGATCCAATTCTTGTAGGGGGAATTTTCGAACCTAAAAGGTTCTTGAAATAATTCAAGGCTTCCTTAATAATGCCTTCTTGCCCAAACACAACCTCACCTGCTTCAGTTTTAATAGAAGTGATTTTATTAACATTCTTTCGTGCTAGTACAGAGTTAAAAAAGAATTTTGTGCACCTAGCTCTCTGCTTCAATAGAGAACAATGATTATCCACTAATTGCAATTAATTTTTAAGGGCTTACTTTTCAGCTGTAGCTATAAAACCATCTATGGGATTATCAGGCAATGCTTTCTGTATATCTGAAAGGTTGACTCAAGCTGATTCTAACTCCTTAGAGATATTCCTATCGTTCCTTGTGTTGAGGTCTTTTAACTCATTTTTAATAGCCTTGGAGACAAATGTACTATTTTGTCCCATAAGTCTGATACTCTAAAACCCTTCATAATTACTTCTTGATATCCTTCCATCTTTACCAAAAAATTATTAAGTTTGAAAGGATGAAAGAGTCTGGTAGAAATGAAAAAATTATCAATCCTCATAGGAGAATGATTTGATATTCCAGGGTCCAGAAATTTTGCAGAGTTTCCTGGGAAAGTATTCAACCATTCCACATTCACCATTACCCTATCCTACTTTTTTCTGATGTGCCAAATAGAACTTTGATTGTTTGACCAAGTGAATTGATGGCCTTCAAATTTTAAGTCAATAAGTTCCACCTCTTGCATGCATTCGAGCATATCATAAGAATAGTTATGTAAGTTGCAATTTCCCTCTGCTTCTGATCTGAACAGAGTGGTGTTAAAGTCACCACTAACTAACCATGGGGCATTAATCGAAGTTTTAATTCTCCTTAATGAATTCCAGAGTTCAGTCCTTTGAAACACAGTATTAAAACTATAGACAAATGTAGCTAAGGTGTTAGAATTTTCGGTTTTGGAATAGAGCTCAGTATGAATGAATTGGGGACTGTATTCCAGGGCCCTTACCTCCATAAAATCACCATCATAAGCAATAATAATCCTCCCATAGACATGACTTTGGTGGTTTGAAATAAATTGCCATTTGCTACCCAAACATCCTAGCTTATTTAGCTTAACTTCTCTAATTTTAGTTTCCAAAAGACAAAAGACTATAGGCTTTTCCCTCAGAACAAAATCCCTTAACCCATTGAGCTTGGAAGGGTTATTTATTCCATGGACATTCCATACAATTAGGGACATAGGATAGTATTGTTCCCTTTGGAGCCTTTCCTACTGCTCCTACTACTTTTCCTAGAGGAAACCTGGTCAAATTGCTCCTCTTGTGAAGCTCCATACTGCAGTTCATCCTTCTATAAGCTTTGTTCATTTAGAGCTCCTCCACTTGAGTCAGTTCCTCTAGTTTCCGGAAAGTTCTCCCCATCATTCAATGTTGACTTGTTATAATCACTCTTTGGATTTAGAGGGACTCCTTCTTGTTGGACAGATTCAGGTCTAGTCTCCTCATTCACTTTCTCCCCATATATAGGAGAATCAATTTCAACCTAAGCTAGAACTTGGTTTTTGAAAACTTGTTCTGCTTCCTCATTTTCTTTACCGACTTCTGAAGTATGCTTTTCCATTCCCATGACCTCCCAATATTCTCCTCTTGTGAAAACTTTCCCCGTAGGTTTCCATTCTTTGCCTTGAGCTTTGAGAGATGGTTTCCATTGGTATGTAACCAATACTTTATCCTCTCTAAGAGAGTGCTCATTTGCCAATCTTAAGATTGAGATGTTGTCTTTCATTTCTTTAGAGATGTCCATACTCACATATAAACGAGCAAATCCAACCCTTTTCCTCAATGCGGTGTTTTCATCCATACAAATTAGTTTACCTAAGTAGCTAGCTAGCATACTCAAGCCCTTGGTAGTCCAATATTCCGAAGGAATGTTATGAATATTTACCCAAAGGGGATTGTTCTTCATTCTGATTTTTTCTAATTCTATGCCCAGTTGCCAAATTTGAAGAAATAGAGGGAATTGAGAGATGTGCCAAGGGCCTTCTTCAATTACCTTTTGAGCTTCCGATTTAGAAGAAAAGGAGAATATAAAATTATCCTCTCTGTTAGCATTAAATATCAAATTATCCTCTTCTGTTAGCATTACCTCCATTAGACCTCTCCCTTTCCAATTTCTCTGAGCCCAAGCTTGAATAACTGGAAAAGCTGGTCTTCTGTCCATAAAAAAGCCAACAAGAGTAGCTTCTCATATCCTAGCTTCTTCTTGCAAAATTTCTAGACTAGGAGCTACTATTAACTTACCTTCTATCTCCACTAATGGGCTGAAAACTAGTGATGAGTCTGAGTTATCACCCGTCACTTGTTTCCATGTTTTCCTAGGTCCACGAACAGGTTCACCTGCTATAGGACCTGATAGTTTGGGGGGAAGAGCAGAGGTGAAGGAAGGGATAGTTTTTGAGTGGGATGGGGATATAGGTTGGCCAGTAGGTAGTTGGGGATGGGTGAGGGGAATATGAAGGGGATTTGGGGGTGAGGTTGTTTTAAAGGTAGCTAAAAGGGGTGCGAAATCAGTCTCCATTTTGGCAAGAAACCAATCTAAGATGTGGAGTTGGTAATGTAGATCATTAAGAAAGAAAAGTGGGAAGGAAAGGGGTATGAGATTCGGGTGGAGATGAAGGGTGGAGAATTTCAGATATATGGTTAACGTGAGGGGTAAAGAAGGAGGTTAGAGAGAAGTTAAAATTTCTCTCTCATTTAGCTGCTATCAAGGACAAAATTGAAGTTACAATTCCGTAGTCATTGCAATTTCATGTTTTATTTTAAAGAATTCATACATTTATTTATGGATAGAATTTCAATTGTTAACACTAAACTTTTAGTAAATTATCACAAGTGCAATGAAACTTGTAAGTCTTTTATCTTTAACAAGGCTAGCTTTTAATTTCATGTTGATAGATCTTGGTAATAGGGGTTGGTTGGTTCTATTCTCGTTTTCAGTTTTATTTTCATTCTTTCTGTTAAAAAAATTAAAACTTTTTGTTTTTTATTTTCACCATTCTTGTCAAAAAAAATTAAAACTTGTTTGGTTCAAATTTGTAATAAAAAATAAAAAAACTATTTAGTTAATATTTGTAATAAAAACTTGTTTGATTTTATCATATTTTTATTTTATTCTTGGATATTAATACTAGATTCTAATAAAATTAACTTCTTCACATCTCAAATTTCATCCTTAAATTAATTAATCATAATTATTAAAAATAAAAGGATATAAATATTTGTTATAACTAACACATTTATACATCAATCATAAGTAATAAGATTCTAATATAAAAATAAAAATTACATTAACTCCTATTTAAATAATTAAACAGTTATTTTAATAATGTTAATGATGTTTACTATTAAAATGTATTATTTTGCATAAAAATAATAAAATTACATTATATTTAGATACGATACTATAATTTATGATAACTCCCATGTAGTTTAAGAAAGCCTAAAAAAACTTCTAATCTTTAAAATTCTCGAAAAAAACTTCTTTTAGTTTTGAATTTTTTATAAAGACCTTTCTCTTAAACTTTGATAAAAAAATAATGATGAAATATGCGTGGTATAAACATTAGATATGAACTAAGCAAGTGCTATTTATATGATGATTTAATCAAACTCGTAAACTTAAACCAAACTAATTAAATGACTTAAATTAATAATTTATTATAATTATCTTAAATTATTAATTTAAGTTGAACTTAATTAGTTCAAGTTAGATTTAAGAGATAAGTTGAGATATCATATTAGTGAGATTTGATTAGTTCATGCTTGATATTCATATTGCATATGTTTTGTCGTTATTTTTAATCAAAGTATAAGAGGAGTTTTTTTTTAAAACCTAAACTAAATAGTTTTTTTAGAGAATTTTAAAGATTAGAAATGTTTTTAAAAGGTTTCTTAAACTACACGAGACGTCTATGTCTCTTATCCTTTATGTAATTACATTATTCTTCTGCACAAGTCCTTAATTCATTTATTTATACCTAAATTTTTTAGGAAGTAGCTCTAAGCTTACTCAAACTTTTCACTAAAGCAGATGTTAAAATAGCTTTATTTAAACTCAATCTAAACAAAGCCCTTTGATTAGATGGACTTAATACTTTTTTTTTTTCAAAAGACATTGTTTCTCACCAAACACATTGTCACTGAAGTAGTCCTCATATTCTTTAACCATGAAAAGATGCTAAAAGAGATTGACAAGATATTCATTTGTTTGGTTCCAAGAACTTTTGATCCAAGTACACTTATGAATCATAGGCTCATTTTTCATTATAATACAATCTATAAAATCATTGCTAAGCTTTTAGCATCAAGACTCAAGATAGGTTTAGAGGCTTTCGTCAATAAATCACGAGGTGCATTCATCAAGAGGAGGTAAATTAAAAACAATATATTGTTTGTACAAGAGTTGTTTAAGAATTATAACAAAAAGAACTTGATGTAAAGTTGTTCATTCAAAATTGACTTGTATAAAGCTTTTGACTAAATCAATTGGAACTTTATTGTACACTCCTTAATGGACTTTGGCTTCCCTATAAATTTCTTTACTTAATACTATATTGTTTTTGTCTTTTATAGTGTATTGCTCAGTGGAGAACCAAAAAAAGTTGGGTAGTAAATGCCTAAGGCAAAGATAGCTATTATCTCCTTATCTTTTCACCTTAAGCATTGAGGTATTTATCAGGGTTGCTAGTAATGTTATCAAATAGGAAAGGAGCTCTAAATATCATAATAAGTGTAAGAAGCTTGAAATGTTTAGCTTATCTTTTGCTAATGGCTTGTCCCTTCTCTCTGGAGCTGATCCTAACTTAGTGATAGTTCTAATGAAACATTCAAAGAGTTATCATGTCTGGATATCAACAAAGATAAGATCCACCTTTACATATTAACTATAGTTGAACACTTATCTACTTGGCTTTCTAACATAACAAGGCTTTTGGTGAAGAAACCCTCCTTTCACTTATCTAGGCATTCTAATCACTACTAGAATACCTAATTTTAGAGTATTAACTCCATTAATTAAAAGAATCTAGAGGAGAATAAGCAATCATTGTATTAGAATCCTACTATTTGTAGATAGGGTGCAATTGATAAAAAAATTTCCTCAATACCTTATATATTTATTAATGCTCTTAATTATTTTTTCTCAAGAATTTAGTCAAAACCTTAAAGAAAATGCTTATATGCTTTCTTTGATCTAGTGATCTGTTAAAGAAATCCATTACTACAATAAAATGATTAATCATCTACTTGCCTATGGTTGAAGGAGCTTTAAGCACAAATACAATTAAAACTATAGATAAAGTGATGATGGTTAAGAGGATATAGAGAATCTTAACTACTTGTTAGATTAGATCTCAAAACAAAGTTATGTGATGGTAGTTCTACCATCAAAAAATTGAAGCAATATATGGCCTTATAACAACACTATGATCTCTTTAAGTTTAGAGATACTATCCCAATAAATGCAAGTGTCAAGGAGGTACTAGGTGACAATACTTAGCATACAAGTAATAGAGCAATTTCTAAGATTTAAAAGCCGACTATAAACTTAATTACCTCAGGGAGGATAGAACTACTTAGATGGGACAAGCTTTAAGTAAATTCACTAACTTCTCTTGTAAGCAAATAATAAGACCTTGGGGCTTTAAAGTTAAATTAATTAAATTAGTGTGGTTCAATTAATCACACCCTAATGTCTTATTTATTCTTTGGCAATTGTTCAATAAAAGATTTAACTGCATTGGATAGGATAAGGGGAACTTTTATTGCTTCCAATCATTGCATTCTTTGTAAGTAGGACGATGAATCCATAAACTATCTTTTTTTCTAATGTTCATATCCAAAAGTTACTTGGAAAAGTTAAAACAACCCCATAATTGATCTACACCTTAAATGGTCTTGTTAAAAGTGGTCGATTCATATAGTCACATAGGAAACCTCATCAAACGGGATTACCTGATATATAGAATTGTTTTTGGAGTGCCATCTATACTATTTAGAGAGAAAGGAACCTCAAAATATTTCAAAGAAAAAAAGTTTAAAGTCATTGCCTCACTTAGACGTTGATTTATATGGTTAGGGAACAACTTATAATATTCACAAATCATGCATCGATGCGTTGGGCACAAGTTAGAGGATCTCTACTCCTTAAATGGCGGGAATAAGCACAACAATGGTAGTGACTCATTGAACTAGTTAGCAATACACCTATTCTTTTCTATCTAAAGTTAGTGAGAATCTAGGGAAATCATTAAGTAAGCTCGAAAAATAGATGCTCTATATGATCAAATAGTATTTAGTAAAGAAGCTTAAAAGGAGTTAACTCCTTATAGTGACTTGTGAGACCTTAAAGGATTAATATTTAGTATTGAAACTCAAATGTACCCAACATAATCCAAGTGAATCGAATTTCCTCTAACTCTAAGATAATAAGAAATAAACCTGCTATCAATACATAAATATTTTAATTATTTTCCAAATATAGCTTCTATTATGGTTTATTGTGTTATCTAGCTTAGCTAGCTTGGGGTATGTTATTTGGCTACTCTATTCTTGTAACTTGTACTTAATGCTCTTATTAATTTAATTAACCGTTTATTTTTTAAAATATAATATATGTATAAACAAAGATCAATATAAAAATATATTAATTTAATATGATAAATATGTGGATAAATTGTATTCTCAAATTTTTTTATCATTCTAAAATTAAATCAATATCAAATCTCTTTTTTTGCTCTATACGCAAGAGTAAATAAAAATTAGATTAATTATCTAAGAGGAAGAAAGAAAACATGTTAAAACAGATAAAAACTATTGAATCACACAAATTCAAAGTATTAAAGCATAAAAGGGATAAGAAACTTAGAAAATTGATAAACATAATTAATTAAATTGAAGGAAAAAAGTGAATATTGTATCGATCTTAAGGAATATATTTGATTGTGATGTCTTATTGGTCTTTACTATTGTTACTAAGGAGAACTTTGGCCATTTCATCAAAGTTTTTATATAAACAACTATCAAATTTAGTGCCTTTTTTTTTACCTCCCTTTAAAGCTCCATTACTTTCTTCTTCAAAGCTCAAAATCAAAAACTTTCATCATCAATTTGTTTTTTAGAAAATAAAGAATTGTATTACTAGGCAAGAGCTAAAAGTTTCCAAAGGAACAAACTAGAATACAGTACTAAATGGGAAACTCAATGTTGACAATTTCATATAAAAACCTCAATATTACAAGTATAGGGATTGTAGTTCATAGTATAAATGGTATCATTCCCACGAGGACTAATTAGACACCTACAACTTGAATGTACTTTGTCTAAGGTACTAAAAGATTGATTGAATTAAATTTAATTTAATGAAATTGAAATAACTAATGAAATGAAACATTGAATAAATACAACTAGCAAAAAGAATAAAGTTAATCAAACCTGGAAACTTAGAAATTATTCTATCCTTATTTTGTCTCCCATTTATCTTGTTGATTCAATTATTTTTTATACTAGATATCCTAAGGTTTTAATTACCCTCTCTCAAGGTCAAATCAAGTAATACCAATTGAAATTGATAATAATTTAATTGCAACATCTTGATTCACAAAACTAATCCTAACTATTCAATTGGCTTTGAAGCGATCCTAAGGATGATTAGTTCATAATTATGATCTCTCTTCAATTGTTTATTAAGATGATATTTGCAGGTCTATTAAGCAACCAACTCTCATTGTGCACCTTAAAAATAACTTCATTCAATCTCTCGATTTATTACCAAGTATAAGCATAAAAAAATCACAAAGCATTGATATATCTGTTGAATTCAATAAGAATAAAGTTTAACAAAACAGATCAAAAACAATCCCTAATATGTATTTAGAAACTTATAATCATGTTTAGCATCCTAAAAATCCAAATCAACATCCAAGATAATGAAATATATTAAAAAGACAATAAAGAAAAAAAATTTGTGTCTTGATATAAAAATTTGGAAATTCTAAATTTTCTCTTGATGTGTCCTCTTTGATCTTCTTTGAATCTGACGTGCCACCCCCTTTTTGATGTTTTTATTTTCCTTAAATACTTCTTGAGGCTTCAAGGGTTCTTTTTAGGGTTTCTTCACTTAATTTAATTCAAAAAATAGCCCAGAAATGTTAAAAGTACAAAAAAACTCACAAACTCAAAAGGCTGAAATTTGTTGGAAGTTCTATGCTCTCTATCATAATCGTGTTATAATGCCATAATCGTGGCCTCTTCCATTCTTCAAGTTCTTCATCTTTTCTTCAATTTCCTATTTCCATTCACTCACAAACACATCAAACACCCTTTGAAATATAAAATTAAGATCAAATTCTTGATCTAAACTGATCAAACAATTAAAACACATAAAAACACTAACAACAACACAATTCTAAGTCCTAAACATATGGTTATCATCTAAGCAAAACTTAAAAAATACACTCAAACATCTAGAAAACATACTATAATATACACCTATCAACATCCCTATACTTAAATATTTGCTTGTACTCAAGCAAAAATAAAAACACAAACACAAATAAAACATGTAACATATAACCACATAATCATACATATTGCAATAATGGTATAATGACATCAAATCTTAGAATTAAATTAACATTAAGCATCAAACATTTAAAAAGTGCCAACATACTAACTTATTCCTTTCTTTTTTAAGTGCTTTGATTTGAATATACATATCAATAAAAATATTAACCCCCTATTCATACACCTATGACACTTGTAAGCATGAATTTATTATCATTGATCAATTAAAAAGGAAAACTATCATTAAGTAACCCTTCATGAAAATTTTTGCTATTTTTAAAAGAACATTAGGGTTAATTTTATTGTAAGCAACATTTTTATATTTTCTTTAAATATCACCTAGTTTTATTGTTGCAAAGCAAATACCTTGTCATAAATGTCCCCCGGTTAGTCAACTAGGTTATTTTTTATTTAGATTGATTGGAGTGCCACTTAGCCTTTTGATGTGAAGACAAACATTTTTTCATGAATGCCCTATGTTACTCAACTATATCATAACTATCAACTAGTTACCAACTCTATTTTTAACCTAATTTTCTTAAAAAAGGTCAGTGGAATTGTAATTTTATTTAACATTTTTATCACAATCTTTTAGCCCACCTTATTGCTTCTTAATTAATCACTCTTATGAAAGGGTACTAATGGTGTAACCAATTTAATTTAGTGTAATTATAAATATATACAAACAAATGTCATAAATTGAAAGAACAGGTTTTATATCCTAATCAATATGCATATTTATCCTAAAGATACATAAAAGACAAAATTCACAAGTTACTTTGTCTTTATAATTTATATGACCATGTTCAAAGTAAGCTAATTCCATTCAATTCATGCCATTGATACATTCACAATGCATACGTCATGTAACCAAATGCTCACACAATGTCAACTAATCATAAACTAACACGAGGCAAATGCATTCACACACATAGATGATATGCCAATGCACAAAGTTCTCCACACTTGAACAACACATTGTTCTTAATGTGGAAACAAAAAATACAAATAAAAAGAAATAAAAATAAAAATAAGATTAAGAAAAATTATGGTGATTTAGGTGGTTGAAGATGGAACTTAGATACACTTGATATCTTGAACATCCATTAATTCAACTCTCTACAAAATAAACATAAAACATAAAAAAAACAAAGCACTAATAAAATAAAATGAAATTGAAATTGAAACTTATCTTAAATCTTAGGACGTGCTTGATTAACGTTGTTAGCTCTATGTACCCTTCACATTTATTGTCAACCTGGGGTCTATAATTAGTGGCTTGCTTCCATCCATTTCTCCCCATGACGGTTTCGTATCCTATGAATAAGAATAATAAGGACATAATTGATCCAATTAAGAAATCCAAGTGATTTTATTAATTCCCTTTTCCATAGCAAACTATCAATAAAATAAGGAATTATAAAACTCCCTGAATCTTTAGTTAACTCCAATAGTTTGTCTTGTGGAAAGGTGAACTGCTCATTTTGGCCCTCAATTTTCTTTGTACGCTCTTCCAGTTTCAATTCTTGAATAAAGACTTCCTTGTCTTCTTCATCCACTATTTCCTTCATCCTTTGTGTTTCTTTCTTTTCTTGAATATCAACTTCCTTCTTGAATTTGACCTTTCTCCTTTTCACTCTGAAGCATTAATAGGCTCTAATAGCATATTGTATCTAGCTCGATATTAATATGCTTATATGGTATATTTTGTAGCCAATTTTGCACATAATATAGATCTTTCCACATATAATCTAGTGCCTAACATTGATGATTGTAGTGTTTACCTCTATAATTGTCTAACACAACAAGTTTGTCAACTGTGCTTTCGCTTAGACCAGTCCCCACATTCCTTGTTAACAATGCATTGGTAAGTTGCTCAATATGAACCTCTAAGTTATAAGTGGCAGAGGAGTGGTTTTTCATTATTTGATCAAATTTGGCTTCCATTCGCTTTTGATTTTCATCTTAGTTGTCAAGCTTAGAGTTTAGTATGTCTATTAACGTGTCTAACTTGGACTCCAAAGATCCCAATCTATCCTACTGGAAACTTAACGGACCTTCTGTACTTATGTTGTTTACTAAATTGTTAGTCCAAAGATAATTTAGATAATTCTGCCACCAAAGATTATAAAAGTTTAAGTAACTCCCATTCATACTGTAATGCCTTTGTTGTGTTGGAAGAAAAGGTCTACAAGTTGCTCAACTTGAAGTTGCTATTTTTTCTATTTTTAAGTCTTGTGTTAAAGTACCTATAATCACACAAGCAAAGTATTACAGTCCTTAAGTCAAAAGAATTCAAATTTTACAATGGTGAGTATTTTTTCCTATCATGCAAGTGATCCAAGTTTGATCACTGGCAACGACGTCGAAAACTTATTGACAATTTTATATGAAAACCTCAATAGTGTAAGTATATTGATTGTAACCTGTAGCATAAAAGGTATCATTCCCACGGGGATTAATTAGACCCCTAAAAACTTGAATGAACTTTGTCAAAAGTATTGAAAGATTGATTAAATTAAAATAAATTTACTAAAATTGAAATAAGTAATCAAATGGAACTCTTGAATAAATACAACTAGCAATAAGAATATAGTTAATCAAAGCTGGAAACTTAGGAATTATTCTATCCTTATTTTGTCTTCCTATTATATTGTTAATTTAATTATTCTTGATCATACACATCGTAAGGTTTTGATTACCCTCTCTCTCGATCTAATCAAGTAATGCCAATTGAAATCGATAACAATAGAATTGTAACCCCTCGATTCACTAAACTACTCCTAACTATTCACTTGGATTCAAAACAATACTAAGGATAATTAATTCACAATTAAAATATCTTTTCAATTGTATATTAATATGATATTTGTAGGTCTATAAAACCACCAACTCTCATTACATACCTTAACAAAAATAACTTGATTCAATCTCTTGATTTATTACTAAGTATAAGTAAGACAAATATTATAAAGCATTGATATGTCTATTGGATTCAACAAGAACAAAGTTTAAAAAATTATATCAAGAACAATCCCTAATATGCATTTAGAACCTATAACCATATTTAACTTCCTAATAATTCAAATCAACATTGAAGACAATGAAATATATGAAGAGAAAAGAAAGAAAAATAGTTTGTGTCTTAATATGGAAATCTAGAAATTCAGGAGTTTCTCTTAATGTCTCCTCTTTGATCTTCTTTGAATATGATGTACTGCCACCTTTTTGGTGTTTTTATTTTCCTTAAACACTTGTTGAGGCTTTTAGGGTTCTTTCTAGAGTTTCCCATTTAATTTAGTTCCAAATATAGCCCAGAAACATAAAAAAGACAAAAAAAATCAGGAGCTGGAAAAGCTAAAATTTGTT
Source organism: Erythroxylum flavicans (assembly GCA_027576715.1). Classification (NCBI taxonomy): domain Eukaryota; kingdom Viridiplantae; phylum Streptophyta; class Magnoliopsida; order Malpighiales; family Erythroxylaceae; genus Erythroxylum; species Erythroxylum flavicans. The sequence goes on from JANZXP010000003.1 coordinate 20,941,612, forward strand.
GGAATTTGCTTCATGCTCTCTATCGTAATTGATATTTGCTTACTTGTTGATACATTTAATCCATGATACTTAGTGATTCATGCTTTAAAATGCTTGACATTCACTTTAGTTCATATTGGTTTTAGGTACAATTTAGAAGTGAAAAAGCTAAAGTGAGTCAAAAGCACAATCTTTGAGCTATCTTCTTAAGATTCACACTCAATTGTCTTTATAGAGTAAGAAGGGGAAGGATTATAGTAAGAGGAGATAAGAAAATGCCAACAATAATGAAGAGTGCAAGACTCATGGATGTGACCACCAGGTCAAGGCTATGACAACTTGACTAATGCCTATAACACATGAGCCTTTAGTGAGGCCATTTACAGCCGTGAGCCATCAAGTCACGCTCGTGACTTGTAGACGATATTTTGACAGCAGAAACAAGCATGAATGGTTTTGAGGAGTGAAGTCTCAGTTTTGGAAGACAAGAAAGGGCAAACCTCTCATTCTTTGGAGACCTATGGAGGGCTAGGCTTCCATGACCCAGTTCGGAGGTGATATCGATGCCGAAGAATACGATTAAGCATTCTTTCCATATGTATTTTGTTCTTTCTCTCTTAGGAATTGATTTTTTATCCTATGTTTGTTATTTGGGTATTGTGTAAAGCTGATCTTAATGCATTCATTGGATTATTTTATCACAAACTCATTGCTAGAATTTTCAAAATAATTCGTATTTGTTATGAAGATTCATTTGTGGCTACTAATGATATCAAATCATTAGGGATACAATCCGTAATTGTTATGTTTCCAATTGATTTCAACTTATTAGGGATAACGTAACCTAGGTTAAATAACCCAAGCTTATGTGGTTGTTACCTTGATTAATCTATTTTCCTAACTCGTAAAACGACTATCCAATTAAATCAATAGAGCTTATCATAGGTTGTTCGATAGGTAGGTTCGGTCAAAGAGCTTGTTTTAATTAAACACAACCTAAGGAAAAATTGGGGTTATTAAAGCTTATTGTTAACCTAAGATTAGTAGTTGCTAGGAGAGGTAAGAGAATAACAATTCAATGAAGTATGTTTAATTATGTGTAGACCGAGATTGAACCGATGACTAGGTCTTTAATGTATTAATCACCTTTCTCATTTTTGATTATTTTCGTTACTTTGCTTTTATTAGTTTAGTTTCATTTTATTTTCTTATTTGAAAACAAACAAAACCCCACCCTATAACCTAAACACTGATTATTTTCATTACAAAAGCTTTACACATATTCTTGTGGGATCGACCTAGATTCATTATAAGCTAATGACCCAAAATTAGCATGTTTATTAGTTAGATTTAAATTGTTGCGTAGTTAGATTTGTTTTAAATTCCAAAAATAAGTTCTTAATGATTTGGAATGGTTTGGATTGCTAACTCTCTTACTCTTTTAAAAGTAATTATAAGATAGGGCCACAATCTTGAATGTCAAGTGCATTTAGTCTCAGATATTGACATCATCACCTCCTCAATCACCATGATAGGTGCTTATGCTCTAACCTTTGTCTTCTTATTTTATTTTATTTTTATGTTTTTCTTATCATGTTTTATTCTCGCCTTATGTGTTGATTTTTCTTATGTGTTCTCCTCACGTTGAGGACATTGTGTTGTTCAAGTATCGGGAGGTGTGTGCATTGTTATTTTTATGTTGACTATGAGGGTTTTGTGTGCATATGTTTTTACTTTGAATGTGAATTTTGTATATATATATATATATATATATATATATATATATATATATGTTTTTATGTTAGTTTGTTTAGGTTACATAGTGTGAATTGTGTGAATGTGTCGATGGCTAGAACTAAATGGAATCGATTTAGCTTTAAACATAGTTTTTGAGGTTGCTAAGATTTATTAGCTTGTGAAATTAGTGACATAGGTTCTTTGGTTAAATATACATGTTAATTAGGATTTGATGTTCATGTATTCACCCTAGAAATTATCACATTTATAATTTTAGGCCAATCAAATAAGTAGCATTGCTAGTATATTTTCATGAGAATGATTAGCTAAAGTAATAAGGTAGGCATTATTAAAATGTGAAAAAAGCGTAAATCATAAGCAAATAACTATTTTACTGACCTTTGGGTTTTGAATAGAGCTAGTAGCCAGTTGAGAATGTGATGTAACTGAGTAACCGAATCAACACGCATCATAAATGTGTGCTTTCGTATCAAAAGGCTATAATGACATTCCAACCAAGTCACTTAATAAAAACATGACCTAGTTAAGTAACCGGATTGACATTCATTACAAATGTTTGCCTTCACGTAAAAGGCTTGGTTCATGTCAACCCAAATCAACAAAAATAGTGTTTTGTGAAATAAAATATACCAATCTTGGTGAATAGCTTGAATTATTATGAAAACATACTTAAGGATAGTTATATTTTTGATTGACCGAATAATTATCAATGTGTGTGTGTGTAAGTGACAGGGGTGAATAAACTTAACATTAAGGTCTGGATTAGTTGTATATTTAGTCCAAGGTACTTAGATGCAGGTTTTGCAAGTTAATAAGTTGGAACAATTTGAGAGATTGTGTTCAAAGTTAAATTAGTTTCGGAAAGTTGAATACCATTACCTCATTACTGCATTGTCTGTTATGTGTTTTGAAATGTTGTGTGTTTTGCTTATTTTTTTCTTGAGGACAAGCAAACATTTAAGTGTGAGGATGTCGATTGTTGTAGACTATATAATGTTTTGGTGGATAGTTTAGTATGTGTTTAGTAGTTAAATTGAATTCTTAAAGCATGTTTAGGTAAGGTTTTGGTTATTTAGTTAGATATTTTAGCTTTGAGTGTTTTGAGGGTTAGAGAACACTTTTGAGCTTCAATTTGATATTTTTGAGGTGCTTTGATGTGTTTGCTAGTGTTTCAGGGCAAATATGGAAGAATAAAGGAGATTCAGAGAAAACTCGAAGAAGCAATAAGCAACTAGGCCCACAATTGTGGCCCAAAAGCCACGATTGTGACAGAAGCATCAGAGAAGAGCCATGATCGTGGCAATTCTATCACGATTGTGACAGAAGGATCATTCAGGGGCCACAATTGTGGCATTATAGGCCACAATAGTGGCCTGTGTGACAGAACACGTAGATAACCTTCCCAACTTAAGTTTTAATGGACTTTTCGGACCTTTCAGACTATGAAAAAGCCCTAGCGTTGCCCAAATTAGAAAAATATATAAAAGTGTTAATGAAGAAACCTTAAGAGAGCCTCTAATATGCCATTTTAGGAAACACTCCAAAAGAAGAGAAGAAGAAGAGAAAGAAAGAGGAAGAGAGGAGAAAGAAGCGGGTCTTCTTTGCTATTATTTTCCCAAGGCGTCCCGATCCCCATTCCACGTGTATTTCTTTCATTTTGTTTCACTTTCTTGATTGTTAAGATGAATACAAATATGTTTATGGATTTAGGTTTGATTAAGATGTTCTAACCTTCTTTCGGGATTTTACTTTGACTTAATGTTAATATATTTATTTTTTGTGTTATTTTGATTGGGTGTTGTGATTGATTATTGTATTTCATGCTTCGGTAATAAACTGAGAAGGTAAGTCGAATGAAAAATGATTGAGTTGGGTTAATGAGAGTTAGATGATCCAATTGGCCACGCAATTAATCTTATTGGTTATTGTACAAAGAGAGATCCTATGTAAGAACTTGTAGTTTATTAGAGAGCTCAAGAACTGATTAGGTTATGGACGGATAGTTAATCGAGAGATAACAATTTCAATGACTCAAATTAATTAGAGTTTATTAATTAGGGTTTAGTGATTATAACTCGAGAGAGAGTAATCCACCCTATGATAGTCTAGAACCGACATCCCAATAACACAAAAGTGATTAGGTTAGCATTGATGATAGGATAAATCCCTCTCTCATAATTTGGTAATTCTCTTATGTGATTTCCCATTGGTGAATTGTTGGTGCTCAACATTTGATTTCGTTGAGTTAATTTTGTAAATTAATATCTTGACAATTATCCATGTTGACTTTCCTGTCCCGTTTTATTTTCATTTTATTAATTTTTTAGTCTTAGATAACTTAGGATTAAATTAGTTCACAACTTTTTATGGGATCGACCCTTCACATACTACAAATCACAACCCATACATTTGCAATATTTTAAAGGTTATAAATAGTAAAGCTTGCAAACGATCAATAAAAACTCTAGTACATATATTGAAGAATTAGTTAATTTTATGTCTCCTAATTGTAAATTCAACAGAGTGTATAGTAGTTTTAGCAGGATTCAAAATTGTTTTAGCAAGATACACTGTTTCGATTCCCGACCTTTATAAGTATGATGATCAAACAGTGGAAACTATCAACCATTTGGAACCACAAAGCGAAGAGGAGCAACCATCTCAACTCTAGGTGCACTTAAGGGACATTAGTGCAGAGACCTTATAGTGTGGAAAGAAGATTGAGAATCTTGAAAGGACTACACAAGGAATTGCTTGTAAGAAGAATTGAAGAAGGAGCTCGAAGGAGACATGGATATATCATTTAGCTCGATAGTGAGTACTGAGTCCATAATTATTGTTGAGACTAACTCTTCACCTTTACTAACATGTTGGAGAAATTGAATGAGGAAGAGAAGGGTGAAGAGATATTCGAGATATTTCAAGAATGTAAGGACTCAATAGAGGTTAAAAGTTTAAAGATAGGGAAGACGCAGGAGTGAAAGATCAACAACCTAGACCCTATCCTAAAGAACCTCATGTAAAGAAAGCATAAACTGTGTTAGAGAAGTGCTCTAAAGACAATTGCCTTTAGCACTTATTGTACAAATCTTTATGATTAATAAAAGATATTTTCATTAATTTGATGTTCATATTCTTTATGAATTGATAATGATCTTAAATCAAATTAATGAAGTCCTTGATACATGTGTAAATATGTTAGTATCTAAATTATTTACAATCATAGGATTAATGAGACAGGACATTATTAATCCAGGCAGACTAGCACATGTTATACTTCTTGATTGGATTAAGTAGTGGATCTCATAAGCTATAAGTATGAGTTGTTTAGAGTTAACATGTGGATGCTTATTAAGAGTAGTAAGTACATTGGATGACCTTCCATGAGACGTTCATATAGATAATCTATTCTAGTGCCAATGATAGTCTTATCATAATAATGATGCAAATATCCTTAGACTTGAGGTGCTCAAGGATATATTGCATACTATCCTGTTCTTTGACTCCATTCCTTGTTATCTCTTAAAGGTTACTTATAGGGTAGTGACAGGGTACAACTTGAGCTATTTAAAGGTAATTGAGTAGCCAATAAAGGATTCACCACTCCTGATAGAAGGAGATGATACCCATGACCTCTTATTAGGGTCATTGCTCGGGAATCTCTGGCAAGAGTGGAAATGTCATAAAGATAGCCTTCAGTGACATATCCAATTGAGTAATGAGCCTTGGGGATAAAAACTATTATCACTTGGGCTAGATGTAACATAGTCAGTCTAGTAGGAGTTGACATTTTAACCATGCTCTAAACCAAGTGGGGTATAGATGGTGAAATGACGAATTGCATGGGAACATTGTTTATAGAAGGATTTGTAGTCAAAACTACTGACTTTTCAGTCAATTAGGGGTCATGATGTGTTGTTATATACCATTCATGACTTGCTTGAATTAAATGTTAATTCAAGTGGCCAACATAATCGGGAACCTAATGGGTTACACATTTGAGATGTGAAGAATGAGTAAAATGGGTTTGGATAGTGATCCAAGATATGAGAGAATATTTTGGGATTGTATCGGGATATGATCGTGATAAGAAACGTTGCAAAGGAATGAAAAAAAGCAAATGTTGCATAACAGCCAGCCTAGAAAATTTCTAGATTTCCAACAAACGTTTCAAGCCAAATTAAGTGGCATTCATGGCCACTTAATTCCCATTATTCCTCCATTCATGATGGAGGTTAGAAGAGGCCAAAATTTGACAAAAACTCACTCATTTTTGTGCATAGTATTGTAAGAAAACTAGTGAGAAATGTGAAGAGTTCATCTTATACATACTTATTCTCTAAACTATTCTCTCGAGAACATACATCAAAGCTAACACTTTATGTGTGTTCTAACCATCCTTCCTAAGAGTTTTCAGGCTTTGCTCTTCGTGTGGATATCATTAGAGATGTCCTCCTTTGGTCTTCGTGATTTACGACAACCCAAAGAGGTGAAAACAATGAAGAACAAAGGAGTTTGTAAGGTACACATCTTAAGTTCATGTTTTTTTTACTTCATCTAATGACACATGTTTGTTTATGTATTTTCTAGGTTTTGTTTTATTTTTTGCTACGTATTTTCTAATATGTGATGTATGTGATGCATAGCCGAAACCCAACAGTGGTATCACTAATTATCTTTGTTGATGTGGCACTGCCAATTGCCAATAACCCTCACTAATTAGACACGTCAGTGCCATTAGGAGAAGCTTGTTTGATTAGTGAAATGACGTTATTTCTTGATGATAGTAAAATGACGTCGTTTCAACTAAAACTCATATCTCTATCTCTTCTTTGTAGATCATTCCTAAAATCCCTAATCTGTAGCCTAAAATCCCCCAATGTTCATAAGAGAGTGGTTTCGTGCATAGGTGCTTCTTCAATTGTAAAGTTAATTGCTCCATCAAACCAATAATATTCTTTGTGATTTCGAGCTTGGGTGATTCATAAGAGAGTGATTTCTGTAGATGCAAGCCTTTGGTTGCTCAATTTATATTTGAAAGCCTTCAGTCGCTCAATTTAGAGGAATCAAAGAGAACTACAATGGTATATCTCTTTCAAAGTTCTCTAAATGATTAATTAATTGACTTTTATGTTTTGTTTTGACTCCTGTAAATTGATTCTACCAGTTCAATTGATGAGTTTGGATTGTCAGTGTTCTCTACAAGAATATATTGATAGCTTCTTCAATTGTTAGGTCATTTGGTTTTCTCAAAGTCTATATTAATCTCATGCTATGAATTTGCACAAAGAGTTATCAATCATATAGTACTCTAGTCCATAATTTGAAGCACGTTGTAACGATGCAGGAATAAAAAATATCAGGTTTCTGTGAAGGAATCAATGTCTATGAACAATTCATGGGTATTCCAATACCTCTTTCATACACTCACTTGACATTAAGAATTCTGGTCCTCTGGCATCTCACTCTTCCTATTATACTTTGGGAGGATTGTCATTGGATCATAGTCCTTGCTATTTTTATTAGTGCTGCTTCCTTATTTTGCATTGAAGAAGTATGCATCTCTATCTGACTGTGTCTAGTGAAAGTCGCTTTAGTCATTTTTCCCTATAAATAAGATTTGCATGTCTCATATGATTTAAACTTAAAAGAGTTTAAAAGTCCATCATTATGGAGCTTATGTGTGCGCTTCTCGTTTATATGTCCCAAATGACAATGCCAAAGGTAGGTGGGATTCAAATCATTAGATTTGAACATCTTAGTAATTATGTTATAAACCTTTCTAAATTTAGAGGAATCAAAGAGAACTCCATTATAAATTTATAATTTTATCACAATTACCATTATTAAAGAGATCAAACTATTATTTATAAAAATAAAATCCCATTAAAAATTTAGGTTAATTACCAAACCTCAAACTTTCTTCAATTTTTCAATTATAGCCCAAACTTTAAAAATAGCAATAAAATGCTCAAACTTTTAATGTTTTTCAATTCTAACCTGACGTTAGTCTTACTGTTATCTTTGTTGACATGACACTGCCACTTGTCAATAACCATCACTAATTAGGCTCGTCAGTTTCATTAGGAGAATCTTGTTTGATTAGCGAAACGACATTGTTTCTTAATGATAGTAAAACGATGTCGTTTCAACTAAAACTCAGATCTCTGTCTCTTCTCTATCAATCATTCCTAAAATCCCTAATCTATACCCTAAATTCCCCCAACGTTTGTAAGAGAGTGATTTCGTGCGTGGGTGCTTCTTCAATCGTAAACTTAATTGCTCTATCAAACCAGCAAAGGTTCTTTGTGATTTCGAGCGTGGGTGCTTCATAAGAGATTGATTTCTACCGATGTAAGCCTTATGTTGCTCAATTTATATCTGAAAGCCTTCGGTCGCTCAATTTAGAGGAATCAAAGAGAACTACAATGGAATAGCTCTTTCAATGTTCTCTAAATGATTAATCATAGACTTTTATGTTTTGTTTTGATTCCTGTAAATTCATTTTACCAATTCAATTGATGAGTTTGGATTGTTGGTGTTCTCTACAAGAATATGTTTGTAGCTTCTTCAATTGTTAGGTCATTTGGTTTTCTCAAAGTTTATATTAATCTCATGCTATGAATTTGCACAAAGAGTCATCAATCATATAATACTCTGGTCCATAATTTGAAGAACATTATAATGATGTAGGAATCGAAAATATCATGTTTCGGTGAAGGAATCAATGTCTACGAGCAAGTCATGGGTATTCCGATACCTCTTTCATACACTCGCTTGACATTGAGATTTCTAGTCCTCTGGCATCTCACTCTTCCTATTATACTTCGGGAGGATTGTCGTTGGATCACAGTTCCTGCTATTTTTATTAGTGCTGCTTCCTTATTTTGTATTGAAGAAGTATGCATCTCTATCTGATTGTGTCTAGTAAAAGGCGCTTTAGTCATTTTTCCCTATAAACAAGATTTGCATGTCTCATATGATTCAAAATCAAAAGAGTTTGAAAGTCCATCATTATGGAGCTTATGTATGCGCTTCTCGTTTATATGTCCCAAGCGACAATGCCAATGGTAGGTGGGATTTGAATCATTAGATTTGAACCTCTTAGTATTTATGTTATAAATAGGCCTTTCTAAATTTAGAGGAATAAAAGAGAACTCCATAATAAATTTATAATTTTATCACAGTTACAATTATTAAAGAGATCAAACTATTATTTATAAAAATAAAATCCTATTAAAATTTAGGTTAATTACCGAACATACCTCAAACTTTCTTCAATTTTTCAATTATAGCCTGAACTTTAAAAAATAGCAACAAAATGCTCAAATTTTTAATGTTTTTCAATTCTAACTCGTTAGTCTTACCGTTATCTTTTTTGATGTGGGACTGCCATTTGTCAATAACCCTCACTAATTAGACACATCAGCATCATTAGGATAAGCTTGTTTGATTAACGAAACGACATTGTTTCTTGATGATAGTAAAACAACGTTGTTTCAACTAAAACTCATATCTCTGTCTCTTCTCTCTCAATCATTCCTAAAATTCCTAATTTGTAACCTAAAATCTCCCAACGTTCATAAGAGAGTGATTTCGTGTATAGGTGCTTCTTCAATATCAAAGTTAATTGCTCTATTAAACCAACAAACTTTTTTTTATGATTTCGAGTGTGGGTGCTTCATAAGAGAGTGATTTCTATAGATGCAAGCCTTCGGTTGCTCAATTTATATCTGAAAGCCTTCAGTCGCTCAATTTAGAGGAATCAAAGGAGCTACAATGGTATATCTCTTTCAAAGTTGTCTAAATGATTAATCAGTAGACTTTTATGTTTTATTTTGATTCCTGATTCCACCAGTTCAATTGTTGAGTTTGGATTATTGGTGTTCTCTACAAGAATATGTTGATAGTTTCTTCAATTGTTAGGTCATTTGGTTTTCTCAATGTCTATATTAATCTCATGCTATGAAGTTGCATAAAAGTCATCAATCATATTGTACGCTGGTCTATAATTTGAAGAACATTGTAACAATGCAGGAATCGAAAAGATCATGTTTTGATGAAGGAATCGATGTCTACTAACAACTCATAGGTATTCTGATACCTCTTTCATATACTCACCTGACATTAAGATTTCTGGTCCTCTAGCATCTTACTCTTTCTATTATACTTTAGGAGGATTGTCATTGGATCACAGCCCCTGCTATTTTTGTCAGTGCTGCTTCCTTATTTTGCATTGAAGAAGTATGCATCTCTATTTGCCTATATTGCAAATTACCTACTTTTGCAGTTTTATAAAACTAACCTACACTAATCCAATTCTATGCCCATATGAGTAAGTTGTAGATCTTCCCCTTTCAATTCAAACAACTTAGCTTCTTAGGCTATATAGAAAACTAAACTTTTATTAGTTTGATTTTCAGTAAAAGGATATACCATTGATCTAGCAATAGGTTCTTTTCCTCGTTTTTCATTAATGCCTCCATTAGACGTAATTAACACTTATGAACTAACCTGGGATGAAGTGGGAGGGAGAAACTATGAGCTTTCATTATGATCTTTAACATTCTTTTCCTTGACAATTTCAATGGATATAACTAATGTCGTCTTCCTTCATTCCTATAACATTTGGTTGAAACATGTAAAAGCTAATACTCATTTTGTATTCATAGGTTGGTGTTCTTATTGAGGAACCCTTCTCAATGTTAGCCCTTGACGAGTTTTGCAGTCTGGTTAAGAGCAACACTTAAGAAGCAGTTCAAAGTGAGAAAGCCATTCAAGAACAACTTATGATGAAAAGAAATGATCATTCTTGTCACCATTCAAATGGTTAGCTCAATTCCTAAGCAAACATGAGCCTTGTTTTGAATTATCTTCAAAAACTTGAGTACTGAAAAAGACACATTTCAAATTCTACAGAGCTTCCAGTCTCCCTTACCTTTGGCAGATACCAAAAAGGACATTTAGATACCCTCCTCAGTATCACAAACATACACTGAAAAAAAATACTACCTAGCAAAGAGGTCGAGCTTTGGTATTTGAATAGAAATACCCATAGGACTTGTTTGAGTTGTTTCCCTTTTTGATGTCAAATATATGGTTTATGATGTCATGGATATATGTAGAGCTCTTGTAATCTAAATAGAGAACTTCTTCGTATATAATATATATACTTTAAAAAATAATAGTACTTTTGTAATTAAAGGTCTCAAAAGATCTTCCACATGATTATTAGGTGTTACATAATTCCCTGCAATCTAATTCAGCATATTTTATTTTCATTTATTTCTTATTTTCTCACTTCTAAATGAAAAATCTGTTTCTTAGAAACAAAAAATTTTCTCAAAATTTATGAAATTTTATTAAATAAAAAGATAGGAATTTGTTAAAATTACAAAGAGAGTACAGTGAACAAACAATTTTCCATCTTCTTTCCTGGTTAAAATCGTATAAATAGTACCAAATAGTATCTCATGGAAACACTAATTTTATCTCCATCTCTACATTGCCAACCAGAGCTTTAATAAGCTTCAGCAAGTAACATTACTGAAGGTAACCCTCCAAAACAATGCTCTGACGAGAGGCCTTGGATTGGAGATTACTATCTTGTAGTCTCTTCTTAGCACTGTTTAAAAGCTTGAGAGAATTGTCACCACGCTCATTGTCACCCCACAATGGCAACACTTCCACTGCAATCTTCTGCATCATATTCTGCTCAATTCCCTGCTTCAAAAGGTCTTTTAGCTTATCAAAATTTCCCCTTAAATCTAGCAAAACACTGCATAGCCCCTTAATTCCAAAATCGCATATAAATTCATATGATCTAACACCACAGTTTCAATCCCTTTTTGAGTTGTTTCTTGTTCTACAGATGTACCCTTGTCAGTGAACAATATCACTTTCGAAGCTACTTTGTTGGAAGGAATTGAAACTGGAACTGGAGGACAAGGATTTTTAGCTATTATGATCTTGATGGGCTGATTGGCAACAGGTTCTTGAGATGTATGAAGTGCAAGGTTACTAGTTAATGAGCACGAAACTATAACTGCATCATATTCCTGTAACAATTGTGAGTAGTATCCACCATTCCCTGTGACACCTTCCCCAAGTTGATTCAATAACTGGCCATTCATTGAAATGGAGTACCTGCAAATTAAAGGCAGGCCAGAGTTAGAAATGGTCAACAAAACATAAGAGCTTAAAGGAGCATATAAATCACGGCTCGCTACGTATTGTCCGAACAATACAACGAAGATTTTGACTGAATTTGCTTTCTACCCTGAAATAATTATCGTGGACAATTACCTAAGAGTAAGGAAAGTTTGCCTATCAGCATCAGATGAATAAAGGCCTGGTTAAGCTTTCTGCACATCCCTTATTCCAGGCCGACAACGACTTCAATTCCTGCACCTTTTAAGTCTATCTAATCCTTTTGAAGCAACAAGTGGGTCGAGATCAACCATTACAACAACCACTTTCTTTACTTTGATTCTAAGCTCACGAAAGCCTTTGCATGCTCTGCCAAATCCCCAGCATCTCTGAGAGCAAAAAGTGAAGGCAGTTTCCAATAACTGTTTGTCATACACGACACTCTCTCTCTCGCACACACGGGCTTAAAAGATGAAACTATACCAAACTCATCAATTCAATCAAAATTAGCAGCTATATAGTTAAGATTTCAGTACTGTTACCTTCATCCAAAAAAATGTTCAATGTTGGCTTTAACGTAAACACTGCAGAAATTCAGTGCCCTCTTAAAATTAATTCATTCTCCGCAAGAACTAAGTTTCAATAGCGTATATAATCATTCAAAACAAAGAAAATGGACAAGTTACCTCAACGTGAGGTTGTCCAGCTTTAGGGAGGAAACCTTCAGCAACAATTTTGCCATCCTTGACAATAACACAGCCCACCATAAGATTAGGACTGGTAACCCAATCGCTTTCCTTGCCAGTTCCACGCATCTTTTTATGTAAAAGCTATCATCTTTATCATTACCATCTTCAACAATGACTCTATAATTGACAATTATTAGTCTCCTACATTTCCCAAAATTAGTTGGCACACGGGTCTTCGTCGAATTAAAAAAAACCCAGAAAATGAGCCAGCTTTAAGCACTGTCTTGGATGAGTAATCCCGCGGTGAAAAAAAGTTGGAAATAGGAGGAATTGCGAAAAACTCGAGTGAGTTGGAATTGAAAGTTGACAACGTGAAGGGCTCTAAAATTTGTATCTTCGAAGATCCCGCAATAACATCAAAGAAAAGTGAGAGGACACCCGAGAAACAGAAGCTAGTGTCTTTCTTCTGAAACTGTTAGGACACGTAAGGAAAACTTTTTCTCGAAGCACAATGCGATTTCAGAACAGAAGATCTTGAGATCGTTACATAAATGAAGGAATATCAAATTAAATGACATCGTTCAAGAATTGCTAATCTGACAAGCTCTCTAAATAACTATGATGTACCTGATTAGTGAGGGATGTTGAAATGTAGCAATGACACGTAAAAAAAAGATAATAATGAGATTAACGTTAAGCTACAATAGAAGGAAAAATTAAATATTTGAATATTTTATTGTTATTTTTTAAATTTTAGATTATAATTAAAAAATTAAGAAAATTTAAAAAAAAATTTTAATTAACCATAAAAGTTTTATATAACTAAAGTAGCATAAAAAGGACAACAAAATGTTATAGAGTACATATAACACAACATAATTTTGATGATTTTTTTGAACCTTTATAGATTTACGACAATGTCAAAACTACAAAATTTTATTTTAAATAAAAAACTCGAGAAAACTGTCAGCTTGTATGGCTTCAAAGTAAAATAACTTGGTCTATAAAGAAAGGTCATTTATTGGAGTCAGATCGTCTATTCTACTAATCCTGTGCCTACTCTGTCACAGCTAATACGTTGATGTTTTAATAAAAAAATAACGTCGAAGTTTTGCGCCAAGCCAATGCCTCCTCCTCCTTCTAAATAGGCTTGGCTTCGTATAAAAATTAATTTATACGATTTGTTAAAATTAAATATACTAATATGACTTTAATTTTAAATTAAATTAAAGTTGAATTTTAATTAATACATAAATAAGAAAATATTATAATTAGTTATTATTATTAAATTTAATTTATTTTACTGATTGTTATACTTATTAAATTCCT
>JANZXP010000003.1:20956228-20970354 GCA_027576715.1 Erythroxylum flavicans
TAATATATTATTAACAAGTCATAATGTTAATACATGAATCACAAATATCCATTGGCCTAGGGCACACTACTAACAATACTCACGGAACATCTCCAAGTAGCTAAAGAAAATGAGTTATTTGAGCAGGAATTCGTAAATATTTTGCACGCACTTCAGGTATTTAGCTGCTGTGGACCCTAGTTAACAATTGATAACAAGATTAGTGGTTGACTTATAACATTTATAGACTGGAAATTTTCTCTAAGTTACATTACTTTTTTTTACTTCAATGCTATAAATCTGGGAAAGCTCATGATGGAATCCTCCCCTTAATTATCAACAACCAAGGAGCAGCTGATCCAATAAAATATCTAATCTAGTTAACGACTGCTTTTGGAGCGTAGTTGTAAATACTGAAGTAAACAAGACTATAAACAATAGAATTATGTTAAAAGAGGCATTCAATTGATGATGAATTCTTTGTTTTTCTATCTCACAACATAATGAGTCAATGCATCAAACCAGCTAGGGTACATAATTCTTTTGAATGAATAATAGCACTAATTACTTCTACTATTTTGATTAGCTGGTGCAATTTTACCGTTGGAAAGCCTCAGAATTCAAAGATTGCCTGTTAATAGGAACTGGTAAGATAAAGCGAATGTTAGAATCCCAGAGGGAAGAAATACAAGCCTTGAAATCTTTGTTTATAAATGATTATCAACTAGCAGAAGCAGTCTTTGGCCCCATTACCTGTGATGAGAACTGCGTACAGGCATTTAACTGGAGTAAATTCTCTGCTGCTATTTCTGCTTTTGAGGATTATACATCAAGATTACAACATGAATTTCTGATGAGCTTGCCATATTGGCGAACTGAACATATCATGTACAGTGTTAATTCAAGAGACGAGACAGGAAAGCCACAATAATCAGTTTGCCAAATTTTAGTTATATGATTGTTGCCCTTCTCACATTGAAAAAGTTAAGCCTAGGCGTAATTATATCCAGTGTTTTGGTTGAACCAAACCTAATTGTTATGATCCAGAATTACACCTTTCGCAAGCAGCAGTTTGTCTATTCGCGAAAGTCGTAGGTACAAGAAAAACTTCAAGAATTATGTGTTTGTATCTTGTATTCTCGTTTACAATTTCTTTAGGATTTGGTTAATATGTTTGTCATAGTAGTTGTTTTCCATTGATCAAGTTACTGTCTTATTCCCATCCATCAACAATTTAGATTGCAATGATGTTAAAATGAGAGGCATCCAAAATTTTTGTTCTTAAAATTTTATCCTTTTATTGTTTCATTTCTTCACTTCTAATACTAGGTAAACAAAGAAAAAAATCCAGCAAATAAATGTTCGATTTCAATGTTAGCTCACCTGTAACTAGATATTGAATTCGGGTGATATCATA
This sequence comes from Erythroxylum flavicans, assembly GCA_027576715.1. Classification (NCBI taxonomy): domain Eukaryota; kingdom Viridiplantae; phylum Streptophyta; class Magnoliopsida; order Malpighiales; family Erythroxylaceae; genus Erythroxylum; species Erythroxylum flavicans. The sequence goes on from JANZXP010000003.1 coordinate 20,957,625, forward strand.
CTTTTTTGAAAACATAAAAAATATACATTAATAATAGTAAATCCCGTAGAAGGGATAGTACTGTAGTTTAGCAGAGTAGACAAAAACAGATATACAACCCTCTGGCTATACAAAGCAATCCAACCTAAATGCGTCTCTGCGTGTCCAGATACAACTATCTGGTTTATGAACTAGTTACATGCAAGTGGTACAACAGTGACGACTGAAACAATTGGTTTTCATCTCCTCGTTGTTTCCTTTTCAAACTTTCCGGACTGTAATTTGAGTAATTACGGAGCTTAGTTCTTTGAGAGCCAACAATTACTCAGATCTGTTCTCTCATCCTTATGGGCAGCTCATTAACAATACTATCCGTGGTCACTGCTTTCTCTTGGAAGATCCTTTATTCCTCTCCCTCTAGATCGCGTAGATGCAGTTGCTTAATGTTCTGCTAAAGAGACTTCTCTGGGAGTCAGTGGAAAACTTATAGAAGCTGAGCCATTCAACAATGTCTAGGTTGTTCTCGGGGCAAACCAAGGTACTCCAGCTTAGAGCTTGTTCCCAGAATAACTTCGTGATGGCACATGTGAAAAGTCATTTTTTGCTCCAGTTTGCAGAAGCTACATAAAATATCTGTTTCTATGTCTTTAATTCTTACTTTGGTAGGCAACTTGTTAATCATAGCCATCCATAAAATGGAAACTAGCTTTGCGACTGTTGCATTGGTTCCAAACAAAACCATGTCAATTCCCTTTGCTATTGGGAATTCTTAATAGATCCATGCATGATTTGTTGTCAAATTTTCCAGTACTCCGACCTTTCCAAATTATGAAATCTTGCTTACTAGGATAAGGTAGGTATTTTGGGACATTCTCCATGAAAATGCTGAATCCCCTTATATTATTGGACCAGTTATTGCCTCTTATAATCTCCTTTACCTTAGATGAGGGACGCATGTGTTTGAGCTATTGGTAAAAATATGATGAATGAACAAAGGACTTAGTTTGTGCCAGTTATCAAACTAGAAAAAGAATTATGCTCCATCCCCTATATGCTTTACTATATTTAGTTGTATTTGACTCCACAATTTCATCATAAAATGGAAATTCTATAAAAAACTAGAAGGAAGAGCTAGTTTTCATAGGCTCTTATCATATCGGTAGTTGTTGTGAACCCATCTAATCCATAGAGATTCTTTGTCTAATAAATGCTTCCATATTTGTTTGGCTAGCAACATGTTGTTAGCTGCCCTTATAGGATTAATTCCTAGGCCCCCCTCATTTTTAGGTTTGCTTACATCTTTCTACGATACTTTGGGATATAGATAGTTGCTCAAGCTTCTAGTCCATACAAATTTTTATTGGTTTTTCCAAACCCTTGATCAGTAGATCTAAATGAGCTAACTAGTGCAAATGCACACTGTGCAGAGTGGAAGTTATCAATTAGAGCCTACTTGCAAGGATAGGTTTCTGTTATTCTAGCATCCCATTCTTCTTTGCAATATATCCAAAAGAGGTGAGCAGTCCCTCAAGGTGAGCCTAGTTGAAGTAATTGGGATCCCAAGGTATTTAAGAGGATGTTTCTCTAGTTTTAGGATAGTGAGAGTAGCTAGATGCTCAGCTTTCCTAGTGTTAGACCCTAAGCCATAAATAGAGCTGTTATTCTTGTTGATTTCCAGGTCTGAAATTATGCCAAAACTGTGTATCCATTAGCTAATAAATTGAGTTATTGTTAGCTTTGTATGTGAGCAAAATGTCATATGTAAAGGCTAGGTGGGAGACTTTGTCTCTCTTTTTCTTTTTTACATTTGAATTGGTATCTAAAGAGATTGTTCTTCTTGATTTTCTTGTTGAGGATCCTAGACAAAGCCTCCATACTTAGAGTGAAAAGGTAAGGGATAGAGGGCCCCCTTGCATAAGACCCCTACTACCTTGAAAGGTTTTGGTAGATTCCTCCATTAACTAATATTCTATAGGAAGTAAAGATAATGTACATTTTAATCCATTCTATGAACTAGTTAGTGAAACCTAGAGCATCCAAGGTATCCAGAATGAAGCTCCATGATATAGAATCAAAAGCCTTATGTAGGTCTAGCTTGATTAAGTAGCTTTTAATGGACTTGCTTTTAATATAGTCTTTTACCAACTCTTTGATCACTAGGATATTGTCTTTTATACTTCTATTTTTGATAAAAGCTATTTGGTTTTGGCTTATAATGTACTTGAATACCTCCTTAAGTCTTGTTGATAACATTTTGGATGAGATTTTATATAAAAATTGTAGTAGGATATTAGCCTGTAGTCTTAAATGCTAAAGTGATTGGATGTCTTTGGATCCAAACAAATATTTTTTCTATTGTTTCATTAAATATACAACTTTTGCTAATTAACTTTAACACTGCGTTAGTGACCTGATTCCCCACTATATGAAAATTTTGAATAAGTCTAGCATTCCATCCATTAGATCTAGAGGATTTATCTAGATTAAGATTCCACAAAGTTGTTTTAGCATCTTCTTCACTAAACTAAGCTATTAGGAGGGACCGTTGTACTTTATTGATTAGATGGGGGTAATATTCCTTAACAACCTGCACATTGGAAATATTCTCTTAGCTTATAACTATGAATTCGTTAAAATGATTAAGGATTGCCTCCTTGATCTCTTCATCGGATTTGAAACTATTGCTTCTTGTGTTTTGAAAGGAGATTATATTGTTCCTATTCTTTCTTATCTTTATGGAATTGTGGAAAAATTTAGTTTTCCCATCCCCATTTTGCATCCATATTACTCTAGCCCTTTGCTTAAGGAAATAGGAATGTGTTAAGTCAGGAGGACTTTACGATGATTAATTTTGATGACAATCAAATAATAATAATGTTCAAAATAAATGAACTAGTTTGATGAGTGTGTTAAGTGTGTAGAAGTGCAAAAAACAGAAGGAAACAAAACACAGACGAAGTGAAAATACAGAAGAAACAAAACACAGACGAAGTGAAAATACAGAAGAACCAAACCCAGACGAAGTGGAGATATAGAAGAAACAAAAAACAGATGAAGTGGAAATACAGAAAAAACAAAACACAGACGAAGTGGAAATACAGAACAAACAAAACACAGACGAAGTGGAGATACAGAAGAAACAAAACACAAACGAAGTGAAAATACAGAAGAAACAAAACACAGACGAAGTGGAGATACAGAAGAAACAAAACACAGACGAAGTGGAGAGACAAAAGAAACAAAACACAGAAGAAGAAAACACAGACGATACAAAAGCAGAAGATACGCTAGTACGTTGAGCAGTTAGTTAGTTGGAGTTAGTTACAGAACTCAACTAAATAACAGTTATCAAGATTCAAGAAGCAAGAAGCAGTTATCAAGAATTAAGAAGCAGTTGGAGACTTAGACTATAAATACTAGTCGTAGTCGAAGATTGAATAACTTTTCAACTTTTCAGAAAACTTTTGATTTTACATATTTTAAGCGTTCAAGTGTATACTTAGAAAAGAAAATTTCAGTAGTGCGATACCAAGAGAGCTAAACCTACTATAACAATAGCTCACAATATTTTTCTAGTGAGAGAAAGAAAAGGTTAAGAGCCTGGAGAGACTAAGATAGCTGAAAGAATACTTGGTGTAAGAGACCTGAAGAGGCTCTGGAAGGGAAGAAAGAATACTTGTAAACTTATTGAAGTATAGTGAAAACTCAGAAGAATTTTGAGGACTGGACATAGCCCACAGTTTGGGGTGAACTAGTATAAAATCGCAGTGTCTATCTTCTATCTTTTAACTTATTCTATTTTACTTTTTCTAAACAAGTATATAGAAGTTTATTGCAATTTATCTACGTAACAATTTTCGTATAACGTTAGTGATATTCTTTTAACAAGTTAGAGAAGTTCTTATCTAGAAATATTAAAGATTTTGTATTCATGAAAAGAATACACAATTCAACCCCCTTTCTTGTGTATATCATATATTGTACGTAAATTCTATATTAACGTATGATTTACTTCAGTTAGAAGTTTGGAGATGATCTTATAGATCACATTACAATAAGACATTATCCAGGGTTCTTATATTAGGCTTTTTAGGAACTGGTGGAATAAATGTTTTGTTTAAATCCTTAAGTATGTACCCTAAATCAAAGAATTCTAGGAAGGATACTAATTCAATTGTTATGTGGTAGGTTCTTATTGAATCTTGATGGATTTTTTTCTTTTCCTAATAATGTCTTTCCTTTTTATCTTCATCTACTTATTTCGACTTCTAATTAGATGTTTTCTTTAAAAATTGATATACCAAAACGATCTCTCTTTTCTTTATAGCCACCACTCATTTAATAATGAAAACTCTAATTTCTACGACCAACACAACCCTAATAGGGGATCGTAATGAGCTCCTATGTTATTTCACCTATCCTTCTAAAACTTTTACATAAAAATTACTGTCGATATAGGGATGAACATGTATCTATATTATCATTATCTTGAATACATATGGGCTAAAAATGGAGCATGTTCCAAGTCTTTGGAGAAATAAAACACCCTTTCTTTAAATATAACCTAAACACGGGGGTGTGCTGGTGATATGTTACTTGTGTAAAGATCTCCTTGTGAAATATAATAGGGAGTGTTGGAACACAACCAGTAATATATGACTATATTACTATCAAGTTTTAAGTCTTTTCTTCAAATCTGCCAAAGTTGCTCCAGATTGATTAAAAAAGCTTCTTTAAAGTTATTTATTTTCCTTTAACAGGATGAAATAAGATCTCGAATGAAATATAAATTATTTTAACTGTCAAATCATATAAAATTACCTAAAATACAAGTACAATGCTATCAAAATCATGTTAAAATAAAGTTATTTAACACATATCATTAAGCTTCTCAAGTTTCTTAATATTGCACATGTTTTTTATAGAAAAAATGTGTGAATAAAGTGATGTTATGTATGGTTCATATACAAGGGTGCAATCTTAAAGTTTCTCGAGAAGAACACGAGTGTTTTCTTATATATCTTTGGATAAACATGGTCTACAATATAAGTATGGCCCAAGATGTATTCCTTTTTTAAAATCATGTATAAAGATATATGATGAAGATAACAGACATTATAGCTAAAGTGTTATTGTAGAAGGCACAATCTAAGACATAAACATGTCACATACTATGTCCAAATGTGTGAAGAAGTAGAAGGATTTATAATCAGATGCCATAAGCAAGCCAAAACTAGTGCAACGTTCTGAAATTAGATAATGAGATTCTCGTCATGTCCCAAACCATGTCAACACAATCCACCTTATTTAAAAACACATTTTTTATGAACTTCAAACTCTAAGAGAATTATAAGACTTAGATAAGTTGGATTATGTTTGATAGGGTGTAAGTTAAGTATAATTATACCAGCTAAAGTTTGCAATTAACTATACTTGTATAAACTTAGTCTACATATAAAAAAATTCGATCTTTAAATAAGTTATTGATTAATATAGTGAAATCAACTAGTTTTGGCTCTTGAGGATGCATGCATAAGTAATTGAATAAATCTCATTTAAATTCTTCTTATAGGTTCTTTTTTATTTCTTTCTTTCATATAAATGTATAAAAGTGTAGTTTAGGCAATAATGACTTCAGTTGCAAACTTTGAAGTGGGAAAGTTCAATGGTATCGAGAACTTCAAACTGCGGTAACATAAGGATCTATTAGCATAATATCACTTGCTAAAAGGATTTTGAGAGAATAAGCCAAAAGACATGGATGAGCTTGACTGGGAGGATATAAGTTACAATTAGTTGGACCATTTGATTATATATGATATTACAAGGTCACATACCATGTCATAGATAATGCATCCTCTTTAGAGATATTGAATAAGTTGGAGAGTCAATATATGTCAAAGTCTCTCACAAACAATTTATATTTGAAGCAAAGATTAGATAGGCTAAAGATAGGAAGGAATAGGTTTAGAATAATATATCAATATGTTCAATCAAATAGTCGATGGTTTGTTAAGTCTTGACGTGACTATTACAAATAAGTATAAAGCAAGTATTATGCTTTTTTCTTTACCTTTTTTCATATGAATATTTGGTGACCACATTAACATTGGATAATAAGACAGTGTAGATCACTACAGTGCTATTGATTCATAACCAATAGAAACTTAATGCTAGTAAAATCTCTCAAGTTGAAGGGTTGTATGTGAGAGAAAATCATAATCATAGAAGGAAGAAAGGGAAAGATGGCTCATATAAGTTGAGTTCTAAGTTGAAACCTAAAGGTGGAAAAATATTCTAGTATTACAAGTGTACTAGACATATAAAAAGGGACTGTCCAAAAAAAAAAACAAAGTAAAGGGATGAAAGGAAATTGATGATTCACTAAGGTTTGCTAATGTTGTGCTAAACAGGTACTTAGATAGCAGTGACCAAGACATGTTCTACATTTTAAGCAACTAATTTCAAGACTTATACTTTCAAGATATAGGATACTAATATCACATGTCACCAAATAAGGATTTGTTTCTATCATATATATTAGGCAATTTTGGGAGTATCCAATTAAGGGATGATAAAGCTAACAAAATCATCAAAATAAGATAGGTCATAATCAGGATGTTTGATGGCATTAATAGGATATTGAGTGGTGTCTAGCATATACAAGATTTACGGAAGAACTTAATCTCTTTAAGAACATTACGTAAGAATGGATTTAGATATAAAACTAATAAAGATAATATTAACATGTAATATTAACATGGTAAAAAGTATGATGACTATGATGAAAAGGAAAATTTTGGGAGAAAATATCTTCAAACTAATAGGGAGCGCAGTTGTAGGAGTAAAAGTTGTAATATTAGAGTCAAAGGAAGAAATTTTAGTATTGAAGTCAGAGGAAGATAGTACAACATTATGGAACATATGGTTGGGTCATCTCGATAAGCGAGAGATGATGAAACTTTATAAGGAGAGTTTATTAAAGGGTTTTAAGCACTATAAGGTAGACTTTTGCAAGTTTCTTGCACTTAGTCAAAATTCTGAGATGACCTTTAAAGATGTGATATTTGGAAAATGACATATGTTGAGGCAAATATATGAAAAGGACATGACAAGGTTAATAGAGCAGTACAGGCTCAAAAGTGGTACAAGTAGGACTATAATAGCTTATAATAAATTCTAAGGAGGTTAAAAATTCTAGTTCGAGAGACAGAATAATGTCAAAAAGAAGGTATTAGTATGATATAGTCATGGATAAAGTGAGATGGACCAGTAGGTTGTTAAGGAGGTATGATTGGGAAGACTAAGTGGTGTATGTTCCTATTGTCAATGATGGGTATTCCACTACTTTTGGAGAGACTAGGAAATTTCAAGAGAAAGATAAATAATTATATACTATAGTGAAGGATGTGATGTCTCACAAAATCAAGGAATTGATTAAATTTAGTAAGATTTTATTGGAAAAGGTTCACACTTCAGAGAATACAATTGATATGTTGACGAAATCAGTTACCAAAGAAAGTTCAAACATTGCTTGGACTTGATTAATGTGTAAGGGTGTAGACATGATTACAACTTAACATATGTAGAGTATATTCGTTAAGCTAGAGATTTATGTGTATGATTCATATACGTAAATGCAATCTTGGAGTTTTTGAGGAAGAATGTTGGTGTTTTCTTGGATGTATTTAGATGACCAAAGTATAGGACATGTATGTAACTGAGAATGTATTTCTTTATGAAAATTAGAGGTAAAGACATGAACTAAAGACACAGTAATATTGGTGTATAAAGGATTTATCAAAAAAAATATTGGTGTACAAAGGTGTTTTCGTGGAAGATACGGTATAAGATACGGTCGTGTCACAGATCGTATCTATATGTATGAAGAAGTAGGAGCATCCATAGTTAGAAGACACAAGTGTGTCAAATCCTGTGTAATATTCTGGTATTCGACAATAAGATCCACGAGTTTGGATATAAATGTAACCTAGGCCATATTAACACAATCAACTTTATATAAAAATAGTAAACTTCTAACTCTAGGGGGATTCTAAGACTTGTTAGAATCACGATTAAGTTGGGTTAGGTTTGGTAAAGGACAAGTTGAGTAGAGTTGTAAACTACACTGTATAAACTTAGCCTATATATAAAGGAAATCTATAATCTTCAAGAGAGTTATTGATCTATATATGGACGTAGGCACACTCAATTGTTTAAACCTCATTAAAAATCTTCTTGTTGGTTCTTTTTTATTTTTCATATAAATTTATTTTTATTACATACACCTTATTTTTCAGCAAGTGACTATAAATGAATTCACTTCGTTGACTTTAACCTAGGTAAATGATTCAAGTTAAGAATGTTGTTACTATATGAAATTGCACCCTATTAAATAATCAAAAATTTTCATGACAAAATATTTACTTTTATGTTGAAAAGTTGGAATGAACTTTCAAATAGGCCTCTCGTGCTTTATGAATGTGAGGGAGGGAGAAGACATGTGTGGAAGTATGTTGCGTGTCAACATAATAAATATGAATCTTTGACATCTCTTAGATTATTGCAGATAGTACTCTTGATATCTTTAGAGTTTTAGGTATTAATTCACTGGGCAGAAGGGATTCAAAAACATCTCAATTGACAGTACTTACATGAGTTACGACAGAACTATCTAAACACAACTTTGTGGACAAGTGAAAGGAGTTATGTTACATGAAAAAGATAAAGCAACTAAATGGAAGTGGAATTTAAGGAAAGGGTTAATAATAACAAAAGCATCATCTTTAATCAAGTATCAAATTTTATATTGGTTGATGGCATAAGAGTAGCTAGAGGCAGGCGAGTGAGGCAGAACTCCAAAACCAAACAAACTGAAATTACCTCATCCTGCTACAGTTTGGTGACAACTTGAACCAACAATCTATTTACATCACTTGTCAAGCCACAAAATTTTCTATTTAAGACCTAAATTTTGAAATTTTTTTCTGAACCTTACAGACATAAACATCATCTACAGAGCACCCGGAAAGAAAAAGTCACTCAATTCTAAAGTTACCATTATATCCTGCCTAGTTTATGCAGCTGGAGACTGTTAACATCAAGGCTGGTTATTCTCGAGAACACGAAACACAGTAACTTTCAGTATAATATCTCTGGACTTCACCAGCTCAAAGACACAAACATCTCCTTCACCCAATTTGTTTTCCAATGTGAATTCATACCATCCCTGACTTAATTTAGCTCGTCCACCTCTATTAAGGCATCGAACAGGCCACTGTTTCCCACCAGAGAATTGAAGTTTAATGAAACCAGAAACCCCACTTAGACACTTTTCAGCAAAGCAGGATGGCAAATACTGCGTTAAGAGACGAGTTCATAATTAAAATTATTAGTGATGCAAATAAGAAAACTAGTAAAGACATCACGGTTAATGACTTGCCATGATGCAACCCCTGTATAAATAAGATGGTCGAAGAACAACCCTGCAAAAAGGGTTAACTGGCTCAAATGCTTTCGCCGCATTTATTGCTCTTTCTCTTTCTTCAGCTGTAATAGTTCTCTTTCTTGCTGAAGCACTTTCATAAAATCTGAAACGCATTTCAGAATCATCTTCATGTTGAGTTGATAGTTGCTCATCTGCAATTCATAGAGGATAAGATAATACTTATATTTCATAAAGCGCTTCCAATGTCATTGCAAGGATGGAGTTTTAAAAACTTACAAGGTTCCATCTTTCTCCTTTTTCTTCCAGATTTTTTGGTTTTATGTAATTCTCCACCAGGACTATACATTTTTACTTCCTCCACAGGATTTTTAAGCTCAACTGCACTAAACTGGGAACCTACATCTCGTCTAGGTTGACTAGCTGCTTCCGTAAAATTAGTTCCCTTTGGTACATGTGGATTCCCTTCACCATACCAATTTACATAGTTAAGCTTAGACTCATTGAAAAGTTTTTGCAGTACCGGTGCGTTGTATGCTTTACTGTCCAGGCCAGGAGGCAAGGAACCCAAGCCCTCAATATAGTCATCATCTTCTATTTCTTCAAATACTAGAGACCTTTTGCCACTAAGGGTAGTAGATTGATAGTTTATCTCAGATGCAGGCAAATTAAATATATGAACATTGAAAAATGTGTGTCCTTCATATCTGAAGACCAAAAAGTACCCAACACGAATAGAGTAACGTTCTACAAATTCATGCCAATTCTCATGAAGCCAAACCTTGTTGTCAGCCTTAACTAACCCTATGGCCCACGCATGACCACCAGGAGCAGCAAGTCTTACAGAAGTAGAGAAATCATTGCCATATTTCTTGATAAAATTATCTGGAATCCTCTGAAAAAGCAAAAGTAAAAAAATTACTCTACCATTAGAAGAATTAAATGTGGGTGATGCTCGTATTTTAAGGTTCTGGACAGTGATAACATGGATAAGTATAACCAACTTTACAGGAAACCAAAGACAGAGAGTGTAGCATTTCTTTTCCCCTCATAGTTGGTAGCATCTCAAGGATAACAAAATACGGCATATATCAGTATGCGAGCAGTGGAGCTACCGTACACAAATTAGTATACTTTTATCAAATAAATTGCATATTAAGTTTAGGAAGTAGGAAATAATGTAAATAAAACAGTTTTGTGCCATTGTAATGTCATAGTTAGGAAAATCGTGAAGATATCATTCACCTAAAGAAGCAAATGGACCATGTTTCACAAAATTTCCAGAATTTCCTTCAACAAATTGCAACTGTAAATTGCATGTTGTCTAAAGAATCAAACTTATATAACTAAATCGAATATGAGGGAAAACACAAAGTAAAAGATGGGTTAAGCAAAACATCACTTTGGCTAATGTAGGTAGCCAGTGATTCTTGTATAATTGTCAGTTCAATACAATCCAGAATATTACATTTTTCAGTGCCCCCTGCTCTGCTATTTGATTCTTCATAAAAGTAAAATTATCATAATTACAGAAATAAATGAATTACTACTCTTTACTTACATATTAGTTAAGAAACTACCTTTTTCAAATTTCAAATAAATTCAACGGTAGAATTGTCACCATGGAGCTGTTTAGATTCTTCTTATTGACTAGGGGAAACAGAAATGAGTGAATTACTACTCTTTGCGGACATATTAGTTAAGAAACTAACGTTTTTCAAACTTCCAACAAATTCAACGGTGGAATAGTCACCATGGAGCTGTCTAGATTCTTCTTATTGACTAGGGGAGGAAAAATGGATAAGGGAGATTATCATGAATAAGTTCAGATGTTACACCTTACCAAGTAGCAGAAGATTACATTAGCTGGACTAGACCATATTCAATCCTAAGAGTCTACTAGCTAAAATAAATTAAAATTTGATTGTAGCTCTTGAAACACCAAACACAATTGTCAGTAACAATCTGAAGAAGTAATTTTTTTCCTTTACCATAATACACCAGGTAGAAATCTGAAAATCCCATTACCTCTAGATGCCACTACTCTCCTAAACGATTTGCCAGTTACAGTAACAAGACAATTGAAATTTGAACATTGCTCAAGGTATATGTCTTAAAGACACAGAGGAAGTGCATTTCTCCCTGTCCCAATCTCTCTTATTCCGCCACTAAACCTCCCAAAACATAGGGACTTAAAACAAAGGATTCAAAACATGATAGCCCAGTATATTAAATTTAGCTAAAAACTTCACCTTCTTAAATTGTACGTGATTAAAAAAAGGGAAGAAAAATCAAATCCTGAAACTCAGCAAATCAAGAGAAAAAAGGTGGGGGTTGGGGGTTGCAAGAACACCGCAAACATCATGAAACACAAGCTAAATAATGTCAGCCAGCAACATTTTACTGTATGATTGGGTCCAGTTTTACGCTTTATATCATACGAAATGCAGACAGTCAGGGAAAGCTCAAAACAATCACTACCCAGATAAAAGAAACGTAAAAGAAGAACAGAGAAAGAAAAAGGAGGGATTTGATTACCAGCTTCCTCTCTTGAATGGTACTGGAGAGAATTAGCTTGTGAAAATAGGGCCTAGGCATATTGAGGACCTTGATATTAATTTATGAGTACCAAAGTGAGAGTGAGGGGTAGTCGTCAATTAGATCGTGAAAGTCTGACAAGACCCTAATTGAAAGATAGCTCCTTTGCTTTCAGATCTATATTAGTATATTACTCTGTCTCTCTCTCTAGTTCAAACAGTGGCATAGTTCTTTCAAAACGAACAAATCACTTCGATCTCAAGGCAAACGAGTTGAGTTAAGACTCTCGACTCAGCAAGTCCAAATAGGGGTTTGTGTTATCAACTCAGTTCAAACAGGCTGATTAGTGTAGGGGTATCGATTGTAATTGATTTTTAAAATTTTAATTTTTTATTATGGTAATTGTATTGACCTAATCTTGACCAGACCTTAGATTACATGTTAAAGGTAAGAAAGGCCAATCATTGCTATGATCTTATTAACTAAACGAAAGAAAAGAGGGAGGGAAGAGGAACAGAGGAGGTCGGAAAGAAAAGTAAATGCAAGGATTTGTTAAATTTTAGTCAGAAACTCAGTTGAGTCGTAAAACACTGAGTCAAACGGATGCCAGACACATCAGGACAGAATAGAGGACCCTGTTGACTGTTTCTATGTACACATGTCAGTCAGATCTTACCCCATTTGGACACTACGCTACATTGCGTATGAATATTTACTTTATGGCCTCCTAAAATACATCCACTTCAACTAACAAATTATTAAGCCTAA
>JANZXP010000003.1:20970454-21013072 GCA_027576715.1 Erythroxylum flavicans
TTTTTCATGCACACACAACTCTATTGTTCTCATGCATTTAAATGATTATAAGAACACATATATATAGACATGTTAAACAACTTCAATTACGCCGACTTTGACCAAGCAAAATTTCTTATTGAATTTTATCCTTCCACGTGCAAGCTTCATCATTACTACTTCAATAATAGTTTTGCCACTTCTTTGACACATTTCATGCTTTTTTACTAAGCATGTTAACTCATCCTTATCCACAAGCTTCTTCCACAAGCTTCTAAATTCATCCATAAGTTTCCACATCATCACTAGATATTTTTCTCCAACCCAAATCTTATCTTTTATTATAATTACATAATTATCCATACTGAAGGAGGGTTTGTATTTTCTAACACTCCCCCTCAAACCTGACTTCTTATGCGAAGCATTTCTTTCAGTCTGCAAAACACTTCATTATTCAATGGCTTTGTAAAAATATCTGCTAATTGCTCTTCTATTCTACAACAAATCAATTCCACAACTTTGTTTTTTACTTGCTTCCTGATAAAGTGATATTTGATATGTTTGCTTCGACTGTGTGATACTGGATTCTTTCCAAGCAATATAGTAGACTTGTTGTCAACATATATTGTCGTCGGACCTTTTTGTTCATGGTCTAGCTCGTTTATAATATACCTCAACCACATTGCTTGATATGAACATGCTGCTGCTGCCAAATATTTAGCTTCGCATGTTGAAAGAGCAACAATTTGTTGTTTCTTTGATGACAAAGAAAATATAACTGACCCAATATGAAAAGCATACCCAGAAGTACTTTTTCAATCATCCAAGTCTCCACCAAAATCACTATCAGAATAACCAATTAACTTTGAATTTTGAGCATGCATATAAAATAAGTCTTAGTCGATCGTACCTTTAATATATCTTAAAATTCTTTTTGCTGCATCAAAATGATCTTGCTTTGGCTTCTCTATATATTTGTTGACTAGTTCGACTGCGTACATAATGTCTAGTCTTTTATAAGTTAAATACCCTAGACTTCCAAAGAAACTTTTGAACAACGTTGGATGTACAGATTTTCTATCTGAATCAATTCTCAATTTTGTGTTTGCATCAGCTGGTGTGGCTATTTGCTTACAATCTTTCATTATGAATCTTTCTAAGATTTCTTCTGTATACTTTCATTGAGAAATGAAAATTCCTTCTTCGGTCTACTCCACTTCAACTCTAAGAAAGTAGGACATTTCACCAATATCTGTCATCTCAAATTCTCTAGTCATAGCTTTCTTGAAATCATTAAACATACCTGGATTGTTTCCTGTGAGAATAATGTTATCCACGTATAAGCACACGATCATGACATCTCTATGCTGATTTTTCTTCATGTAGAGCGTATGTTCATATGGACTTTTTACAAAACCGTTATTTCAAAAGTATTCATCAATTCTTGTATTCCAAGCTCTCAGAGCTTGCTTCAATCCGTACAAAGCTTTCTTTAATCGATAGACTTTGTCTTCTTGACTCTTCTTAACATATCCAAGCGGTTGCTCAATATAGACTTCTTCTTCTAAGTAACCATTCAGAAAAGCAGACTTCACATCCATCTGAAAAATCTTCCATTTTTTTATGCTGCAAGTGCTATAAGAAATCTAATTGTATTAATTCTTATAACTGGAGCAAATACTTCATCATAATCAATTCCATATTCTTGTTTGTAGCCTTTCGCAACTAATCTTGCCTTGTATTTCTCCAATTTTCCTTCTTGGATGGTCTTTGTCTTGTACACCCACTTGACTCCAATTGCTTTATGTCCTTTTAGAAGGCTGGTCAATTTTCATATATCATTTCTTTGGATTGCACCAATCTCTTCATTCATGGCTTTCTCCCATTTTTTATCCCAGCAGCTTCTTCATATGTTCCCGAATCACATGCGGCCATCAAACAAAACAATGAATATTAAAATGTATCTATTCGTTCTATAGCATCATAAAGATCATTTAAATTTCTTCTCTTAATAGTTGCTCCCCCTGAATTGCTGCTGCTACATTTTGACGTTGACAGTGTTGAAGCAGGTGCTGTTGTGTAGGACTTTGTGGAAGAGATTGATTATCATCTTGTTGTGCTTGTATATCCATATCATCATCATCCTCATCATCAAAGGACATTCCTTGAGTATTCCTTTCTTCTCTACTCCACTTCCAATAATCAACTTCATCAAACTCACATCTCTTGATACGATCACCTTTTTGGTTATGGGGTTGTACAACTTGTAAGTTTTACTTTGGTTGTCATATCCAATAAAGATTCACTCATCCCCTTTGTCATCTAATTTCTTTCTTTTTTGGTCAGGAATATGGGCATATATGATACACCCAAATATCTTGAGATGTCCAACTACTGATTTACTTCCACTCCATGTTTCATTTGGTGTCATAAACTTTACGCTTTTTGTTGGATAGCGATTTAACAAATAGACCGCACATACAACAGCTTCAACCCATAAATTCTTTGGTAGGTGCTTTTCCTTCAACATGCTCCTTGTCATATCAAGAATTGTGTAGTTCTTCCTTTCTGCCACACCATTTTGTTGAGGTGTATATCTTGTTGTTAGCTGATGAATAATTCCATGTTCTCTACAGAAATTCTCAAACAACTTCGAGGTGTACTCGCCTCCTCTATCAGATCTTAGTATCTTTAGATACTGTCCACTTTGCTTCTCGGTCATTGCTTTAAACTCTTTAAACTTGTCAGGGGCATCTGTCTTTTCTTTTAAAATATACACCCAATATTTTCTACTAAAATCATCAATAAAAATTAAATAGTACCTGTTTCCACCAGCTGATTGCACATTAATTGGGCCAGTTATATCTGTGTGCAGAATCTTCAACTGCCTTCTGGCTCTCCATGATTTTCTGGTTTCAAACAGTTGTCTATGTTGCTTTCCTTTGATGGAAGCTTCACACAACTGTCTCGGTTGTTCGATTTCTGGCAATCCGTTCACCATTTTTGATTTTGACAATAACTTTAGTCCAGTAAATCCAAGATGATGGAACCTTAAATGCCACAGCCAAGATTCGTCTTCAATGGCTGACTTCATATACTTTATCAACTCGTTCCGTACGTCAAGTGTGAAAAGACGATTATTTGTTATCTTCACCTTTACTATTAATTCTTCCTTCTTATTTCTGATGGTAAGATGGTGATTCTTTAATCCTATAACATACTTCTTTTCTAAGAGTTGACCGAGGCTGATGACATTGCTTTTCAAAGCAGGCACATAATAAACATCAGAAACATATGTCTTGTTTCCATTTTTTAATGAAATCATAATTTTACTTTTGCCTTTTACTAAAATCTTTGTTAAATAACAGAACATAACTTCTCCACGAGCTATCTCATCTAAATCTATGAACAACTCTTTATATCCACACATGAGATTGCTGGCACCCGTGTCAAGATACCAAGCATCATTGTTGCTTTGCTCATTTACTCGTAAAGAGAGAAACATAACAACGTTGTCTTTCTTATCTTCTGCTGTTACAAAATTACTTCTTTCCTTCACCTCAGGATTCAATCTACACGTGTAACTGAAATGACCATATTTATTACAATTATAACACTGCACTTAAGATTTATCACTTCTTTGTTGAAATCTGCCTCGACCTCTGTCTCTATAACCTCTTCCATGACCATATGTCAGATTTCCTTCAGTTGTATTTACTCTTTCAAAAAATTGTTAACTGCGTCCACGTCCACCTCGGTTGTTCCATCGACCACGTCCCATTTGGTAGCCGCCTTTATAGCCACCTTGACTTCCTTTGTCCTGTTTCTAGCTACTACTTGCTTGATTTTTACTAATTAATAGTTTGCTTTGCAAGACTTTCTCCAAGTTTCTAGTATTATCATTCCGGTTCATTCTTTGCTCATGTGCTTGGAGAGAATCGACGAGTTCATCGATCGAAAGTTTTGACAAATCTTTTCATTCTTCGATTGCAACGACGACATAATCAAATTTACGTGTCAACGACGACATCATCTAGAGTTTGGCCGTTTCTTTTCATCTCATTAGCCACCGTTTTCAAATGAGTGATGTAATCAATAATATTTTCTGAGTTTTGCATTTTTAGCACCTCGAACTCAGCTATGAGTGATTGAAGGATGTACCTTTTTACCTTTTTCGACTCTTTGGAAAAATTTCTGCAGAATCTCCCATACTTCCTTTGAAGTCTTTACATCTAAGATTTTCTCAAACTTGGATTCATCAACACCTTGAAAGATAAAGAACAACGCCTTCTTGTCTTTCTTTTGATTTTCTTTCAACGTCTTTTTTTCAGCATATGATGAGGCCGCTTCGGTAGTTGCATCTACTGGCTCAGAATATCCCTTATCGACAATATCCCATAAACCATGAGAACCAAGCATCACTCTCATCTGGATGCTCCAATTTCCAGAATTTGTCTTTGTCAATTTCAGAACTTTGAGGCTAGATCATATTAGCCATCGCTTCACCAATTCACGAACAAACAAACCTCCACTCTGATACCACTTGATGGAAACTTCGATGGGCTCTAATAGAAGAACTTTCACAAAATATGTACTTGTATTTATAAAAAAGTTTATGAGTACAAAAAAGACACACAAAATACAAATATTTTTCTCTCTAAGTGCTACTGTACTTTTTTCTCTCAATATTCCTTTCTCACAAAGAGCTACAGCTCTCAAAACACTTTTTTTTAGATACTCACTCTTCACTCTTTTTCATGCACACAAAACTCTATTGTTCTCATGCATTTAAATGATTATAAGAACACATATATATAGACATGTTAAGCAACTTCAATTATACCGACTTTGACCAAGCAAAATTTCTTCTTAAATTTTATCCTTCCACGTGCAAGCTTCATCATTACTACTTCAATAACAATTTAGCCACTTCTTTGACACATGTCATGCTTTTTTACTCATCCTTATCCACAAGCTTCTTCCACAAGCTTCTAAATTCATCCATAAGTTTCTACATCATCACTAGATATTTTTCTCCATAATGGGTCCAGACTCCAATGAGGACGCCATTGCAAATTCTGGACATGAACCCACTGAAGGTGCAGAACTAGTAGTTTTTGAGGAAAAATTAAACCATACACCTCTTAAAACCCCCCAACAAGTCAAGCATGAGTAGCATGCCACCAGCTGCTAATATCACCAAGATGAGCTCTACCCTTATTGAAAATCTTCCAGTTGACAATCATGCTTCTCCAAGTGATCACAACATTAGCCCCCAGCCAATTCCAACTAGGCTTAGAACTTCTTCTTAATTGCATAGCCCTGTTTCAAATAAAAATACTGCTTTAGAACATACGAAGCAACATCAAAGTTTTCAAATAGTTGAACGATGAAGATCTTAGCGGAGCAAGTATTAAGGCTCCAAAACTCACCATCTCTAATACGTTAATAATCGTATGGAATGTCTGAGGACTCAATTTCCCTATAAAGCAAGCCACTTTAAAGGATTTTGTTAGGTAAGAAAGGCCCTTGTTCGACTACTTGAAACTAAAATTAAGTTGGAGAATGTTGATCATTTTTATTTGGGTTCGGGATGGCAGATGCTTACCAGTCACACAAATCATTTCCTTTCACATTATTAACTGTTATAATGCAGATGAAATTCACATGGAGCTCCTATTTTCCACTGACCAGTTGATGCACCTAAAACTCTCTTTTTTATAGGAACACACTGCCATTATCACCTTTATCATTTATGCTAGCAACTTTGGCTTCCAACGAGTTGCATTGTGGGCTGATCTATTGAAACTCTGCACTGATATACAACTGCCTTGGCTATTATAAGGAGATTTTAACATCACTTTATATCGCTTCGAGGCTTCTGGCAACTGTAACCTAAGACATTATTCAGAAGATCTCAAGCGATGTATGGAATAGTTAAGTGTGATTGACTTGAGGTCAGTTAGTAATACATACACTTAGTCCAACAGAGAAGGCTCACACTGGTTTATTCAAAAGAAGCCAGATCGTACATTAGTTAATGCTAAATGGTTGGCAAATTTTCCTCATAGGAACGCATATTTTCTAAAACTCATATTCTCATATTATATCCCAGTTCGGGTTGACAAACTTTTCCAAATAGTTGTCAGGAGATTCCCTTTCCACTTTAACAATTATTTAACAAATGTTCTAAGTTTTCTGGAGGCTTGCACGAGGGGATCAACAAGTTATTATTATAAAGCAGTGTATTTGTGTCCAGAAGTTGAAAGCAATAAAAAGGGAGTTGAAATCGCTCCAATCTATGAGGGGTTTGGTAGATCAAACAATGACCACAGCCTGGGATGATCTTACTAAAATTCAGAGGAGTATTGTGCTCTCTCTCCATGATCCACATCTTTATGCAACAGAAAAACATAGTTTATCAACTTACTTTCTCTCTGTTTAAAACCAACACTCGTCACTACAACAAAGAGCACAAATGCATTGGATTAAGGATGGTTATCCATGGGCAATGAGTTTCGATGTATTGGGGGTATCTGTATTTATAGAAGCTTTCATTTTCGTGCTTATCCTAATTGTTGGTTCAGTTTATGCATGGGAAAACTGTACAAAATTCTTCTTCCACCATTCCATCATGGCTCGCAAGAACTGAAATTGCATTAGCTCGATATTGACAAATAAAGGAACTCTACTGCAAACTCAACTGGACATTTAGGTAGAGGCCTAAAATATTTTACTAACCTACTTGGTCCTTACCACCCTACTCCTGCTCCCCATGCAAACCTCTTGGACCTCCCAGAATCTAGTCCCAAGAAAATAACTCAGGCAGACATTGAACTGTTAACTAAGGTTGTTGATGATAAGGAAATTGAGACAACTCTTTTAAGTTGGATGGTATAAAAGCATCAGGTCCATATGGTTTCAACAGGTTCTTTTACCAGCATAGATGGAAATGCGCAGTTGCATTTGTCAAGCAACCAATGAAAGAGTTTTTCCTGCATGAAGTGCTATTACAGGAGGTTAATCAAACCTATCTCTGCCTGATCCCAAAAATTGCTAGTCCATTTTTTTAAATTAGTATCAACCAATCTCTTGTGCAAATTTCATTTGTAAACTCATCTAAAAAATTATTGCCACAAGATTGAAAATTGCTCTCACTCCCCTCGTCAGTGACACACAAGATGCTTTCCTTAGTAATGGCCATATCAGGGATAATTTTCTGATTGTTCAGCAACTACTCCAGGGATACTCTCAAGCGAACTCACCTCCCAATTGCACTGTCAAGGTTGACTTCCATAAGGCATTTGACAGTGTGCTTTGGAGCTTCTTATGGCAGACAATGGAAGCATTTGGTTTTCCAACCATCCTTATCAATTGGATTAAGGAATGTGTTACTAAAGTTACTTATTCTGTATTAATCAATGGCAGTCCCTCAAAATTTTTCATGGCAGGGTGAGGCCTGCGATAAAGGGATCCCCTCTCCCCCTACCTCTTCGTCATATGCATGGGAATGCTTAACATTATCATTCGACGTGAAGTGGCTTTAAACAATACTTTCAAATACCACTCAAGTTGTAAGAAACTTGGCTTAACTCACCTTTCTTTTAGAAATGATCTCTTGCTATTTTGCAGAGCTACTCCTAAATCAATAAGCAAGTTCATGCAAGTTCTTTACAAATTCGAAGACCTCTTGGGTTTGAGCATTAATCTCAACAAGAGCTATCTCATTTTCTCTAAAGGAGTTGCTCCAATGGCCTCTAGACTAACTTCTCTTATTGGAATGGTTGCGCAAGCTCCACCTTTACTATACTTGGGCCTTCCTGTGTTGACTAGACGATTAACACTCCTTGAGTGATATCCCCTTGTAGAGAAAGCTCATAAGAGAATTAGATCTTACGCAAATAAATTCCTTTCTTTTATTGGGAAAGTTTAACTCATAAAATCGGTCCTTAGTTCTTTACATGTTTATTGAAGCTCTTATATATTCCTTTCCAAAGGGGTCATCAATTTGATTGAAAGATTACTCAAGGATTTTCTATGGAACCATTCGCTGGGAATCAAAGGTGGTGCCAAAGTCAAGTGGTCTGACATTTTCTTCCCAAAGGCAAAAAGAGGGCTCAACATTCTTTCAGTTAAACCCACCAACCAAATTCTCATTCTGAAATGCTTATGGTGGATTCTTGAAGACTAGCAAACATTATGGATCTGATGGCTACACTCTTATTTCCTCAAAGGGCGAAGCTTATAGGCTATCCGTAAGACTCCTAACAATTCCATTTTCTGAAGCAGTTACTCCATCTGAGGGATCTTGTTCAGGACCAAATGTCTTGCACTATTGGTAATGGGAAGCTTGTTTCTTTTTGGTTCGACAACTAGATAGGTCAAGTCTCATTAATTAATTCTCCACATCTGATTAGAGGCTCTGCTACCATTCCATTCCACACTACAATGGATTATTTCATCGTAAGAGGTTGTTGGAATTTTCCAGACCATCTTCGGTACTTGCAACCTCATTAATCTCCTACCGTCACTCCGTATACCTTCTTTTGTCATAACAGGCCATACATTTGGCACAAAATAATCCCTCCAAGAACTTCTTTACTACTATGGCTCACTATACAAAATCTGTTGAACATAGCTAATTGGATTAGCTATATGAACATCAATATACTATGCCCCTTCTATCAACTCTAGGAAGAAACTAGAGATCATTTATTCCTTATGTGTGAGGTGACAAATCAGGTATAGAAAGCTATTATGAGGCGATGTAGCTGGTGTATACAAGAGAACACCTTCTCGAGTGTTATTTGGTCCTTGGCAGCACAAAAAAGTGCTATGATCTTGTCTTACATCTTCGTTGTGAGCATGTGTGTCCAAGCTATATGGAAAGAGAGAAATACAAGGCGATTTAAATCCAAGACCAAGCATATAGACATTATCCCCACGGAAATCCTAGAAGGCATCAAGGAGCTTATGGCATTAAGCAACTCTCCTAACAACGCCAACATTCTCTAGTTTTGTTATCCTAGCATAATGTTTTGATTTGTTTCACTACATAGCTACTAATATCTTCTAGCTGAAGGGTATCCCCCTTGATCATGTTGCATGTTCCTATTTCTATACTTTATTATTAATGTATAATATTCCTTCTTCTTTTTTAAAAAATGATTTCTTGTAGTATTTTTTTATGCTTTAAGAAATATAAAATCATAACTAGAATAGTTAATCCATATATTAGTAAGTATTGATTAAGAATCTAATTGCTTAGAAGTCACCCTCATCTATACTACTAACCATGAATTTCAAAGGAATGCTCTTTTGAATGATCTCAGTTAGTATATTCTTCTTTATAATCTCCATTGCTAGTGTTAAATGACTTCAATAGAAATATATTCACATAGGAGGTTGTAGGAGATAAGTCTAACCTAGTTTAGATATGATGGATCATTCTTTACTTGTAGTAATAAATAAAAAGGAAGTTGGGTCATAAAAAAAAACTTGATAAGGCTTTGGTTAACTCATTTTGGCTATAAAAGTACTTAATAGTAAAGAAAATTTCCAAAACCCCACTATGTTAAGGTCATTTTCTATAAAGGTACTTATTCAAATCAATAGAGGGACTTTGAGAACTCCGTGTAGATTTAAAAACTACTTGAAAAGTTAAATGGGTTTGAAAAGGCCATTGTAAGAGGATTAGAGATCAAGGTTAAAGGATATGAATCCTTCAAATGTATGAGGAAGCTTTGAGTGGTGAAATACAAAATGAAGAACCTTCATAATGGGAAATTTAATTATGCATAGAAAAGCAAGCAGAAGGTTGGAACAGAGTTGAACGAGGCTCAAGAAGACATCTACTCCAATTTGAAAGATGATGCCTTTAAAGTCAAGGAGATGAAAGCTATTAATAATTACACACAAGCTCTAGAGACCAAAATTCTATACTATTAAAAAAAAGAAAGGATCAGTTGGATCAAAGATGGTGATCGAAATACTATATAATTTTAAAAAGCAATCTTAAATGTCAATAGGATTTACACACTAAAAGAGCACAAATGGAGGAACTATTTTAGAGTAAGCTGGGATAAAATGTATGGCATTCAGTTTATTAAGGAACACAATTGGGACTAATAATATTGTTTTTTCCCATATTCATGGTATCGATTGCTTTATATGAGGGTCCTTATCCTGATGTAGAAGCAAACGCTCATAAATTCTTTTAATTCCATTGACATTAGGAAAGCTTTATTTAGATTATACCATGACAAAGCCCTTCGTATGAATGGTCTTTTTTCTTCTAATGAACTTGGAATTTGATAAGGATTTTATAACTTAAATCAAGTGATAAGATACTTAAGGAATTTAATAAAAACTGTGTGCCTTATTCCTAAGTTTCTAAACACCAATTTTATCCAAGATTAGAGGCTACATCTTATTGTAATGTTATTTATACTATTATTTCAAAAATGCTAGCAATAAACTTATAATTTAATGGATTGGTTTGTATAACTTTCTTCCTTTTGTAATTTTTCTCTGGCTTCTCTCTAAAGAATTGTCCATTGTACCCTCAACTACCACTTTTTCTTTATTTTTTGGAAAAAAGCTTCCATTTGTTCCTGCTTTTGTTTTTACCATTTTGAGGTCCTCCCCCGTGAAGCTACCTTAAAGGGCAGCACAAGCTTCTGCTCGCATCATGATCAAGTCTAGATGAGGATCTAATCTTCTATGCTATGAACACTAAATAAAAGATTATGTTGTTGGATCAAGAGATTGTGCCACTAGAGAAAAGGAGCTCAGCTAATGAGGACTTTTCTGCAATACGACAGTCTCTAGAAAGTAGGAAAACTAAGCTTAAGGCGATAGATTAATGTAAAACTTCTAATATGAAGGGAAAAATAGACATTAACAAAGGCTCACTTAATCTATCTTAGAGCAGAATCACAACAGCTAAATCTAGTAGTGTTAACTTGAGTTAAGTCTAAAAAATAATTGTGGATGGTGAGTTTACTCCACTACTAGAGATGTTAGAACAACATAGTCTTCCACTTTACTCTAATATTTCGTTGAAAAAAGGCCAGATTTTCCATAAGTCCAGACTTTGGCTATTGTTAAGTGAGGAAAGAGAGGGTTGCAGAAAATTTTTTGACTGTTGAAGAAACCTTTTTATTTAGGTTCTCAATTGATGCAAACATCACTGAAATCCTAGAAATGAGGCTTTAGCAAATAATCAAACTATGTTTTTGAAAAATGGAGACCGAGCTTGGAATTGGATAAATATAGGATTGTGTTGGGTTCTGAAATGTGATAATTGATAATTGTATGAGGTATTGGTTGATATTAGATTAATGAACTGGGAATAGAGAAAAGGGAGAGTGTGTTGTATTAATGATGTAAAATATGATAAAATATTAATCATTTTATTATTAGTATTATATAAAAATAAAATTTTAATGAAAAAATTAAATCATTATTATTTTAAATAGTAATAAAAATTAATGAAATAAGATAAATTAATATAATAATAATTATTAACATTATATATTAACATAAAATATTAAAAATTTAAATAATTATTCGACATAAGTAAAGATATACAATTATTATAAATTAATAAAAATAAGAAATATACATTTTTATTAATTTTAGAAATAAATTAATTTAAGAATAAAATTAGATTATCTTATCTAAAATGATATTTATGGTAGTGTTTGAGAGGATGTCCCTTTGAGCGAAGAGACAAGCAGAAGAACCACCGCATCGCCTTCGTAGTGTCGCGCTTCCAAAGCGCTTCCTCCGCAATTAAGTAATCGTCTAAAGTTTCGAGAAAGGTGGGAGACATTTTACCCTAATTACAGATACGGTATCGCACAACCCCTCCTAAAGTGTCTCTGAACGTTGTTGTTTTGTTCTACTGTGTTCTGTAGTATAATATTTGTCGTTTTATCTCACGTCCCTCTACGTAAATGTACACTAAACTTATTTTTCTGCTTAATGAATTTTTAAATTGTCAACAAAAAATCTATTTTAAGATCAACCTTTACCTATGGTTACTTTTCGAAGAAAAAAAACCATTATATATAGTCTTATAACTTTGCATATTCTTATATAATAAATAAATTTTAATAAAATACTTAATTTATTATAATATTAAATTAATAAGTATATTATTAACTATTGATAATTTAACAAAATATTAAATAATTAAATTATTAGTATTGCATATCTAATATGTTATATTTTTATATAAGTAATGATATGTATATATAATAAATTAATAAATCAATTTTTATTTTTGAAAATATGAAATTCAATTAAGCCATGAGAGGCAAGAACAAAGATAGTTACAAAGCCTTATACAATCTCGTCAACCAAAGATGAGCATATCCAGAGTCAAGATTATTTATTAAAAGAAAAACATATACAGATGTGCACCTTTTTGCTATGCATGAACTAACTATTGGCACCACATGTTGACGGTATCTAAGTTCAAATGAATTTTGTCACTACACAAAATAATGTGTAGTTTGATGGCAGTGAGTAAATATCTTGGAAACATCTCTAAACTCTTTTCGAGTGGCAAAACTCGGCTAATTTTAAAAAGCGGGCGAGAGGAGAGAGTGGTTGGACTTCGCAGTGAGTGAGAGAGAAGAGAGTGGCTAGCAAAGAGACGAAACATGCATTCAAACATGGAAGAGGCTAGAGTAAGGGTGGCGGTAGCCCCCTCCCTTTGCCACCTCGGACTACCGCCACTACTCCTTTCCACGTTGCTAAAAATTCTCGTATTTCTTTCATCCCGGATAATCTGAACTAGATAGGATAAAGCAATGTAGAAACACCTTCTATTGGTTTTGTTGATATGTGTTAAATTAGAACACCATACAACTATTTGTTGCCATTCAGCAGGAGGATTTGCAAAGGATCATTTTTTCAGAATCAAACTCTAGGAAGCATCGGTGAAAGGACAGCCAAAAAAACATACGTGTTGCACTCTCCAAGTGACTTTCACATAACACACACGAATTAGCGCTGAGTGAAAACATTTTTAGTCTATCAATGGTGAGTAACATGTTTTTGATGGCTATCCATAAGGTTGTTAATACTCTAGGAAGCGAAAGTTTGCAGCATACTACGTCATGCCATGGATACTGGCATTCTCTTGGAAAAGCTTTCCACACAACAGATTAGTAAAGTCCCCTTTAGTGAAAGGTAGCCACCAGTCTTTGTCCTCTATGTTATCATACAAGACCAGGTTGTTGATTTTATTTGATAGGTTGGAATCAGAAATTCTGGTTAGTATATTGGGTAAAAAAATTTCTTTTATTTTAAATAAAAGAATTTTTTACCTAAAAATTTTCACTTGAAATTAAATGCTCTCATTATGAAAACTCTTTGAAAAGCTATAAATCAAGTCACCTAATAGTACAATTGTTGTAAATTAATATTATTTTCTGGTGAAATTCCTAGGTAAATAGAGCAGTAAAAGTAAATATTAAAGAGTGACCTTATGACTATTAAAAATAAGTTACCCATAAATTCAAGAAAAATAATTATTAAATTACAAAAGAAACATTTCAACGTAAGGAAACAGAGAAGTAAAACTAATTAAAAGCATTTGTCACCAAATCAGAAGCTATAGAGGTAAGGATCTTAAATGAATGCCAAAACTTAATGGGATTAAAATGAAATAAACAGCTAAACTGAGGACCAAAAAAGTTTGCCATAGAATTAGGATTTCCTTAATTACGAATCCAGCTATCTTTCAAAGGTCACTACCATCAATATAAATCGATTAGCTAGAAAGAACCATAAAAATTTGTAACAAGCAGCTGTACTATGGCTGTAATGGAGAAGTTTTAAATTAAATGAGAGATCCTTTGCTTCAGTAAGTTTATATAATCATAAACAACAAAAAAGCAACATAGAACTGAAGGGATGCAAAGAGAACTAAGTTACTCCCTCTTTTACCCCATTAAAAGTACGTAACTATCCAGGTTGAATGTTGCCGCTCTTTACAGTTGCTTCCAAGTCATTTGCAGTTTGCAGCCTGACCCCTACTCTCCCTCAAAAATATACTAGCTCTCTCTCTCTCCCCTAAACTGTTGGACCTCCCTTGTTCATTACCGCATGATCAACACTACGCTGTTGTTCATCCCTGGCCAAAGTTCTTCTATCCACAGTTCCATTGTAGTTTTGACCTTTTTGATCTTCTTCATCTTCGGCAGATGTACTCATCACATTATCAGATTTTGATGGTCCAATTTTCTCTTCTGGAGATGTAGTCGTCTCTGCAGGGTTCATCTCATCTGCAGTTGTCAACAATTGTTGAGATGATGCACTACCAGAACCTTGAGGAGGAAAGAACACACCAGTCCCAGGAACATGGGCAGGGAGACGAATTGAAGGATGCATTGGATTAGCTGCCGGCCATGCAGTTGAAACAGAAGGGATTGGAACTGGCGAAGCAAAGGGAACCGGTGCAGCAACTGGGGATGGAACAAAGAGTGATTGAACTCCATTAGGAGGTTGAATTTGTGGTCGAATGGGTTGTGCTGACAATACTCCTGTTGCAGGAATTGCATAATGTTTAGGCAGAGGCTGGCGAACATGATTTAATGATCTACTACGAGGCAGACCCCATTGGGTAGGTCTAGAAACAGCCAATGAAGGGAGTTTCTGGCCATCACTTGCTGAAAACTTCTTCGGCAGTGATCTTGCAAAGGTAACAAGGATTCTTAGTTTTCGAATTGCCGGAATTGCATGCTTTGCAAAATCTGATGATTTCCCTTGTATTAAAAGGAGAGATCTGTGTTGCCAGAATGAAAAAAAAAAAAATCAGGGAATCTAGGACAAGATGCAGTCCAAGCTTACATATATATTATCAAAATTCGCTCCCAAGTGGGCAAGTTGAAACTAACACTTATTAAACCATTTCACAAGAGATGCAAACAATTTGAAGTAGAGGTGACCAAGACGATTCTCTGAAGCTAGTCAAGCATGATAATGCTTTGCGCACAAAGAAATCCAAGTCACTAAATACTACATTTTAGATATTTCTTGTAGAACTAAACATAAACAAAAAACTATTACCCGGGCGCAAGTGCTAGTTTTAGTGATCCTTTGTAATCCCCATGATGATCACTTCCAATTACTCTTCCAAAAGTCATGTCACACTCTGTCAAGAAAAGTACATTAACTGGTTTCGCAAACCATGGAGGGAATGTGTGAGGTTGTGAGTGGTCACCCTGCAGAAATACCAATAAGACATTAAGTTAGCATATAAGAACAATGTTTATCTAAAGCCCACTCAACTTAAGAAGAAAACCATTGACCTCATGGTAAATGTCAATTATGCAACAATCTGGCTTCAAACTCATAACTTGCGTGTCAACCAAATGGTCAATGATATCTTGCAGCAGTGTAGGAATGGACTCCATTCTCTGGTCTGAAGATTTTACCAGTAAGAAAATCCAAGAAAAGTTATGGGAAGAAATTACCAACAAATACTTCAGTAATATCACACCCAATAAAAGAGACAAATCTGTCGAGCAACTCTAATAAGCACTAGCATGCCTGGGTTTTCATCTTCTGCAGGTCCATCAGCAATTGGAACACCAAATTGAATCATCTCTCTCCCATGTCCCTTCATGGGCCTCTTGGACACCACATAAGTTTGACCTGCTTCACAAGGATTTAGTAGCAATTCAATTTCTCATATTAAAAATATATTCCAATTCTGGAAAGAAATACTTGTCCAGGAATTGTGATAAATAAAGGGTAAAAGCAGAACGATATTATTATAGGTTAAGAAAATACTTGATTGAATTATTTGCATCGTAATGGAGAAAGAAGTAGTTGATCAGGATGCATATGAACTAGGCTTCCTTCAATAACTTAAAATAGTGACTGGATGACATCAGTAGTTGGGCCCATTTATTCTATCGATAACAGGGTAAGAAAGAAGGATATTACCATAGGTTAAGAAAATACTTGATTGAATTATTTTGCATCATATTGGAGAAAGATGTAGCTGAGCAGGATGTATATGAATTAGGATTCCTTCAATATTTAAAAATAACAGTGACTGGACGACAGCAGTAGTTAGGCCCATTTATCTATCAATAACATTGTTCGTGGAGAAGGATTCTATTGTGTTAAATTAAACTCCTAACAAGCTATGATGACATCAAATTACAAGTCATCTCACTGTGCAGTAAGTTTTTGCCAACCTTCCCAATCTAAATTTTGATGAGCTTCTGACTCCAGAATATGAGATGTAACACAGGCATCTTAAATTATACCAAAAAAACTTTTCCATAATTTGCATTATTGGATCTCACCTCCATATCAGGTGATTTCTTATTTCCACTATACTAGGTCTTTTCATGTGAAAGTGAAAACTTAAATGCAAGACCAACACAGCTAGAAATATAATTCAACTTGATCTCATACTAATACCTCCGTTATTATTGATGTCAATCCACTGTTCTACAAACTAATATGAACATGTTCCATGTTCAATTCTTTGAATTTTAAATTGTACGGTATTACTCACCCAAAAGTTTATCAGGCGAAGTAAAGAGACAGACTTTGATATGTAAAGTTAGGATACTCCCCCAAAACTCCATTTGATTCTCGTTTCGAATATGATGGAAAAAGAACATGCAAGAATGACGACAAAAATTGGACGAACATATGAATAATATGTAAAAGATGAAGGCCATTTAACAAGACTAAGTCAACAAATAAGTTTGTGAAAAATGCATTATTAGAGTAGAAAGGTTCACATGCTATCCAGCAGTGACTACCCAACTAATAGTGCATACTTGTCAATAAATATATTTTTTTAAAGTGATATAGGAAGAGAAGGATTAGTGAACTTGCCTTGAAATTGTCCTCTTCTACCTAAAGCTCTAAAATCATTAACCAATGTAATAAGCTTTGCAACTTCTACCTCATTGAGCAATTTTTCATACAATTTCAGTCCATCAACGACATTAACCTACAGAGCAAATCAGAAAAACGTTTTTAAAGTACAAGAAGCAAAGAGATTATTAACCAAGGGTTGCTAAATGATTAGATTTGATCTTTAAAATAAAAAAGAAAATCATAGAAAATGCATCTTACTGTCTTTCCTTCTAATATCTCTTCAGCAACAAACGTTCTTGGAATGATCATAAGGTTCAGCTTTTCACTCTGATTATTATTGGAGCTTGAATCACTTTCTGGACAAATACACAAGGAATATCAATAAACTATGAATAATAAAATCAGTGTTGAAAGAGTTCATTACCAACCAGACATTGAATTGAGAATTTACATCAATTAAGTAGCAATGAAAGTTTGAATATAGTTGTTGTACGGTGAAGTAGTGTTTTAAAACAATTAAATATCAGCACTACAGGAAGTTGATGACCCAAAACTGAGCAGCTCAATAGCATGCCGCTTAGACCCTCCCACCAAACCAAACCAGTCACATCCTTCAAAAGAATCCATCCATAAACACTAAAAAGCTGCCAACCAGGAAAAGAAACAGATATAGAAGCAGACACCTTTTTCCCTAGATTCATTGTCCACAACAGCAAATCCTGAATTCCAAATCAAGGTATCTGCTGAATCTTCTGAAGTCTTCAAGTTGCCATCTTTAATTGGTTTTGCAGCATTGTCTGCTTCGGAAATTTAAAGTTTAAAAGAAAAGAAATAATAAGTTCAAAGTGATTGGAAGTCATCCAAGTATGTCGTTCATAAGGTAGAATGATCTAGTATAGGCACTTGATCAAAGAGGAAAACAACAAATATTGAGCTCCATCATTAATTTCTCATTATAAAGCAGAAACAGGTGTATAAAAACAGAAACACATTACCATTGCATCTTTACAAGACAATAACAAAGCACATCATTGTTAAACATGTCAACGCTCCAACAACCAACAGTTTTGATCTAGAATGAAAATTAATTTAGGGTTATATACAGACCAGTCACTTCTTTTTGTAGTATTTTCACTAAAATAGGTTTTATATTTCTTTTAATAGTCAGAATTCCTTTTTCATTTTAAAACAGGTTTGTTTGGAACTTTTTGTTGGCGTTAAAAGCAAAAATTTGGCTCCTTATCTCATTAGGATCAAGTGGGTTCAGTTTATGAAGAGGAGAAGGAGTATGTTCTTTCATAATTGTGATTTTTCAGTGTAGATGAGTTGATACTTTCTCTCTAAGAATATTTCTTAAACACAGAAGTGATTTCCATGAATCTTTAGGTGGGTATTAATGATTTTGTTTGTCCAAACTCTAAGAGCGATTCCTAGTCTTGATTAGCAAATTCGAGCAAACACAAAAAATATTTAAAGTCCAGCAGCCTAACGTCATAGATTATATGTTTTCATCAAATACTTGGCATATGCTCCTATAACAAGTTATTTACTTACTACCTCTATAAAGAAACTTACCAAATACAACTTATATTGCAAATATAAGTGCAATATAACTTGTATGAAAATCAAAAAAGCATTCATGAATACCATATGCCACATACAGGGGTATCACAGAACACCAGCAGTTGTACAAGAGAGGGCAAGTTGACAAATTTTGACTTAATACACAGAAAACATCAACACCTAAGTCTCACTTTGAAATGTGCTTCAAAGAAATAAAAGAACTTTTTGAACTAATAGTAAGTGCTAGGACTTAAGTTCCTCGTCACCAAATGAAAAGATACATGCTTTCCCGTAACACTCAGCCAATCTGGGGACCAGAATGTCCCATCATCAAACAAAACAATTTGTTCATATACTTTGAAGCTTAAACAGTGTTTCCAGAAAGAAAAAAGAAAGCAGTGTAGGAATAAAAGCGACAAGAAGGTGTATTCCCAAATCAAGGAAAATAAAAAATAATGAAAACAAATGTGAATGGACTGCAACAAAGAACAACTAATGAGTAGAACCTTCAACATCTATCTAATCCACATGAGGACATTAATTCTTCCAACTTCAGATTCCCAATATGAAGTTGCAGGTTCAGGTCCTACTAATTTAATGGGATTAGAGAGAATAGAGAGCAAGATGCAGGGTGGAAAGCAACACTGTAATGCAGGTCATGTCTAAGTTGGCAATGAAATCTATATTCAAATAATATTTTAGAAAGTCATTTGTCAGATGTCCAGTTGAGATGATGAATCCTTTACATAATATTAAAACAGGTCATAGATCAAATGTCTAAGTTCGAACATGGAGGTTAACATACAATAGCATAAAAAGGTAAGCTATGTATCCACAAGATCTAAATGAATCTAACAAAGTTAAAAAAAATCTTTATTCAATGTTCATAACAAGATGAGAAAGATTTATCCATGGCATGATTCCATGGCATGATCATCCAGATTGAAACACCTAAGAATTAAAACTAACCAAATTATTTAAATTTCATGAACCAAATAAATTTCAACTTGACAGTTATTACCAATATAAAAATCAGTAGAACAAAGCAAAATACAGTTTCAAACTTAATTTCTATCCAAAAAAATGTCCGCAAAATGCATTACCTTTCTTATTATCGGAAGGTGCCAAAACCTCATCCTCGACTTTACTATCACCGCCGCCAACTAGCTTAATCTCCTCAAGTTTCTCATTTTCCAAATTCCTCGAATAATTCCCATCAAAACTATGATTCTCTACACTGAAATTAACTACTTCTTTGACTATCTCACTACTTCTGTGTCCCTTATTAAAACTCACACCTGATGATCTCCTGAACTCCTTGACCCCAACTTTGGGCTGATCATAATAATACCTATGATATTGTTGTTGATGCTGATGTTGTTGCTGTTGCCTCCTCATTGCAACTTGTTGCAGTGCCATTATGACCTCTGAAACTGAAAAATATTGTTGCATATGAAGCACGGGGTTCCAGTTACACCTTCTCTGTTGTATACAGCCTATAACAAGGTCATACTCCCCTGGCTCACCCACCGCACGCAGGTGATGGCAGAGGGAGTCGATAATGGCATTGGCAGCAGCAAACTCTCCCCTCAGCCACGAGATAAACCCATCACGCTCATCAACTGGAAACCACTGTTGCTGTTGTTGGCGTAGTTGGATCTCATTTGCTGCCCTGCCGCCGCCACTACCACCACCAGTGCTGTCCCCAAGGCCTCCATTTGGGAACTGCATTTTGTCAGATATGGCAACATTTCCAGGTGGCATTGCCATTTTGAGAAAATCCCACAAACGTTTCCAAATTTATCGCATATAAAACATGGAAACGACAACTAATGTAACAGCACACAATCACGCGCATAAAGCTCCAGAATATGATGCCTTCAACCTGAAAATCCAACAGGGGCAAAAGCGATCGCTTAAAATGAAAAACCCAAATATCAAAATACAAAATTCTGGTATAAATGTGTTATAACAAAAGAGTTCCGCAATAATTTCTACAAAACATTGAACCTGTGCATACTAACGACCTGGGTCTTAGACCGATCCGTGATGTTCACAAGTCGAAAATTAAGGAAAACCAAAATGGGATTGGTGGAGTTTGATGGATTCAGAAACAAATGTGCAAATAAAAGTGGGATTTTAGTCAGATCTGGAAACGAGTTTTCAAAGAATCAAATCCTATAGACCGCGATCGAGAGTGGGATGCGTAGAGTTGTTAACAGTGACGTAGACAAGACAACAACTAGTATTAAAAAGATCTAGGGTTTGGAGGTCAAATGAAGGATGTGTGAAAGCTTTATGTTTGCTGTAGCAGTAAATGCATCGGATGATTGAAGTTGAAACGGAAACGGATTATGCCTATGCATCGACATTACCACCATACATGTACTGTATGCGGGGGCTAATGAATTGAATATAAATACAAATTTTGTTTTCGCTCGTGTACTCGTACGTGAAACTTACATATACGTATTTACGTTTTTGGTTACCTTAAGCTGACCAGTCACGACTCACAGCAGGTCGGCCGGGGAAGAATACTGGATTTAAGAATATTCTCTCTATCTCACTTTGCCATTTTAACCTCAAACTTCTTCAAAATTGTCTTCCTAAATTTGATTATTTAACCTTGTTATTTATATATACACTTCATTACTGTATGCACACTCATAAATAAATTCAGAATTCTAATTTTGTTATAATCAAAATCAAAGATAATCAATAACTACCACAACAATATTCAATAAAAATTTCACTAATTCGTTAGATTTGGGGTAAAAAATTAATAACTCATATAATTTAATAAATCCAAATATCAATTGTTAAAGCCATCTAAATAATTTTTAATAATGTACATAAGCCTACAAATATATGTTAGAATATCAATATCACTTTAGTATATAACTTGATCAATTTATAAATATAATAAAGGATAAATTTAAATTTGTATCCTATTATGAAATTCGATTCCCATGTTTTTTATGCAGTTCTCTTTGAATTTAATGATTTATCTCAAGTACTATAACAGTACAAACGTCAGACATCTAATGATATCTATATAAATAGGTTGATAAAACTTTAAAAGTGGTGTATATATGTGCGTAAATAAGGTATGTTAGCTCTCGAAGAACCTACACCCATTTATAACAAGACTTGGACCTTTTAATAATTTGAATAAAATATAATAATTTAATTAAATTATAATTTTATTAAATTTAAATTGGACTAAATAAGATTGAATATCTAATATTAATCCTTATTTATAAAATATCTTATATTTGATCATAAAGTTTCTTAAACTTTGCAATGTAGTCATTTTAATTAAATTACCTTTTTCTATCCTTAATTATTCTATATGTATGACTCATTAAATTCTTAAATAAGTTGGTAATAGATGTAAATTATAATCTTAAACAATATTTAAGATTAGATAAATTAAACTTTTTTAATTTATCTTTAATTTTTAAATAAATCATTTATATATATATTATTGGTCCTTGGTAGCATCCCAGAGAGGGATGAATTGGGTGTTAGTAGATTTTTCTTTAAAAATAACAAAATTGTATTAAACCACATGTTATGACCCCAGTATTTACAAATGCCAAAAGGCGACACTTGGCCACGATACACGTTGTATGTTGCCATTAGAAAACAACAAAACAACCTGGCTTATGACTACAAGCAACATTCAAGGCTTAATGATACTATCATCCTTGAATTTTTCACTCCTGGTGTGTACTTTCTTCGAAGCATAAGTGAATTGGGTGTTAGTAGATTTTAACAAAAATTTTGTAATTTAATAAAGACCCTCAAAAGATTTCAAATTGATTCATGCAATAGCAATTTAAAGTAGCTCAATCAATTAATCAAGTAAAAAATAAAGAGTGTGGTTGCAAATTGATATTATAATGGTTTAATAAACAAAACTTATGTATCCTTAAGTTTCTGTTAGGATTTCACTAATATTTTCTTTCAACTAGGTGAAGAGGAATCTTCTTACAGTAATTTTTTATTGGCAAAATGCAATCCTTGTATAATCTTCCTTAAAGGGTAAAGAAGAACCTTAATGCTTTTTGAAACACCCAAATATAAGAAAACTAACCCAATTGATGTTTGTAACTCAAATAAACCATACTTACTTTAACGCTTTTTGAAACACCCAAATATAAGAAACTAACCCCAATTGATGTTTGTAACTCAAATAAACCATACTTACTTTAACGCTCAAGGGCTCTCAATTACCTCACAAACCAATGAATGAATGCTTGTTAATGCTTAAAAATACTTGTACAAATGTTACGAAATATTTTTAAATGTCACAAAAATGTCTAACAACCAAAATACCAAGTATTTATACTCATAATGGTTCAAAATTGTCATTAGACACAAAAACTAACAGTTACAACAGCTAGTAATAGTGATATTGGTTGACTAATCTGGCACATTTGTTTAACAATGTGTCATGTTGGTTGATTAATTTATCAATTAATGTCATATACAATCTTATATTACATAATTTCTTTTTGATATATTGGTTGACCACACCTTCATATTGGTCGACCAATATCTCCAGAATCACTACATCAGTCGAACAAACTTACACATTGGTCAATGAGTTTGAAACAGATTGTTAGAGTTTTTTAAGTTCTTTCAAAGATCAAATCCTACTTCTTTGACCAAAAATTGATCCAAAAAAGATATTTCAAAGAATATTTTAAAGATCAAGAGAATTTTCTTTAAAATCAAAAGCTTAATTTCTCTTAATAAATGAAAAGAATTATGCAGTAAGTCTAAACCATGATATGTTTATGCATGAAGAACCTATAAAGCATTAAAATGACCTAATAGGAGATACAAGAAATATTACAAACAAATTTGAAAATTCTGCCTTGATCTTCCTTAGTCGCAGTCTTCTTCTTACCATGACAATTACCATCCTGGTCAACTATAATATTCACAGTTGCAGCCTCTTCAGGCTTATTTTTATTAGATAAACAAGCTTTTTATGTTGATTTAGGAGATACTATTATGCAGGGGTTCACTATTATTTCATCAAGCTTAAAAATATTCTCTCTAGTGCCAAAATTTAAAGAAATATCAATAACGTCTGAGTTAATACCAAGATTGGGGACATTTAGATGTAGAATTGAGGCTAATTCCTTAACAGATTTCTTGGGACTTGGAATATTTCCATCAGAATTATTAGCATCATTTACTATACTAGAACCTAATTGATGAGCTATATGTTGGTCTTCCTTAGTAAGTTCTTTATAGCTACCAGATAAGGAAGTTTTACTAGTTGACTTCCAAACCTCTTTAGGTCTTAGAGTTGGAGGTTTCCAAGCATATGTAATCATAACTCTATCCTTCACAAGTTCTAAGCTATCATTAAACCTCAATATAGAAATTTCATTAGGTGATTCTGCCAATGCCTCCATAGCAATGCAAATTCTTGTAAAGTTGATCCTCTTAATCTCAACGGTAGCTTGTTCAAGTCACAAAGGTCTTCTAATTGAGCTAACTAAGTAGTTGAGACCTTCAGTGGTCCAATATTCCAGGGGTATGTCGTGTATATAAATTTATAGGGAAATATTAATGAGTTTAAGTTCTTCAAATTTAATCCCTAGACTCTAAAGTTGAACAAACAGGGTTATGATTTACTTACCATGGTCTTGCTTTAATAACTTTAGTGACTGAATAAGGAGAGTAAGGATATATCTTTACTATTCAATATAGTATCCAGGAGACCAAACTATTTCCAGTTGGCAGCAGTCCAACTTTTTATAACTAGAAATGGTATTCTTCTATCCAAGAAGAATCTAAAAGTGTAGATTTCAATTTGTCAACTCTTGCATGAAGAAGGGAGAGTGGAGGGGAAACAACTTGATGGTACAAGGTAGGATTAGTGGGAGAAAAGGTGATTTTAGAATCTGGATTATAGTTTCCAGTAACTTGCACCCTAGTGCATTTTGCTAGAGGAGGTGGTGAGTTCACAGGTTCATTTAATTACAAAGGGTTTAGGAGTTGACAAGGCTTCTGAAGTAATAGTGGAATAAGAATATAGTTTAGGAGGAGAAGAAGAGCGGAAAATCAAAGGTAGGAATTTTTCATAATTAAAGAATATAGTAAGGACCTTTTGCCGAAAGAAAAAACTGAAGGATAAAGCAACACAAAAGTGATGATATGAGAAAACAATTATGCAAGAGAAGGGTAAAAGGAAGAGAGAAGAAAAGGATAGAGAAAGAGGTGAAGATAACAAAAGCAAGAGCAAGAGTAGGGGATAGAAGCAAGGCAAGAAGACTATGAAGAAAACCAAAACCAAACTAGCAAAGAATAGGAAGTTACTAGAAAGTAAGGAGCTAGGAATAAGGTGAAGTAGGGGTGATGTAGGAATTACTAAGAGCCTCACTGCATAAGTGCAATAACTCAACCTAGTAGGAGCATCCACGATGAGGTGTGAAGGATATTGTCAAGAAAAATGAGGGGATATTATAAAAGCAGATGAAGATACAGATATGAGTGTTCTCAAATATTAAAGGAAAAAGGCCTTCAGGTGTAACCTTTATAATCATATTCAAATTTGTTTGAGTCAATTCCTTGATTCATATGCCCACTTTGGATTCCCTTATGTTCTAATCATTCCATCATAGAATTTTTAAATTTTATCTCTTTAACCCCCTTCAAATCCCGATTCAGATTCTTTAACTTTCTTACCAACAAAGAAGGTTTATGGATCTAGTGTAAGAAGTTTGGAGCAATAGAATCCTAGGTTGCAAAGCTTTTTAACTTATGAGAAAAATTCAAATTCTCATAAATAAGCTTAAGAATTGTTATAAAGCTGATCAATCCACAACCTATATTAAGCTTCATGAAGCTAAGATAGACCTGAGGAGAGCTCAGGAAGCATGTTATCGTCATCTCATGTGTTTAGAACTGTTAAAGCTAACAAATTGGAGCATTATAATAAGACTCTTCAGGTTCACCATTCTCTACTTATGCAAAAAGCTAGAATAGCCTAACTGAGAGAGGGTGATTTAATTAGAGCATTATAATAAGACTCTTCAGGTTCACCATTCTCTACTTATGCAAAAAGCTAGAATAGCCTAGCTGAGAGAGGGTGATTTCAATACCAAATTCTTCCAAAATTCTATATTAGCAAAGAGAAATGCTAACAAGATCAATTGTTTCCTAAATTCTAATAACCAAATGGTTATTAACAAATCTTCTTTTAAGAATATGATTTTCAGTTACTTTGAGAGCTTGCTTAGACCTTTAAGTACATCTGGTTTAACTAGCTTACAAGAGTTTATAAAGCTAATTGGTCCTCTAATCTCCTTAAATCAGGATGCTTTATTAAAGCTTTAATAACCATTTTCACCTTAGGAGATCAAAACAATTCTTTTCAGTCTCATTCTAGTAAAAGCTCCAGGCCCTGATAATTTGATACTCATTTCTTCCAGAGAACCTAGCATATCACAGGTAATCTTCTTATGGATACTGTCTTGGAATTTCTGAATTCTAGAAAAATCTTCAGGGAAATTAATGTTACTCACATCTGCTTGATTCCCATACTTTTCAATGTAAATTGCCTCGATGATTTTTACCCAATATCATATTTTAACATTGTCTATAAGGTGATCTCAAAGCTTCTTACTAAAAGACTTAAAGGGACCTTGAACCAAATTATTTATGACTCTTAAGGAGCCTTTATACCTAGCAAATCAATTTCAGGTAACATACTCTTAGTGCAAGAGCTGATGAGAGACTATAATTTTGGCATATCCATCAAAATTTGTGTAATTAAAATAGACTTCTCCAAAGCTTTTAATAGGCTTTAATGGAAATTCATCCTAATATGAATGGAATGGCTTAGTTTCCCCACTTTCTTTATTAGTTGGATTCACTCCTGCATTTCCTATCATACATTATTCTCATCAATGGTGTTCTTACGGAGCAATTTAGAGGCTCTAACGATATAAGGTAAAGAGATCCCATCTCTCCTTGCCTTTTTGTCATTTCCATATAAATTCTGAACATGATCATATTCTTCAACACTTCTAGTA
Organism: Erythroxylum flavicans; assembly: GCA_027576715.1. NCBI lineage: Eukaryota > Viridiplantae > Streptophyta > Magnoliopsida > Malpighiales > Erythroxylaceae > Erythroxylum > Erythroxylum flavicans. The sequence goes on from JANZXP010000003.1 coordinate 20,996,920, forward strand.
GTTCTGAGTTTCAATTTTCATCATAAATACAATAAGATGTAGCTCTCATCTACTCTTGCCAAAAAGAATCAATAAGGATATTGAAAAACACATCAAAAACCTTCTTTAGTCAGGTAAGAGTGACAATTCCAAAGGACCTAAAATTAAATGGGATTAGCTTTGTTGAGGAAGCAGGAAGGGGCCTTAGTCTTACTCCAATCCAAACTTTCCAAGTAATGTAAGTGGCTAAAAGGACTTGGAGGTTGTTCAAGGATAAAGAATCACTTTGGAGCAAATGGATAAATGAGTTCTGTCTGAAGGATTTTAGCTTATGGCAAATTTCATAAAGGAAAGAGCTCTTGACCTTTCATTCAAATTCTAAGAAAAAGACAAGTTGTTTACCCTTTCATCAGAATTTAGGTGGGGAATGGGGAGGATACATGGTTCTGGTTCGTTAATTGGAATTCTTTAAGTCCCTTCTACCTTAGAGTGATATTTCTTCAATTTTACTAGAATATTTTCTTAGATTCAAGCCAAGAGTGTAATAGAACACATTCTTGGCAATTTCTTGGTAGGAAGGTTGAAGGATTCCTAAGATATTTTCCCAAATATCTGCCAAATCTCTCAGCTATTAATAAACCTTTATGGTCCTTACGCAACAATGGAGACTAATCCAAATTTCATGCTTCAAAGCTCTCATTTGTACTACCATGAGACTGATTTTAACAACATATTGGAATAGGCTGAAAGCAAGTTCCACTCTCTAGGGAAAGATCGAGTGTACCTAAGTCTTATCCTTAATTGTGCAGTTTATGCAATTTGGAGGGAAAGAAATCAAAGATTGTACAACAAGACTAAAAATCAGAAGCATGCCTTAATCTATAAGTTACATTGATGGATAAGGGAAACTTTGGTAGCTTATCAAGCTGCTAGTCACTTGAGCACCCATTTCAGAAGACAATGGAACGTTTAATTTTCTAGTTTCTTCCTAAGTCTAATAGAAAGGATATTGTATTTATTTTTGCTTGATAAAGTCCTACAATATCCCTTTTTGATGCCTTTTATAGCTTTTATTGATTTTTACATTTAACTTTCCAAAAAAAAGGATAATTTGTTAAAGAAGAATATGCAGGAGAATCTGAGCTGTGTTGTTTGTAGAGAAAATTATGAATCATTGGATCTTAGATTTGTCTCTTGTCCTTTTGGGCAAAGTTGCTAGTATATTATTGCTTTTCAAATGGTGGTTAGAATGGCAATGGATTTTCAAACTTAGTTACTTTTTTTGCTAAGTAATAGTCAAAATGGTCACTTTTAACCTAAAGTTTTTTACCAATCAACAAGTTTAACCCAAACATTCCGACATTAACAATTTTAACCTTATTAAAAAACGTTGTATTATAACCCAACCCTAACAGAAAATTCAAATGGGTTTGTTACACTTCAAATTATTATTTTATTCAAGTAAGTGGGCCTCATTTGCCACATCATCCTTGAAGGGACTAGTGGGGCCCAATTCTTAATTAAATTTAAAAAAGTACTTTTAATAAACAAGTGGGACCCACTTTCATATTATCGTTACCTTAACGATAATTTTTGTTAAGAGTGACTTTAACCCATCATTTTTGTTAAGTAGAGGGATTAGATGAGTGGCTGACTCACCTATGAACGATGATGCTTGATGCGACGGATTCCACACGGAGAACAAATTGAGGATGATCAAAGGAGGGTTGGACGATGGGTAAACAAAACGATGAAGGTTGTTCATAGGTGAGTCATGATCTCATTTTGCCACCTCTCCTCATTTCATTCTCCGTGCAAAATCCGTCATCATCTGTTTGGAAGAGAATCTGTCGCAGCAAGCATCGTGGTTCATAGGTGAGTGTCTCAGTTTTCTGATCATAAGTTAGCTTTTCATTGATAGGAAAATAACGTAGCAATTTTCTAATTTACTTTATTTTTATATGACTATTTCTGCAACGTATAGAAAAGATGGAAAAACTTGGTGGCTATACAATGTCATTAAATTACTTATTTTGAGAAAATAAGTGTTGCGTTACTAGTGAGAAATTAGGATGAGATTTGATTTTGTGCGTGGGTAACTATCATCATACTTGAATTAGCAGCCGCTCTATTTATAGGTATTTAGCCACTCTTAACTATCGATTTTTCTTGTAATAAGTATGCTCCGTGTTATTATGTAGCCTATTATAAAAATGTATAGAATGGTATGCTAATTTTGCTTTCAGATGCTTACTGTAAGATAGTGTTCATTTTGTTTTATGGTCTCTGGCAATGAGCTAGTTTTGCTATTATGTGATGATAATAGAGAGAAGCATCATGTAATTTTCTAGCTTTCAATTGTAAGTGGAATCTATTGTAGAAGAAAATTTTTGATTGATATTTTGCTCTCGCGCTTTTATAATCATCAAGAAGGACTAGAATGGATAAAGGAGTTGCATTTTTATAGATTCATTTTAGGGTTTCAAGCATATGAGGTTTTAGTGAGATGACAGGAGAGTCATGTGAGATATTAATGTGGCAATCTTTTAGGATTACAGTTGACATGATAACTTGAGGCAATGTTATGGATAACCATGTTTAATTAACAATTTCATTATTTTGGATTGACAGAAGTAAAGTTGAAGCAGTAGTTTCGTCAACTAATTTGCAATCTATCACTTACAATCCAGAGTTATGATATATGTTAAGTTCAAAAGTACTTCTTGTAAAGTTTTTAGATTTTTCTTTGTAAAGATATTCCAGTCCTTATTGATGAATATAAAATTTCTTAGGAGTTACTAAAATGCATAGTTAGTTGCATATTTATAGCTTTATTGGAATTGGCTATTAGTAAACAAATTTATAACTTCCATTATAATGACTTATGATCAGAAGCATAGGGACAATTTAACTAAACAATGGATTGATGTGTGGTTCTTTACAGTTTCACTAATGTACTTAACTAATCAAATTGGTTATATGCTTCCTCACTTATCTTTCTTTATCCTTTTCTCGACACATTTAAAGCAAAAGACAATTAGTGTATCCATTTATGATATGCAAGAATAAAATAACATGCTTATTTGTCCAAGCATGCATATTGTATTTTGCTTCCTCAATCAAGTGGCCATAATGTTCAATATTAACCTTACAAATGCTCCCTTTCAATGCTTTGCGGCTGATCTTGATGGATGGACTCGGATTATTGTTGATAAATAATATAGTAGAGTCTTAGTGATGCTGCACCATGCAAATAAAGTAGGTCTTTTAGTTGTTATGGTTTAAAAAATTTCAAATTTTTTGCTTCTTTATATGTTGCAATCATCTTCACCTCCTCCCTTATCTTGTCTTTCTCCTCATGAATTCAACGTCCTGATATATGATTTTAACATATCCACCCCATCTTCATCTTCCTAAGTTATTTTGATACATATTGAAGGTCAAAGATTGCATCTTAAACAAATCATATATTATCTTATTATCATCTTTTAAGTATGCAGATGGAATCATTATCATTGACGAATAAAATAGTGAGTTCAAAGTCCAACAATGTCGTTTGCTATTATGGACTAAAGACCCCATTAAGGACTTTATGGAGTGATCGTAATCTTGGGTAAAGGTTTTATGGATGCCCCAATTATCCTGTGAGAATTTATTGTTATTAGATTAATGAAGTTGAATGTTAAAATTTTTTTAAGGTATGTTGTTTACGAAAATTAAATTGAATGTTCTAAGTTGGGAGATGCAAGTTTTTCAAATGGAACGATGAATAATTTAGTGAGAGAGCTATTAAAGTGATTCAAAATTTAAGGAGTGATTTATCGAAGTCAAAGGAAGAGGTTAAAAGAAGCACAACAAACGAGTTTGAGGAACAAGTGAATCTTTTGAAGGAGGACATACATTTATTAAGAAAAGAGAAAAAAAATTAAGTGTATGTTAATAAACATTGTAATTGTACTAGGATTACTTATGATTGTACTACTTTTTATTTATAAATATGTTATGAGGATATTGCATTGAATTTGAACAATGTAATGACTGCTATTTATTTTATGTAGGTTATGAAAATTTTGATTTTGAATATAACTAATAAACAATGGTTATGTTGTATAACAAATCCCAATGAATATGTTGTATATGAATAACAAAATTTGGAAATGAATTATGTAACTCAATTGAATAAACAAATCTACTATACGTAACTATTATATAATGGATAAGTTGTGTAACAACTCACAATTCATATATGTTGTATATGAATAATAAAATTGGTATATGAATTAATATATAATAAATAATTTGCATATGTTGTCAAATATGAAAAAAGGCAATGGAAGAGAGAGAGAGAGAGAGAGATTGTGTAGGAAATCATATTAATTAACAAAAATATTTACTTTGTATTTAAACAACACAAACATTCATATGTGTACAACACAAAAATGTATACATTGTATGCATACAACTATTCGATGTTTCCTTCATTTGTACTACACTGAGTAAGATCAGGTTTTCATAAGGAAGTCAATAAGGTTCTCCTTATACTTGCTTCAGCTTGTAAATGTTGTGAAGTAATACTGGGATGTCCTCTGAATCGTAAACCCCTTGGCTCAAATGATAATTAATACGTGTGTGGGTCAACATCTCCAAATTGGTCTATATGGGCATCTGCAGGTGTACCAACCTACAAAATGGAAGAAAAAAAAATTACAAACACACTTTGTAATTATTACAAGTTAGTCAAATTGATAAAAAAGCTTACAATATTGCTTAGTTGAGTCAGTCCAGCATTATCATTAACCAAATTCCCATCGCTTAACTGTGGTTATAATGAAAAACATGATTGTTAGTAATTAGTTCTAGCAATAAGTAATATAAAACTGAAGATTGTATACTTGTGAAGATCCCTCTGTTCAAACCTGATTGACATAATTATATACATTAATAACTGCATGTTATAAAATTGTATTCATATGATTGAAGTTACATGTACACACTTGTGAAGAAGCCTTATCATTTTGACTTGATGCATTGTTGTTGCATTTTTTGGAGTTATGACCTTACATTTTCGGCATTTATGCACTTACCCTTTCTGACTCATTTTTTTTGGATTTTTCATCTTCTTTGACTCATCTTGCTGTTTTCTTCTTGCAATTTTTGATCTACTGGGCATAACCCTTTCAAGTGGAGGATGTATCAACTCAGCATCACTTTAACGCTAGAAAATTTCACCACGTATTGGTTGTAATACATGTTCATACAAACTTAAGAAGCAACCCTTCTGATAGCACAAATCAATCAATGCAATCAAAACTATAACAACACATGGTGATCTCAATTTCCACCAAAAAATATTTTCCCTAAAAGACTGTATGAGCTACTATTTCAATACCTGTAAGAGGATGATGACATTTGTTTACATGTCCTCATTTTTAATGACTACCTATTGCCGTGTTTATGAAATGAGAAAATATAATGGAATTGCCATATAAGTTTCTTCCTTCTTAAAGAGTCTCTACTGTCGAATTGTAAAAGCTTTCTCCCTAGCAATCCATAGTTCAATAATGATTAGCAATTTAATAATGATTAGCAATCCATGTCTAGCAAATAACATTGTTGTAGTATAGACAGGCAAAAACTTAGCATTTTTAAACGCAATTTCAAAATATAAATTTTGAGCAAGTTCATTTATTATTTACCTTAAAGAATTCTCAACTACAAATTTTTGTTTCAATTCCAATCTCCTTACCCTTTCAATGTAATTCTATAAAATATGGTGGAAAGCTAATGGAATCCACCAATAAAGTCATGTGCCTCCATTTAAGTGACACTCTCAGTCAAATGCCTAAGCCCTACCAAGCTTTATCTTAAACATTTACTACGATCACAATTCAAGTTTGGAAGAATAAAATTAGTTTGATTAGTCTAATCTGGTATATATTAAGTAGCCTAAACTATTTGAGTTTTAGTGCTTATATAGCCTAAACTATTTCAGTAAATTCATATTTTTAACATTTCATCATCTGTAAAGTTGCAAATTAAGCAAAAACGTATGCAAATTAAGCAAAAATGTATACATCTACTGCACTTCAATGGTACATACTGACATATCCATCAAATTTCTACTAACATATTCATCAAATTTCTATTAACATATTCAATTACATACAAATGCTTAATTGGTCTTATTCGTATATGATTCCCTGAGTATTCTTTGATACAAATACAAATTGCAAAGGTCAGATTCTTTAAGCAAAAGAAGAATCAAGATGCATTATATAATTGTCAATCTTAAAGAAAATTTCCAATGAAAGAGCTACAAAATGAAATTAAAGAATGGATGGATAGTAGATGGACATCCAGGACACCAACTTTTATAACTTCCTATTGTCTTCTTCCTTTTGCAAAAAGCTTATAAGGAAAATATTTCCCTTAAAAGACTTGTTTGTTGGAGTACTAGGTTACCCAAAACTTGCAAACCTAAATAGTTTGGAACTAAATACATGTGTGATGCAGATTGATATTTAAAACTCTAATTAAAGCTAACAAAAAACATAAAAATCACAGCAACAACAACAACAGGACCACAACAAGGACCAGAAACAAAGCAGACAAACAAACGTTCAGGACCACACCTAATACTAAACTAACGACAACATCCATTATCTAAAACACACTGACAAGAAGGAAGCATCCCAACACACAAACATACCTAATAGACACTAATAATAAAACCTAACATACCTCAGTAACTCAAAAACCTTCAATGCTCAACAATGACAACTTTTCTTGACGAATCCAGATCACCACGTTGTGCGATTGATAATTCCCTCTACCAACTTCACTGTCGGTGACCAATAATGCTGGAGAACGAAGAAGATGATGAAGAACAATGAGATGGTAACAAAAACATTGTTGTTTTCACATCTAATATGTTTATTTAATTATCAAAGTTATCGTAACTAGTTCTTTGTCAATTTAATAATTGTTTTATTAAATTAATTACATGATTAGGGTTAAGGCAATTATCAGACATGTGATCCTAAAAAGGAGGACCTATTTGCCCTGTTAATAATGACGTGACGAATGCGGCCCACTTACGTGAACAAAATAATAATTTTGAAGTGTCAGGTCCCATTTGAATTTTCAGTTAAAGTTGGGTTATAATGCAATGTATTTTAAATGTTAAGGTTAAAATTGTTAACATCCGAATGTGTTGGGCTAAACTTGTTAATTGGAGAAAAATTTTGGTCAAAAGTGACCCTTTTGCTTAAGTAATACTGGCATTAGTAATGTATATATTTTTGCAATGATGTTCCGTGGGTAGGGATGACAATTTTAGCCCGGCCCGTCCCGATTTTTGGCTCGAGTTGGCCGGGCCACAGGTCGACCATGGTTCGCCCTGGTCGGAGCCACGGGTCGACCATGGTCGACCGCATTTTGAACAAAACGGTGCCGTTTTAGACAAAACGACGCCGTTTTGTATAATTTTCTATTAAAAAAATTTTTTACCGGTCGGACAATTCCAGCCTGTACGGGCCACGGGCCGACCCACAATCCGCCATAATAGTATCTGTCCGTGGGTTGTGATGCGATTGAAATCAAATAATTTAAGAGCACAGACGTCTATTTGCCCATAAAATTATTCTCTTCTAAGCACATGTTGAATCAGCTGAGAGATGCCCATTCTCCTCTAATAGAAAATCAATCAGAAGAGCAATAACAAAAGTGGACAACCAAAACCCAAAATTCCTAAAATGCAATATGAAGCTTTAGTTAATGCTGCTCCAAGTAGGTCGGGATTAGATTATATTATTCATAAAGCTTAGGTCAGATGCTGGGAGCTCGTGCTCTTCCTCTAAATGGTCAACGTAGTCTAAGTATTGCTGAAGCTATTACATTTAAGGATGCTTTGTGTTTGGTTAAGTCAAAAGAGATGAAGATAATTCTTATTTTAGATCAATTAGTGATTGATGAAAGAAATTATTGACTTAGATAATAATCATGTTATTCACGTGAGACTTGAATCAAGCTGCTCATCTCTTGTATAAGTTGGTTGTTTCTATGACATAAATAAGTTTCGTAATACAATCCTATTATTTTTAATAAAAGAAAATCATTATTCTCTACGTTCAAGGTATCCAAAATCAACGTACACCAAAACAAACGCGCGAACTTCTCGCCAAGGAAAGAAAACAGAACCATCCCCTTTCATTTGTGCCTTCCTCTAAAAAGCACTCATCTTTCATCCTTCTCAAGCATTGCTTCTCTTGGCTCTTAAAATTTCCTGGGAACAGTTTCCACGATCTTGATGATGTCGGTGAGTCTTTACCCTTTCATTTTCTTCACCTAGTCTTTGCTTTGAATAGATTCTAACGAAAATGGCCCAATGAGGACTGTTAAAGGACCGAGGTTTGGGGTACTGTTTTAATTTTTTGTTCTGTGATTGGTTGTTTATTATTGGGAAAAATCAATGAAACATGTCACCAAGTGAACCATGGGTGTAAACTGAGTCTAGATTTCTGGTTGCAGGGTAACGTTTTATCTCGTTCTGTGATTGGATGTTGAGCTTTTTTTAACAGGCCAAGTATATGTTAAAAGAATCAATCATTTTTGTACGTGTGTTTGAACTGTTAATACCTCAATGGGTGATTCGTTATGGAGGGATTGGTGTTCTTTCTAAAAGAGTATCAACGTTCCACCGGTACTCCAAACCGGGCGTTTTGAAACATGATTACATGACACAGTGGTTCATGAAAAAATTTTCAGAAGATGGAAGAGATCTGGAAGATGCTCATAAACAATGTATGGCTGTTGTATTATGTCCGAAAGGAAAAGAAAACGGGAGAATCTTCGTCTTCATCTGTATTTCTTAGCACAGAAAAAAGATTTTGATAAATGATCTCTTTCTTATATGAATATTTAACGGCCTCACTCATATGCTTGCTAGTAATGATTGCTCAACTGTAGATGGAGGTCTTACCTCAGTTTGGTCAAGTTGAAAGAGCCTGGGAGTAATGTCCCGGAAAAGGGAAAATATTTATAAAAAACGTAGCTTAAATGATAAATTTTTATCACTATTGGAAAGGGCAGTACATTCACCAAGTAGTCTAGCTTAAATGACAAGTTTCTTTTTCTTATTTCTGGAAAGGCCAAGACAGTGAACAATAGTCGAACTTAGTGAGTTTTCCCATCTTCGGAAACCGCAATACATCAAACAATTAAAGCTTAGATTATGAGGTTTTCAGTTCCCACCTTGGTTTATCTTGTGCTGCATGAGGCTTATAGTGGTAATTGACACTGTTCCATCTTCAATCTCAAATCTGATAGGAAATAGAGTGACATGAAACAGTGTCCCCCTTTGTTTCCTACGGTTCATATGAACACATGTTTTGTCAATGGAAAAGTTTTGTGTCGAACCCTCACTCCATACAGTGGACAACCTTTAGATGATGACATTCCATTCTGTAGCAGACCAATTATCATTACCCGTTTATGAGCAATCTGATGGATATGAGTATTCTGACTCTTTAGCATTTTATGTTTGCTTCCTTTTTATCAACCAGTTCCTATTTTAGAGCACACTTCATTCCATAATTATGAAAATCGCACTAGATATTTTTTATGTTTATTTGGATAGAATGAACTTGATTTTCTGTAAACTGCAGCAGAGGTCAAAGAACTTTTAGTGTTCTTATCCAGGGAAATGGCGACTAGTTGAGGATAAATCGTTGTGCATTAACAAAAATAACTACTATAACACTCCTAATAGGTTCTCTGCTTGATAATGTGTTTGCTATTCTAATGACCTCTGACTTTAGTTTTATCATAATGCATGATTCTGTCACCTTACTCTCTTGCCCTGATTTCAGCTTTCCACAGATTGGAAACACATTTTTAAGCTCATAAATTCACCTTAATTTCATGAACAGTTCCAAGCTATCCATACTGATCAGACTAGTGAAACAGTTTCCCAGACAACTTTGGCATCAAGCTGGACTATCAACGTTTCTGATGTAAGAAAAGCATCCTTTAGTGCTAGAACATCAACTAGGCGTCTGAAGAGAAGTTCTAGTATGCATGTATCCAGTGGATCCTTAGACTTAGGATGTGGGAGGAAGAGATCGTGCATCCCATGTGGAAAGTTCTCATTTTTGAAAATGATCTATGAACTAAATCCCAGCTGCATTACATTGTTGCTTTTGTTTACTATTACCAAAGATTCTCAGCCGTTTCTAATAGATATACCATCTGTGGCAGTCTGAAGAAGAGATTTCAGTTTTTCTGTTTACGAAGTGAGCTGTGTATGTTTTAACGTAGTGTTCCTACAGAATAATTTCTATGCATTGAACTCCCCTTAACTAATCTGCTATTTTCCTCTTGTAGCTGAGAACAGTCAAAGTTAGCAATGTTTCATTGGCCGCTACTGAGAGAGACATCAAGGAATTCTTCTCATTCTCTGGTGATATTCAGTATGTTGAAATGCAAAGGTCGGTGGTCTTGATTTAGAAATTTTGTGGACACAAAGAAGTCTTTCTGATGCTGTAGGTGTTAATACATTTTAGGGAAAGTCAAACAACTCAGCTAGCTTTTGTTACCTTCAACGAGGCACGGGGAGCTGATATGGCAATGCTTCTTTCCGTATGGAAATGCTCTATCTTGTTGACTTAATAGTGGTTATTCCAGGAAAATTACATGATTGCAAAGTTGGCGAGCCACTCGGTTCCATACTTCAAGAGAATAAAATATCCATCATCTTAAGAATAATAGCTTGAGCTAAGGAATTCCTAGTAAAAACAAGACATGACTTATGATCTCTACTCTTTTTTTGTCCATTATAGTCTGTTACTTTTTCCCTCTTAAGGGATTTTAGGAAGGCCATGGCCCATGGTGTAAAGCTTCCACTAGGAATCCAATACATAATTTTTACAGTTGATTCACTTACTCAGGGTTCCACTGTAGCTGATAGTTCTGTTACAATTACACCTGCTAAGGATTACATGCTGCCGCCTGAAGCTGCCGCGTTAATCACGGTAAGCATATTGTGGCTTTGTTCAAACATCTAGTTAATCGTTCAACATATCATGTATAATCATCAAGCATAATGCTGCAGTTAGTTGTATTTGAAGGAAAGGATGTAATGACAATTTTCATGACTCCCTGCATATTTTCTTAGCTTCTATGCATTACTTAGTAAGATCTGTTGTATGTTAACAAAATGGATGACTATGGAAGCACGAACAATTTTTTCTGCCGATTTATTTGTGGAACTCTTGGAATGTTCTAGCTTGAGTTTGACTGAGGAAAAACATGCCACACTATTGCTCCTCCTCTTTTTGGATTATTATTACCATTGGTGGAATGCTATTTGAATCTTTTTTGGTCCTTCCAATGAGTTTTCTGGTTGAATCATTTCTGAACGTAGAGTGGAAAGTTTTGAGTCAAAGATGGAGCTACTAAAATCTCAGTGGGGGCAGTCGAAGAAAAAGAATCAAGTCCTTGGTACTAAATTTGCCCTTAAACTCTCACTTCCCCACTAAATGTTTCCTTTGTGTCCTTGTCACAAAGAGGGCAAAGCCGTGGCGCCTCCAGTGCTCTCGCATACTTTATTCTGTTGCTCCACTCGTGAGTTGAACTAGGTTCTTTTGAAGATTATTTGTGCTTATTTCCTGCGAGAGGCCTATTAGAATGATATTTCATTTTAAGTTTTAGAATTAAATGATTTCTTGACATGTGTACATTGCGAGTGAAATAGGGACTTTATGGTGTAATGCAAAAAAAAAAAAAAAGAAATTTCATCCACTTATCATTCACAATCATTCTCAAAAGTTATAAAGTAACGCTGAGCACGGAGCTTGTCACCTATAAACTATTATGTCCCTGGGGTTCATTTACAAAATTTTGTGCAAACATAAGGGACACACAGGTGACGCTCTATGGTCGTGCAGGAGTTAGTTTATATTGATAATTATATTATATCAAACGTTTCTTGCATACTCGTGCTTGCTCTGGAATCAGGAGCAGGTGGCGGGAAAAGCTGCTCATGACAAGTAAATCTTCGCCTGACTATTTATGTTTGTCATTGAAGGACCAAAAGCCACCTGCTACCGATTCTGCGTTCGGGAGGGCTGAAGATGTGGTAAGTACCGTGCTTGCGAAGAGCTTTGTCTTAGGGAAGGATGCTATCAATAAGGCAAAATCCTTGGATGAACGTACTCACTTGACGGCAAATGCTTCTGCAACTGTTTCCTCTATTGACCGTAAGATGGGCATAAGAGAAAAAATTAGCCATGGTACAGCTATTGTAAACGACAAGGTCAGAGAGATGGACGAGCGGTTCCATGTGTCCGAAAAGGCTAAGTCTGCCTTTTCGGTTGCTGAGCAGGTGGCAAGCAATGCAGGATCTGCTATGATGAGCAACCGTTACATATTAACAGGTGCTTCCTGGATTTCAGGTGCAATTTCCGCAGTAGCAAAGGCAGCTGAAGATGTCAGTATGATGACCAAAGAGAAGATCGAAAAGGCTGAAGAGAACAAAAAGGCGACTCTTGTCAGGGACAAAACTGAGGTTATGAATGATTCACCAAAACTGCATCTTGGCGAGCCTCCCAAGGGGGAGCCTCCAGTTGTTGCGGCCGACTCAACTCACTCCACGCTTTCAAACATTTGATTCTTAGGCATCGCTCGCTGTAAATTTAATTGCTTAATATTTGTATTCTTTAATGTATTTCAATTTCGTCTTATTCTAATTTTTTATTTTAAAAAATAACTCACATAGAATTAAAATGAATTCAAATATATTTTGAAAATTTTAAATAAATTTGATTTTTTATATATTCAAAATTTGAGTTTTAAGATAATATATTATAAATATTACCTTTGTATATAATTTATTTTATTTAACAAAACAATTTTTCTAAACATAAAATTTTACATTAGGTCACAATTGAATGTCAAAGAATATTTAAATTATTTATGTAATCATCATATTTTCAATTTTAAATTCATAAAACCTTTAACTCCATAGAAATTCGATGAAATTTTTATCGATATACTACCAATGTCACCCTTGCCTATTAAACTCAAAAGTATGAATACTGTACCGTATTGGTCGATACTAGTATCGACAAAAAATTGGTATTAAACAAAAAATACCTTATGGGACTTTAGTATTGGCTAGTATCGGTTTTTTTTTTGTTGGTACTTACTGTTAACTAAAATACCAATCAATTAAACGAAAAATACCTTATGGTACTTTATTATTGACTAGTATCGGTTTTTTTTGTCAGTACTTACTTTTAACTAAAATACCAATCAAATATAGATCAAAATTTTAATTTAAAAAATTAGGATTAAGTTGACAAAATCTAAAATTTCTTCTATATAAAATAATAATAACCTACATATAAAAAGAAATATGATAAAATTATATACAATTTATTTAATAAATAATAAAAATATATATAAGAATGTATTAAATAATTTTTATATAATTAGACTTATACAAAGTAATTATAGATTATATAATTAAACACATTAGTTTATCATAATTGTAATCATCATCACCATTATCAACACTCAGTTGAAGTCCCGCTAAGGTGTAGGATCTAGGGAGTGATAAACCAAGTACATGTAACAGGGAGTTGAATTGTGTGTGATTTAAAAAAAATTTCACAAGTTCTTTCAGTTCGCATATTTAACAGATCCTAGTTAACAAATAAAGACAGTAGGAGTCTATCAAACGACAAAGCCTTTTAAATGACAGGAGTTTGTTATGTGATATGAGCCTTTTGTAGAATAAGAACCTGCTTAAACGAAAGGAGCCTATTGAATGATGAATCCTATTAAAAATAATTTAAAAACAGAAGGTGCTTGTTAAAAAAGTTGAAAAGAACCTCTTGCAAGTTGAAAACAAAAGGAGTCTTTTGCTGAAATAAACACAAATAATAAATTAAGAAAATTTAAAAGTCAAGAGAAGAGAGAGAAGGACGCAGTCAATTTATACTGGTTTGGCTTACAATCCAAGCCTATGTTTAGTCCCCAAATATCCAACTTGAGTGTTTCACTATACTATAAAATCAAATAATAACTTGATGAGCCTTTTCAAACTCACAAGTTAATATTTTTCAAGGTTCTTCAACCTTCTACACTAGTAGTATTTCAATAACCTCTACAAACTCTCAAATAAAAAATGAGGTTTGCTCGATATGAGTAGGGATGGCAATTCCAGTCCGACCTAGCCCATTTTGGCCCTAATTTGGCGAGCCATGGGAGGGCCACGGGTCAATTATGGTCGGCCCGCGCAGGCCACAGTTTGGCCCCGACATTTTGTCCAAAACGACGTCGTTTTGTATTTTTTTAATTAAAAAATATAGACAGGCTGGAATCGGCCCGGCCCGCCTGTGGCCCAGCCAGACGACTTGTCGGCTGGCCGGCCCCAGCCCGTCCCGGCCCATTGACATCCCTAGATATGAGCTTTAGTAATCTCTTTTAACAAAATTTCCCTTTCTAACACACAAGAGGATTTTTACAAAGATATCACTTTCAAGAATGTATATGCTTTTGATGAATTTTGACAATATAGCTTTGCAAGCTTCTATGTATTGTTCAGTTCTGTTTATTCATAGTTGCAATGGCTCTTCCTTAGATGGTCATTTCTTTCAACTAGTCGTTGCTTCACTTGCATCCTTAGTTAATTGGATCGATTTGAATCTAAAAAATTTTGACGTTTATCTTTGCTAAAATTCTTCCAGTAATCACAGAGTTAATATGCGACTTTCATAATTAGTAGGACTCTTTCAGATAAACCATTTCTAATAAGGTAAGTTCACAATGAAGGTTCCTGCAAGAAAGGAAGCGTAGTTCTTATAATTTTATTTCCTTTTAAGAATTAACCCGTAATAATAAAAGGAAATTAATCCAATTTGAATTTTGAAATATTATACAGTTATCATCAAAATCGTTAATCATGAGCCTTAAGCTAACAATCTCCCCCTTTTTGATGAGACAAGCAATAATCAAAATATATTTCAAAATTCAAAGAGATAATAGATGATTTCAAAAGATACCTGTGACATTTATATGTTCAGATATAATCAAAAGGAACCTGCCTTTTAAGAAAAGATCCTATCGTTTATATATCATAGATTTTCACAAGTTCAACAACAGAATCAATCATATATATAATTGAGGTATCATTGAGAAATTTGCATTGAGCAGCATTGAGAAATATATCATCATATACGCAAAAAATATGCAAAAAATATATCCACATAAACTCTCCCCCTTTGTCATTATCAATAATAATGTAGTATAGGGAGGAGGTGAAATAAAACAGAATGAAATAGAGGGAAAGAGCAAATAATGTATCAAACAAAATTGTTAGTATAAATAAGCCAAGTAAAAAGCAAATAGCAATAGAGTTATTGAAGAGATTCAATGATTCTTTTGAGAAAAATCTGTATGTTAAGAATTTGATTCTGTATACTATCTATTTGTTCTCGCATTTGTTCATGATTGGCTTGAATATCCTTTAGCTGTTGTTGAAGATTTGCACTATTTTCATCCTGGGGAGGGACAAGAGTTTCTTAGTTTAGAGCAAGATCTACATTTTCTACGTCTTTTTCAGATCTTTTGTCTACCTAGACATTGTTTTGCAATCCGTATCCAAATTAATAGGGAATGGAAGGGTGAAACTTAGCCAGTGCATACCAATTCAGATTTGCAAAAGGAACTCCATAATGGTTGAAAATCTTGTTGAGCAACATCCTATAAATTAGCTAACTGGTGGTATTCTTATAATTCCCTTTATCCACCATGAATCTCAAGATCATAGCTAGAATGTTCATTCTATTTCCTTTCAGCAAATTATACACGACATAAGTGTCAAGCAGACTGCACCTTTCAATTGACCTACTCTTGGGAAAAATTGAAGTAGCTGAAAGAGATGCAAGGCATTGTGGTATTAAGTCTACTTGCATGTTCTTGGGTCTCCTGTCTTGGTGTTCTCAATATAAAGGCAAATAGATTTGACAACTTCAACTAACTATATATCATCAACATCCCACTTATGACAGGGAAAATTAATTCTCCCTATAGGAGTTACTTCCAGTATATCTCCTAAGATTTCTTCATAAATTAAAATTTAACATTCATGAACCCATGAGACAATGGCTAG
>JANZXP010000003.1:21013532-21024340 GCA_027576715.1 Erythroxylum flavicans
CATTAAAGCTTTGTAAAACTCTTATCTTTTGATGATAATGAAATATGATTGTGTTTTTGCTCATGACTCTCAAAGTTAGTGGATTGCATTTTCAAGCATTCATAAGGGTAAAATTTTGTATTCTAACTTCTAGGGCAAATCTGTATTGATCTAGGCTGAATTAGACAGAATTGTCTTCTTAGGAGTTGTAGATCTTTTTCTTAACTTACTAACAATATAAAGGTTGGAATTTTTTGACTTCGGATGCAAAAGAGATGGCCTTTATACAAAGCATAGGTATCAGACAAGGCACCAGACAAAGCGCCAAGTGAAGCGCCAGATGAAACAATTTTGACCCTTTAGATGACAACAATTTTTCTTTAAGGTCTTCACAAAAGTTTTAGATCTCTAAGTCATTTTTGAAACCGTCCTAAAACTACCATAAGTCGATATTTCTAGTGAAAGTTATGCTAATTTTCAAATAAGAATTTCAACAACAAAATTTATTAAGGGGGTGAATTGTAACATCCCATTTTCCCATATTAAGGGGTTAGAACCCTAGAATACTGTACATGAGAGACATCAATAAGAAAATTAGGAAATGCACTTCATGCTCATTCATAATATAGCATACATACATGTGAATTTGATTATTCCACACATTACAATGATTTGTTCATGCACTCATTTGACATTTCCTAGGTATAAATAATTGTTTTAATGTGATTATAATATGGATAGTGAATATTTTGCCTTAAAAATTGATCTGGTGAATTAAATTACTGATTTAGAAATTTTTAGTAAAATTTGAGAATTTTATAAAATTTTGGGTATTTATGGACTAGGAAAAATGCCAAGTGGCAGAACAATAGATAAATGGTTGTAGAATTAAGCGTCAAATGACAGTCGAAATAATTGATATATGATATTAGGATTTAATGACCAATTTCATTGAAAATTGAGAGAAAATTGGATTGGAAATTAGAGTAAAATGGAATAGTTAATAAAGAGAACCAAGTGAGACATATAGAAAATGGACATGCAGCAAGTGACAAGTTTCACTTGCCAAGTCATGTCTTAAACCACAATATTTCTTTTATTAGAAAGACTATCTTCATTTTAAGTTGTCTTTCAGTTTATTCATTGCTCTCATCTCTTTGTTAATCTCTCTTCTCATCTTCTTCATCTCCACGACACTCACTCTCACTAACTTCATCAATGTTGAAGCTTGTTCTCACCTTTCATTTGCTACTCCCATTTTCTTGCCTTCTTTATATTTGTCACTAAAGACCTAACCTACCACCTTTGGAGTGATGATGATTGTATGGTGCTGAGAAACTAGGGTTAAGAGTGATTTGAAGACATTGAAGCTAAACAAGTAAGTGTAAAATAATGTTCTTCATGATTTGTTACATGAAACACGTTTGCTGATAGTTAAAGGTCTAGTGATTATGAAATGGTGATATGTATATGCTGAAAAGTGAATAAGAAACCTAGGTATGTTCATATCTTGCTTTTGTATATTTGATGATCAATATTTCATAAGTTGTTGTTGAGATGATTTTTGAGATTGAATGATCATTATGATGATGTAAAAAGAGTGCAAAAATTCATGAAGAGATGATATGCACATGTTTTATTTTTAATGCTTAATCATGTGAATTTTTGGGTAATTGTTATATAGATGAAATAAAATGATCTTGAGGTTAAAGAAAAGGCTAAAGTAGTGTCTTGAAATGAGGTGAATTAGAATGATAAGTTATATAAAATGAAGGTGAAAATGTGCAAAAAAATTAATGGTGAATGTGTATATGTATATGTTTAGTTTTTAGTGTTAATGATCAATTATAGAATATGAATTGTTTGTGATTGAAATTGAGCTGAAATGGAAGTAGGAATGAAGAGGAAATAATGAGGACATAAGTTAGAAATGATAAACTAAGCATGTGAGGTGTTGGATGTAACTTAGAGGAGATGATAGAGCTGGAAAATTGGAGAAAACTACTAGAAATTTTCGGATGGAATCATCCCACTATTTTCCACGATCATGGGAATGCCTAAGAGGGCATTCGTGGGAAGTTGTCCACAATCGTGGGAACGGGTATAACATGAAAAATGTTTCTTTTATGTGTGGTTTCGAATAATAAATGGTTAGACAGTTTCATATGATGCATTTAGGCTTGAATGAAGCTTGAATTGAGCCTAGAATGATGCTTAAATAAGTGATTAAATGAGTGTTATGCTTAAGGTGATGATTGAGGGTATAAATTAAGACTGAATTGTCATACATTAAGTGTTCAAATCTAGAATTTTGATAGGTCATGGGAAAGAAAGTGAACTTATGAAGGTTAATGTGATCCAAAGAAGAGGAATAATGTGTATTAAGTAAAGGTTTTACTTAATGAGAATTGAATACTTTGTGATCTTATAATCCTAGAAAAAGAACTGGAAAGCATGTATATGATAGACATATGATTAATAATATTAAATTAGCTAAGTTCTTTGATCTATGAACCTTAGTATAAGCTTGACATACACAAATGATGTTGTTAATGGTCAAGTGATGTGATTAAGGATAAATACCCAGAATAGTCAAATTGAGCATGCATTATACATTACGCATATTCATATGTGTGCAATTGAATGTTTATGTGATTGTGCAATTAGTGATGTGTGTGAAATGTGTCTATTGCATGATGTTGATACACAAGGTTGAAAGTCGACATCCAGGCATTTCTAGATCATGGAAGCTAATACTAATCTGGAGTGTGCTGTGAATCGACCTAAATGGTCTTAATTTAAATGATTATTTTGTTTAAATTTCTGTATTTGATTATTACTGATGTGAATGTGATTGTGATAATTCCGGACTTTAATAGTTTGAGGAGTTTGATGAATTTGAACATATAGGAAGTGCTTTATTGAATGTGAATGTGAATGAAATAAGTGATTCTCAACATTATTGTTGTATGCTGGACATCGATTCGATGAAAAATGTGAATGTGAATGTGAAATTGAACACAAGCGATTAATTGAATATATGTAAATGTGATGCATTTCATTACATGAATACATGAACAGATAAAGGTTGTTGTGACTGAAGTAACCACCAAAAAAGAGCTTAAAGTGATTAAAAGCCCAAAGCTCACAATATATAATGAGCCTTGTATCCTCAACGGATAAGGGACAGTTATTAATGAGGTCAGTATCCACAATGGATACGGGACAGTTATAGACACCCGATCACAACAATAACAATTGGAAGTGAGTCTCATGAGCATTGAACATATAATCGATATGTATGTTTTAAAAGATCGAAATGAACTATTTGACTGATCTGAATGTGAAATGTGGAATAAGTGATCAAAGTGTTATGTGATGTTATATGATTATTGGTGAAATGATGTGTATTATATGATGACATGAAAGGTATGTGAATTTAAAGTATGAACTAATGTGATATGTAATATGAGTGAGCCATTAAGGATGGTCCACTCACTGAGTTCACAAAACTCAACAAAATTGCAACTTTGTTTTTCAGGCTCAGAGAAGATATCTAGTTAGACAAACTGGAGTATAGCCACTACATTCGGATAAGAGATAGAGGTTGGGAACAATTGATGTCTGTATATTTTTTCCATTATTTTGTATTAAAGAGTGTATTCACAAGTACTATAACATGTGTATGTGAAAAATTATGTTTTGTAATAACTTTACGTTTAAAAGTGTTTTGTACATGTAAAAAGGGCCCAAATGATTATTGGAGTTCTAATGATTAGTATATTGTCTGTAAAATTTGATACTGAAAATGTTTATAAATAAAATGGGTCGAAAAGATTATGAGCTTTTATGAGCATGCGTGTGATACGTGAATAATTTGAAATGAGTATATTGATTAACTGTTCTAGCATGCCACTTTCGTAAAGTACGTTATCGAATATTGACAGTATGTTCGGGAATATGCCTTATGAGAGTGAGGTGCTATAGGTAGGGTTTATAGGGGTGTGCTACCAATATCAAGATTGAAATTATAGTCAAAAGGTGTCTCTTGAATCAAGACAGGGGATAAAGGAATTTTTTGTAGAAATTGTTAGTATTGGAATGCTTCATCACAAGAATTTGGTCTCACAATTGGGTTATGGTTGACAGTAAGGAGAGCTACTTTTGGTCAACAGGATTTTACCTTGCATTATAACTCACTTCCTAACACATGCTTAAGTTATAGAAACAGTTTGATTCATGAGACATTAAATCATAAGCATTGATTTTGCTAACGTTAATAGAAACCCTTTTGTCTAAAATGTCTGCTCCCAATTGTTTGGATGTACCTGCACCATTGCTTACTTCTTTCAACAACGGGTTGTCATTTTTAACTAAGAAAGAAAATGACAAGATCGGAGCTCTGTCATTGATAATTATAGTCGAATCATAAAATGATAAAACAAACACACACAAGAGGGGGCTGAATTGTGTGTGACTTAAAACAAAATTTCGCAAGTTCTTTTAATTCATATATTAAACAAATTCTAGTTAACTGATAAAAACAGAAAGAGTTTGTCAAAAGATAAAGCTTTTTAAACGACAGGAGCCTGTTACGCGATAGGAGCCTTTTATGAGATAAGACCACGAAAGAGCCTACTGAATGATAAATCCTGTTAAAAAAATTTTAAAACAGAAGGCGCTTGTTAAAACTAAAAAGAACCTCTTGCAAGTTCAGAATAGAAGGAGCTTGTTATAAAGTGAAGGACCCTTTTGCTAAAATAAACACATACAATATAATTCAAAAATTTAAAAGTTAAGAGAAGAGAGAGAATGATGTAGTCGATTTTTACTGGGTTGACTTACAATCCAAGCTTACGTCTAGTCCCCAAGTATCTAACTTGAGTGCTTCACTATAAAATCGAGTAGTAATTTGACTAGCCTCTTTAAGCTCATAAGTTAATATTTTTCAAGATTCTTTAACCTTCCACACTAGTAGTATTTCACTAGCCTCTACATGCTCTCAAATAAAAATAAGCTTTGCTCGATATGAGCTTTAGTAATCTCTCTCAACATAATTTCACTTTCTAATGCACAAGAGAATTTTTTACAAGGATATCAATTTCAAGAATGTATATGCTTTTGATGAGTTTTTACAATATAGCTTCATAAGCTTTTGTATTGTTCAGTCCTTCTTATTCACAATCTTCCTTAAATAAGAATTTCCTTAATTAGTCGTTGCTTTACTTGCATCTTTAGTCAACAGGATCGATTTGAATCTAAATAATTTCGACACTTATCTTTGGTAAAATTCTTCTAGTGATCATGGAGCTAATATAAGACCTTCATAATTAGTAGGATCTTTTTAGATAAACTATTTCTAATAAGGTAAGTTAATAAAGAAGGTTCCTGCAAGAAAGGAAGCACATTTCTTATGATTTTATTTCCTTTTGAGAATTAAATAGTTAATAATAAAAGGAAATAAATCCCATTTGAATTTTGAAATATTATATAGTTATCATCAAAATCGTTAAATATAAACCTTGAGCTACCAATCTCCCCATTTTTGATGATGACAAGCAATAATAGGTATATTTTTCAAAACTCAAAGAGATGATAGATGAATTTGAAAGAGCCCTGTGACTTTCATATTTTCACACATAATCAGAAGGAACCTATCTCTTAAGAAAGGAACCTATCTTTTTATACATCACAGATTTTTATAAGTTCAATAATAGAATCAATCACCAATATAATTGAGATAGCAGTGAGAAATATGCATTGACCAGCATTGAGAAATATATCATCACATATGCAAAAAAATGCAAAAAAATATATCAACGTAAACTCTCCCCCTTTGTCATTATCAAAAATAATAAAAGAGTATAGGGAGGAAGTGAAATAGAACAAGTTCAATAAGCTAGGCAGAGAATAATAGCAACAGAGTTAATGAAAGGATTCAAAGATTTTTCTTAGCAAAATCTTTATGTCAAGAAACTGATTTTACATGCTATTTATTTGTTCTCTCATCTGTGCTTGATTGGCTTGAATGTTCTATAGTTGTTGATGGAGTTTTGCATTATTTTCATCCTGAGGAGGAACAGGAGTTTGTTGATCTGGTGCAGGATCTAAGTTTTCTACTACTCTTTTAGATCTTTTGACTACCTAGATATTGTTTTGCAATTTGTATCCAAATTGATAGGGAATGGAAGGGTGAAACTTAGCCAGAGCATACCAATTCTGATTTGCAAAAGGAACTCTATAATGATTGAAAATCTTGGTGAGCAACATATCATAAGCTAGACAATTGGTGGTATTCTTATGATTCTCTTTATCCTCCATGAACCTCCAAATCATAGTTGGAAGATTCATTATGTTCCCTTTCAACAAATTATAAACCACATAAGTGTCCAGCAAAATGCACCTTTCAATTGAGCTAATTTTGGGACAAATTGAGTAATTGAAAGCGATGCAAGGCATCGTGGTATTAAATCTAATTATTTACTCCAAGGTCTCCCATCTTGGGTCTTCTCAGCATGAAGGCAAAGAGATTTGACAAATTCAACTAACTCCAGATCATCAACATCCCACTTATGTTAGGAAAAATTAGTTCTCCCTATAGGAGCTACTTCCAATATATCTCTTAAGATTTCTTCAGAAATTAAAACTTCACAATCATGCACCCATGAGACAATGGCTAGCTCATTGCATACTGTCTCATCTATTTTCAGAACATTTTCCCAACCAATGGCAACAAGTAAGTAGAGATTAGTATACCTATATCATTAAACATCATAGGAGGCAAGATTCAAAAAGCAACCACCTTTCTTTTGGAAAATATCTCTTTAATTTCTTTGCCCTTTTTTCTTTAGGAACTATCTCTTCTTGAGGCAGCTCTTTTCTATTAATAGTATCTTTAGTTACGGGCGCTTTGCCTTTCTTTATTTCTTCCCTTTTTCTTTTTCTGGCTTATTCTTCCTCTTTCTTTTCAGCATCTGTGGTTTCTTTTTGTTCAGAACTTTTCTCGACTTATTTTGTAAGACTTCCTCTAGTTCATGGTCGTCTAATCAATAAAGTAGATTCTTTATTTAAATCATTTTTATTTGTAACCCAGTGTAGTTCAGGTACTTTCTTCTTTTGAGGTTTAGAGGAGAAAGGTTCAGTAATACGGTCTTCATCAAAAGAAGTTGGGGTTTTCTTTTGTCCTTTTGATTTTGTTCTTATCATTGTAGAAGAGTTTGTGAAGTTTGAGAGAGCAAACAAGAGGCAATAAGAATGCAGAGAGTTAGAGTGTAGAGAGAATAAGTGGCGAAGATGAGAATGACAGAGACAAGAGAAGTTTGCATAGGATATACTAAGTGATTCCTGAGCGTTGATGTTATGAGAGGATGAGTAGACATACAATCTAGAAGAGGAAGTCTAATAACTTGCTTATCTTCTAACAGATGCGTACATAGAGTTGTTAGACTATGACGGTGTTTTTAAAAAGGGTAAAATAACGCCATTAATGACTCCCTATTTTTAGCACACGTGTCACCTAAAATGTCAGCCTGCCAAATGAAATGCAAAGATAAGTAGTAGAGAATATTCATACAGAAATAATATCAGAGAGTCTACACATACCAACCTCTTTTCTTAACACGCAGAATCTATCTTCCGAGAGTGGCTTAGTGAAAATGTCAGCTACTTGGTTCTCAGTATTAACATGCAAAAGATCAATGGTTCCTTTTAAAACATGATCTCTAAGAAAATGATGTTTGATTTCTATATGCTTAGTCCTAGAATGATGCACAGGATTTTTAGAAAGATTTATAGCATTAGTATTATCAAATAATATAAGAATATGATAAAATTTTAGAGAAAAATCTTATAATTGGTGCTTCATCCATAAGATTTGAACACAACAGCTGGTAACTGGTATATATTCCGCTTCAGTCATCGAAAACACTGTGCAATGTTGCTTCTTGCAGGACCAAAATACTAGACATCTTCTAAGAAATTGATAGTGACCACTTGTGATTTTTTGATCGACTTTTTCACCTGTATAATCTGCATCATAATAGCCCACAATGTCAAATGAATCAGTGTTTGGATACTATAGTCCAAAATCCATAGTTCTGTGGAGATATCGAAAGATTCTTTTGACTGTTTAAAGGGGGCTTTCTTTTAGATTTTATTGAAAGCATGTACAAAGACAAACACACTAAGCATAATGTTTGTTTTTGAGCTTGTAAGATATATTAGTGATCTAATCATTCATCTATACTTTGTCTCATCTGTAGCTTTGCCTTCTTCATCTTTATCAAGTTTAGTTTCAGTGTACATGGAAGTACCCATAGGTTTGACATTCTCAAAATGATATTTCTTGATAAATTCCTTTGTGTATTTGTCTTAGTTAATGAAGATTCCTTTTTTTGTTTGTCTAATTTGTAATTCAAGAAAGAATGATAATTCTCCCGTCATGCTCATTTTAAACTCCCCCTATATTAATGCTGAGAATTCTTCACAAAAGGATAGATTAGTAACGACAAATATTATGTCCAACTTATATTTTGCACTATAATTAAATCATTCTCCTTTCTCTTAATAAATAAGGTTTTATCGACCTTTACTCTTTCAAGGTTATTCTTAAGTACAAAGTTACTTAACCTCTCATATCATGCTCGAGGAGCCTACTTTAAACCATAAAAAGCTTTAGTTAACTTCATCACATAATCTAGATAGCTTTCATCTTCAAAAATTGGGGGTTGCTTAACAAATACTTCTTCGTTAATGTAACCATTTTAAGAATGCACTTTTAACATCCATTTGGAACAACTTGAAGTTTTTATATATTCAAAGTGATAGTTGTGATTTGCATCATGTTTTAGGATTTAATTTATTATGTATTTAGTGTTAATTTAAGTGTTTAGTATGTGTTTAGGTCAAAATTGTGTTAGTTTATGTGTTTAAGTGTTTTTTATGGGTTAGTATAAGTCTTTAAGCTTAAATGTTATGTTTTGAGGTACCTTGATGTGTTTATTAGTATTTTAAGGCTACTAAAAAAGAACGAAGAAGTTTCGGAGACTTTCAAGTCGAAAGCATAGCCTACGATCGTGACAGAAATATGTGAGTCACTATAACCTAGGCCACGATCGTGATAGAGAGGTCTGATTCTGACCATGATCGTGTCACTTGGGCCACGCTCATAACAAAAAGGGGTAGATGCTAGCCACAATAATGGCCTGTGTTGGCCAGACGAGAAAAGAAGTGAAAAAGTTAATTTTGGAGGAACGTTTCGGACCGTTTTAATCCTGGACAATCCCTAGGGCTGCCAAGGTATTTAAAGAACATGAAGAATACAGATAAAGAGCTTTTGCATCAGCCACATCCCGAAACTCTAGAGAGCTTTATCGAGAGATTGAGGAAGGAGACGAAGGAAGAGAGACATGAAGACGAAGCCTATGCAAAGTATTTCCTAGAATATGAGGTTTCCCGCTATTGTTGCCTCCATCAATCCATTCCCCTCGTATTTTTCAATTTTATTTAAATTTTAATGATGTATAAAATTGGGATAGTCGTTAAGAATAGGATTGTCGAATGTTGACATTTTTCTAAACTTACTTTTGGGAAATTTGTCTTCAAGATTAATGAAATTTGATTTATGGAATTTTTATTAAATTATTTTTTATTCAATTTCTACACTTCATAATTCGGTAACAAACTGAGAGGGTGAATCGGTGAAAATCATTAAATTGTGCTAACAACAATTAGGTAGTTTAATAGATTAAGAATTGAATGAAACCGGTAAAATTGTGTAACGAGAGATCATGCATTCCGGTAGGTTATTGAAAAAATTCAGATCTAATTTAGGTTTTTGGTAAATTATGAATTGAGAGGTTGCAATTCTATAATCTAAATTAGGGTTTATAAATTAGGGTTAAAGATTATAACTCGAGAGATAGTAATCAACCCTAGAACCGTCTAGACCTGGTAATTCAATAACTTTATAATCAATTACGTTTTCGTTAAGGTCAGATTAAAATCTCCTTTCTCTCAATTGGTAGTTCCTAGTTTGAATCTTGACATGGTTGTGCAATTGCTATCTTGTTTATAAATTCAAATTTAATTCTTAAAATTGATTTCTTTATTGAATAATTTCTACCTTAGTTGTTTATTTTGAATTATTGCAAATTTGAGCTGAGCCTTAGATTTTAAGATTAGATTATTCCTCTTCGTGGGATCGATAACTTAGGTACTACATGATTAACCTGTGTGCTTGTAGTATTATTGAGGTTAAAATATTAAAACTTTAGTTCTTTAGTCTAAGGCTTTTTTTCATTATCTTTCTTTTTAAAAAAAGAAAATAAGAAGAAGTTTGGGGCATAAAGTAGAGACACATCAAGACATCTTAGAGTGAGAGTGAGACATTTAAAGAGCTAGATGCCACTAAAAAACGGAAAGAACAATAATGGAAGATAAATATTATAGGGAGCAGGGAACTTTTGTGAATTACAATAAGGCACAGTATGTTTGGGGAAGTAACGATCTTTATTGGAAATCGTACACTTTAGGTTGGGAGAACCATCCAGATTTTTATTGGTTCAATAATGTAGCGACTTATTTGGGACGTCCAGACCTATTTGAATTTCAGTAAGATGAGTCCAGGTCATGGGATTCCAAGCTGGACAAAATCATTGATAAGCTCGTGGATGTGGAAGAGAACAAGAAGAGATTGGAAGAGAAGTTTAAGCAAGTAGCAGACAATGATGTGTAACATCCCGATACCCATGGTAAGGCTAGAATAGTAATTTATGAGAAAGTATTGTGAAATTAGGAAAATGCACGTCATGCATAAGTTAATTGTGACA
>JANZXP010000003.1:21024440-21038082 GCA_027576715.1 Erythroxylum flavicans
CCTGTCTAATAAGAAAGGAACCTATCATTTATATATCATAGATTTTCACAAGTTTAACACCAGAATCAATCACATATATAATCGAGGCAGCATTGAGAAATATGCATTGAGAAATATATCATTATATATGTAGAAATATGCAAAAAATATATCAACATAAACTCTCCCCCTTTGTCATTATAAAAAATAATAGAGTATAAGGAGGAAGGAACTATCACAAGTTCGAATAATCCAGGCAGATAAGAATAGCAACAGAGTTAATGAAGGAATTCAAAGATTTTTCTCAGCAAAATATGCATGTCAAGAAGCTGATTTTGCATGCTATCTATTTGTTTTCGCATCTGTTCTTGACTGGCTTGAATGTTCTGTAGTTGTTGATAGAGTTTTGCACTATTTTCATCCTGAGGAGGAATTGGAGTTTGTTGGTTTGGAGTAGGATCTAATTTTTTTGCTACTCTTTTAGATCTTTTGTCTACCCAGACATTGTTTTGCAATTTGTATCCAAATTGATAGGGAATGAAAGGGTGAAACTTAGACGAAGCATATCAATTCAGATTTGCAAAAGGGACTCTATAATGGTTGAAAATCTTCGTGAGCAACATCCTATAAGGTAGGCAACTAGTGGTATTCTTATGATTCCCCTTATCCACCATGAAACTCAATATCATAGCTAGAAAATTCTTTATATTCCTTTTTAGCAAATTATATATCACATAAGTGTCCAGCAGGTTGCACCTTTCAACTGAGCTACTCCTGGGAAAAATTGAAGTAGCTAAAAGCGATGCAAGGCATCATGGTATTAAATCTAATTTCCTACCCTAGGGTCTCTCGTCTTGGGTGTTCTAAGCATGAAGGCAGATGAATTTGACAACTTCCACTAACTCTAGATCATCAACATGCCACTTATGACAGGGGAAATTAATTCTCCCTATAAGAGCTACTTATAGTATATCTCCTAATATTTCTTCAAAAATTAAAATTTCACATTCATGCACCCATGAGACAATAGCTAGCTTTCCATTAATTTCTTCCTTTTCATGTGTGTGTAGGATATCCTGACTAGCTCATCACATACAGTCTCATCTAATTTCAGAAAATTTTCCTAACCAATGGCAACAAAGTAAGGAGAGATAGGCATACCTATGTCATCAAACATCATAGGAAGTAAGATCTGCCCAGCAACCACCTTTCTTTTCTTGTACTTTGTTTTATAGCAGACTTCAGCTTCTATTGATTCAAACATTTTTAGTGGTATTGATGTCTTTCCTTGCTTGTGTGCATCTATCTTTATTTTCTTTGCCCTTTTTTCTTTGGGAAATATCTCTTATTGAGGTAGCTCTTTTCTATCAATAGGGTCCTTAATAGTATTTTTAGTTATAGGTGCTTTGTCTTTGTTTATTTCTTCCCCTTTTCTTTTTCTGACTTCTTCTTCCTCTTTCTTTTCAGCATCTGTGGTTTCTTTTTGTTTAGAACTTTTCTAGGCTTATTTTGCAAGATTTCCTCTGGTATGTGGTCTTCTAATAAACCAAGTAGATTCTTTGTCTAAATCATTTTGATTTGTAATCTAGTACACTTTAAGCACTTTCTTCTCTTAAGGTTTAGAGGAGAAATGTTCAGTTATACAAGCTTCATCATAGTTAATAGAAGTTGGAGTTTTCTTTTGTCTTTTTGAATTTGTTCTTGTCATTGTAGGTAAGCTTGGTGAAGTTCGAGAGAGAAAATAAGAGGCAATTAGAATTCAGAGATTAGAAGATGAGAGAAGTTTCCTTAGGGTATATTGAGTGATTGTTGAGTGTTGATCTCGTGAGAGGATGAGTAGAAATACAGGTCAGAAGAGGAAGCATAATCGGTTGCGCATCTTCTGACAAACGCATACGTAGAGTTGTCAGACTACACTCACATTTTTGAAAAGGTTGAAACGATGTCATTAATGACTCCCTATTTTTAGGATACATGTCAACCCGAGAGAAGCATTCTAAAAAGAAGAAGAGCCTTCTAAACTCTAAGGAGTCTACTAAACTAAGAGAGAGTTTCTAAGGAAACAGAATAGAAGGAGCCTTCTGAACAAAATGCAAAGACAAGTAGTAGAGAATATTCATGCAAAAATAATATCAGAGAGTTTGCAAATATCAAGCTCCTTTCTTAACACGAAAAACCTATCTTCAGAGAGTGGCTTGGTGAAAATGTCATTTACTTGATTTTTAGTAATAACATGTAAAACATTAATGGTTCCTTCTAAAACATGATCTCTAATAAAATGATGTTTGATTTCTATATGATTTGTCCTAGAATGATGTAGGGGAATTTTAGAAAGAGTTATAGCACTAATATTATCACATAATATAGGAATATGAGAAAAGTTTAGAGAAAAATCCTGAGTTGATGCTTCATCCATAAGATTTAAGTACAATAACTGGCAGCTATTATGTATTCCACTTCAGTCATCAACAGCGCTGTGTAATTTTGCTTCTTGCAGGACCAAGATACTAGACATCCTCCAAGAAATTGACAATGACCACTTGTGCTTTTTCGATCGACTTTATCACCAGCATAATCTACAACATAATAGCCCGTTATGTTAAATGAATCAGTTTTTAGATACCATAGTCCAAAATCCATAATTCTGTGGGAATATCGAAAGATTCTTTTGATTGCTTAAAGGTAGCTTTCTTTTGGATTTGATTGAAAGCATGCACAAAGATACACACTAAGTGATAGGATCCTATCTAAACAGAAGGAGCCTGTTAAACGAAAAGTTATGTTAAAAATAATTTAAAACAAAAGGTGCCTATTAAAACTGAAGGAGCCTGTCATAAAGTGAGGGAGCCTCTTGCTAAAATAAACACATACACAATATAATGCAAAAATTTAAAAGTTAAGAGAAGAGAGAGAAGGACATAGTCGATTTGTACTGTTTCAACTTACAATTCAAGCCTAGGTCCAGTCTCTAAATATCCAACTTGAGTGTTTCACTATAAAAACTAAGTAGTAATTTGACTAGCTTCTTCAAGCTCATGAGTACATAATTCCACACTCAAAGTGTATAACAAGCTTCTAAAAGCTCATATAAAAATAAATGTAAAATCAAAAGTAAGTTCTCAAATAACAATTTCTCTCTTGATAGAGTGATTTCACTTTCTAAGGTATAATAAGAATAATATGCTCAAGAATATAGATGTTGCTCAAATGTTTTGAAAGTCTGTGTATGTTCATTGCTTCACAAGTGTTGTTGCTCCAATTTCTTTAACTAGCCATTGCTTCATCTTAATTTTGAATTGACTTTAGATTTTCAATATCATCTCTGTTGGAACAAAAATTTCCAGAGCTAATTGTTCAAAAAGGTAAGATCCTCCTGGATGTTAATAAGGAAAGTTTACTAATTTTATTAAAAAATATTGTTATCTATGCAAGGAAATAAATCCAATTTGAATTTTGAAATATTATATATTTTTCATCAAAATTGTTAAATATAAACCTTGAGCTAACAATCTACCCCTTTTTGATGATGACAAGTAGTAATAAATATATTTTTCAAAATTCAAAGAGATAATAGATGATTTCGAAAGATACCTGTGACTTTTATATGTTCAGACATGGTTAGAAGAAGTCTGTCTATTAAAAAAGGAACCTATCATTTATATATCATAGATTTTCACAAGTTTAACAGCAGAATTAATCACATATATAATCGAGGCAGCATTGAGAAATATGCATTGAGAAATATATCATCATATATGCAGAAATATGCAAAAAATATATCAACATAAACTCTCCCCCTTTGTCATTATAAAAAAAAAAGAGTATAAGGAGGAAGGAACTATCACAAGTTCAAATAATCCAGGCAGATAAGAATAACAACAGAGTTAATGAAGGGATTCAAAGATTTTTCTCAGCAAAATATGCATGTCAAGAAGCTGATTTTGCATGCAATCTATTTGTTTTCGCATTTATTCTTGATTGGCTTGAATGTTCTACAGTTGTTGATAGAGTTTGGCACTATTTTCATCCTGAGGAGGAATAGGAGTTTGTTGGTTTGGAGTAGGATCTAAGTTTTTTGCTACTCTTTTAGATCTTTTGTCTACCCAGACATTATTTTGCAATTGGTATCCAAATTGATAGGGAATGGAGGGGTAAAACTTAGACGAAGCATATCAATTCAGATTTGCAAAAGGGACTCCATAATAGTTGAAAATCTTGGTGAGTAACATCCCATAATGTAGGCAACTGGTGGTATTCTTATGATTCCCCTTATTCACCATAAACCTCAAGATCATAGCTGAAAGATTTATTATATTCCATATTAGCAAATTATATATCACATAAGAATCCAGCAGGTTGCACCTTTCAACTGAGCTACTCTTGGGAAAAATAAAAGTAGCTAAAAGCGATGCAAAGCATCGTGGTATTAAATCTAATTTCCTACTCGAAGGTCTCTCGTCTTAGGTGTTCTAAGCATGAAGGCAGATGGATTTGACAACTTCCACTAACTGTAGATCATCAATATCCCACTTATGACAGGGAAAATTAATTCTCCCTATAAGAGCTACTTACAGTATATCTCCTAAGATTTCTTCAAAAATTAAAATTTCACATTCATGCACCCATGAGACAATGGCTAGCTTTCCATTAATTTTTTCCTTTTTACGTATGTGTAGAATATCTTGACTAGCTCATTGCATACTGTCTTATCTAATTTCAGAAAATTTCCCAACCGATGGCAACAAAGTAAGGAAAGATAGGCATGCCTATGTTGTTAAATATCATAGGAGGCAAGATCCGCCCAGCAACCACCTTTCTTTCCTTATACTGCATTTTATAGTAAACTTCAACTTCTATTGATTGAAACATTTTTGGTAGAATTGATGTCTTTCCTTTTTGTACAACTATTTTTATCTTCTTTTCCCTTTTTCCTTTAGCAATCATCTCTTCATGAAATAACTTATTTCTATCAATAGTTTCTTTAGTCATATACGCTTTTCCCTTCTTTATTTCTTCCCTTTTTCTTTTTCTAGATTCTACTTCCTCTTTCTTTTTAGTATCAGGGTCTTCTTTTTATTTAGAAATTTTCTGGGCATACTTTGCAAGACTTCCTCTAGTTTGTGGTTGTCTAATCAACTGAGAATGTTTTTCATTTAAATCATCATCGTTTATAACCTAATGCACTTCTGATACTTGGGCCTTAGAGGAGATAGGTTCAGTAACATGAGCTTCACCATGACTATCAGTAAAAGTTGGAGTTTTCTTTTGTCCTTTTATTCTGGTTCATGCCATTATAAGAGCGATGGATGAAGTTTGGAAGATTTAAGATGAAAATAGAGAGTTGGAATGTAGAAAGTCAAAAGCGGCACTTCAAATAACAGTAAGGGCAAGTAGAGGAGAGAAGTCTATTTCTAGTATATTAGGCATTTCTTGAGCATTGATCTCATGTGAAGATGAATGATCGTATGCTAATACAGGAAGTGTGATTGTTTGCGTATTTTTTGACAAATCCATATAGCTGCCTGTTAGAATTTCATGCATGTCTTTAAATACAAGCTCTTTTCTTAACACTCAAAATCTATCTTCAGAGAGTGGCTTGGTGAAAATGTTCGTTACTTGATTCTTATTATTAACATGCAAAAGATAAACGATTCCTTCTAAAACATGATCTTTAAGAAAATGATTTTTGATTTCTATGTGCTTAGTCCTATAATGATGTAGAGGATTTTTAGAAAGATTTATAACACTCATATTATCACATGATATAGGAATATGAGAAAGGTTTAGAGAAAAATCCCTAGTCGATGCATCATCTATAATATCTGAGCTCAACAGCTGGCAACTGCTATGTATTCTACTTCAGTCATTGAAAGTGCTGTGCAATTTTGCTTCTTATAGGACCAAGATAATTAAAAAAAACTTGTGCTTTTTTGATCAACTTTATTACCTGCATAATCTACATCACAATAGTCCACTATGTCAAATGAATCAGTTTTTGGATACTATAGTCCAAAATCCATAGTTTCGTAACGATATCGAAAGATCCTTTTGACTACTTAAAAGTGACTTTCTTTTGGATTTGAATGAAAGCGTGCATAAAGACACACACTGAGCATAATGTATGGTCTTGAGCTTGTAAGATATAGTAGTAATCCAATCATTTCTTTATATTTTGTCTCATCCGTAGCTTTGCCTCCTTTGTCTTTATCAAGTTTAGTTTCAGTATACATGGGAGTAAACATCAGTTTGGAATTCTCAAAATGATATTTCTTGACAAGTTCCTTTGTGTATTTGTCTTGGCTAATAAAGATTCCTTTTTCTATTTGTCTAATTTGTAATCCGAGAAAGAATGATAATTCTGTCATTATGCTCATTTCAAGATCCTCCTTTTGCATTAATGCTGAGAATTCTTCACAAAAGGATGGTTTAGTAGCATCAAATATTATTTCATCAACATATATTTGTACTATAAGTAAATCATCCTACTTTCTCTTAATAAATAAGGTTTTATCAACCTTTCCTCTTTTAAAGTTATTCTCAAGCAGAAATTTACTTAACATCTTATACATGCTCAAGGAGCCTGCTTTAAACCATACAAAGCTTTGATTAACTTCATCATGTAATCCGAATGATTTTCATCTTCAAAACCTGGGAGTTGCTTAGCAAATACTTCATTATTAATGTAACCATTTAAGAATGCACTTTAACATCCATTTGGAACAACTTGAAGTTTTTATAGCATGTAAAGGCAAGTAAGATTCTAATTGATTCCAATATAGCAACAGGGGCATAAGTTTTATCAAAATGAATACCTTCCTCTTGATTGTAACCTTGAGCTACAAGTTTAGCTTTGTTTCTTACCACTTTACCATTTTTGTTAAGTTTGTTTCAAAATACTCACCGAGTCCTAATGATTACTTGTTTTGAGGATGAGATACTAGATACTAGATTCTACAGTTTGTTTTTTCAAATTGATTCAATTCATCTTTCATGATTGAAACCCAATTTTCGTCAGTAAGGACCTCTTCAATTGTCTTTGGTTCTATTTGTGAGATGAGACCAACAAGGTTGTTCTTGAAAGATGATCTTGTTCTTAAAATTTCAGAGGGATCTCCCATAATATATTGATGTGTATCAAGACCTTTCCATTCTCTCGGTATTTTTTTGTTACACAGGCTCTTGTTGAGATAAAGGAGCCTACTCTATTCTAGCTTCAGAGAGTCTTTCTTGATTTTGTAATTTTGAAGGTATTATACGTGTGCTTTGATTCTCAGATGTATTTTTAGGTACCAATGGATGCTCTTCACCATCTGAGTTAGTTGCTGTTATTAAAGGTAGTGCTTCATCAAATACCACATATATCGAATCTTCTATATTCTTTGTTCTTTTATTATATACTCTGAATCCTTTACTAGCGGTACTGTAGCCCAAAAAGATAGCTTTGTCTTATCTCACATCGAACTTTCCAAGGTTGTCTTTTCCATTGTTTAAAATGAAACACTTGTAGCCAAATGATTGAAAGTAAGCAACATTTGGTTTTCTTCCTTTCCACAACTCATAGGGGTCTTTTTTTGGAATAGATCTTATAAGACATTTGTTAAGTACATAACATTCTATGAGGTAGTCCACTTTCACCTCAAGGAATTTTTAATCCATTTCTTCTAGATAACACTCTCGAAGCACCCTACCATCAGTAACTGAACCTTCCCATCTAGATAGTACATAAGTAAAAAGCATATCCATTAGAACATATGCCTAAGACATTTGTGGCAATCTCATTCTTTCTAGTATGATATCGATCTTTTTCAATACTTGGTACACGTACCTTAATATATGTACCATCTAAAGCTTCTAAGAAATTCTGAAATTAGCAAAATCATATCTAGTCATTATCAACCAAAATTAAATTTCATACCAAATAAAACTCCATAAATAAATATTTTTACCTTAAACCACCTCTATCTTTCTTCGGTGCTATTATAAGGGATAGGTTTGGGGACTTTAAGTATAACTCTCCATAACTTAAGCATAACTCTCAATACATTATGAAAATGTCGACTTATCATCTCTCTTGAACGCTAAAAATGATATTTGATTTCTTGATTTCTATCGTCGAAGGCAAGGAGGTGTAAAAATATTGCTACCATTTCCTCTACATATATCTTTTTAGTATCTTTTAATCCACCAATATTTCTCAGCATCGAGCATAATATGCAAAAAGTACGCCTATCCATACAGAGTCGCTCATTGCATGCATTGTTACTATCCACAATCAAACCATTAAGATGTGCTATTCGAATTAATGGATTACGCCTACTAGGCTCTTTTATCATTCTTAAAATGTGCCTCTTTAGTATATATGATAATAAGCTTAATAATGTCATAATAAATCTCATCCTTCTTCTTCTTAATATGTACCATAAATATAGAAAATCGTAATGTTAAGGTGTATAAGCCATGACTGCCATTATAAGAAAATAATACCCATGAAATAAACTAAACAATCAAAGTATTAATGTTTAAGGAAAAGAATATTATTTTCGATTTAAAATCAAATTAAAAACTTCAAAGATCTCACAATTAACATTAACATCCATAAGGACCCTATAAAGTATTGCTCGAACTTAAAAAGAATTTTCAATATTTAAGATCTTCTATGTAGATATTCAAAGAAGGTGGACTTAAAACTTTCACATATAATTCATAGCAAAATGGATATAAGATGATGAGGTTGCATTGGAAGTATAAAAACAAGACAGTCATTGATTAATAGTAACAAATGGATAATATTGGTAGTTTTATTAAATTAAGACTATTTTCCTATTTTCAGTTATTGGTTGACAGCATCTAAGGAAGATAATCTTTGATTAACTCGGATTTATGATCTTGTAATCTCTACTCTTTCCTTATCTTCTCCACTGCGTACTTCCAATTTCTAATGTCGTACCTTATCCATGTGTTCGTGCAAATTAAGGAATTTTAGTAGATATATATAGCATTATGAGACACCCCTTCCCTACAAAAGTTAATATCTAAGAATCATTCAAACAATTTAGGTTACAAAGATAATATAAATATAAAACCAAAAGAAAAATAGTCATTAAGGAAAATAGGAAAATAAGTCATATATTTAATGGCAAATGGAAGCATTAAACATAAGTAAAAAAATTTCATTACCATTCTTAATATTTAGTACCAAACACTAGTATAACTATTAACTTATATAATCCTATTCCAATTGCTTGTATACCAAACAAGCATAATCAGTATATTAGAGTGCTTTAAATCTAATAAGGTTTTGGATAATTTATGAATTAAAAGATTGCAAACTCTATAATCTGATTAGGGTTTATAGTTTAGGGTTTAATGGTTATAACTTAAGAGAGAGTAATCAACCCTAGGACATTTTAGAACCGAAACTCCATTGACACATAATCGACTATGTTAGTACTAATGATAAGTAAAATCCCATTTGTCATAAATTGGTAATTTCCTTAGGTTGATTTCTATTGTGATTGCATATTGCTCAATTGTTAATTATTTCGTATTTAATTTCTGATTTAAGTGGTTAAACTCAATTCTCGTGATTACTTTCCATGCAATATTTATTTTGAGTTATATATTGTTGGCCTTAGATTTTAGGATTAGATTAGTCCCTTCCTTGTGGGATCAACACCTCTTATACTATAGTCATGACTCGTGCACTTGCGGTATTTGAGGGCTTATAAATTTAAAGCTCGAATGACACGATCAGCATTCAACTCCTTCTAATTATGGTAAATCTATTCATAAAAAGAATTTTTCATTCTCAGTCATATGAAATCAAACATTGAGCTAATATCTTGGACATATTAATTCAACAATATAAATACATAATTGAATCACGATAAATCAATTAATTAAATTGCATTGAATAAAATAGTATATCTTACTATAAATCATAACTTAGGGTTCATCACACCTAGATACTAAGAAAATTAGCTTTTAAACATAGAAAACAAAAATGACATCAAGTATTCAGAAGAATAATTAGAAACAAAATAATCTAATGATCTATATATCCCCTTTTTATCTCTAATAAGAGCTTCTTGAAATTTGGTAAAAGGTTACTCTCTATCGAATCTCTTAAAGTAATCTTCTTGTTTTCCTTGTCCTAGGTTGAGAACTACGTCTTTTACTCTGTATTTGGTCTTTAATTTGATTCCAATTGCTTCCCCCTTTGTCTAGCCTTTATAATTTCCTTTTAACCTGCAAATAGTCACTCATACGACCTGGGGTTTCTATAATATATGCAATTACTTATACAACTGTGTGAGTGACTGTGTATCTTAAAATCACCTTAAAATTATGACTTCACATTTTTTTCAAAGATTGCACAAGCTACATATACAAGCATGTATCTTTGCACATGTAAAGTAGGTTACACAGTCCCTTAACATGCTTGTGTGTCCCTAAAGTTACTTTTTTTCTTCCATTTTATGCCTTAATTTTTCATAAATTATTCTCTTTTTGGTCTATGAAGGTAATTATTACCTAAAAACACACTTGAAGCAAAATAAGTACCAAAAATAATACAAAACTCTCAAATAACAAGCATAACATATTAAATATGGGTTTAAAAAAATAGTCAATTACTTTTGGTGTCTTTCTTCCCTAAGAAGTTCTTCGTATTAAAAAAATTTGTGGTTAATTCATGAAAATTACAAAATTCCATACCTTGGTATTTTTTGTATTTTAATAGATAGATCGTTTTGAGCTAACTTCATATATTCGATCTTTAAGAGCACAATTTGACATCAATTTCTCATCCTCTTGAATTGGGTGATGAATATGTTTGCATTCTCACAAGTTCTCTAAGTAACTCTGGATAACTCCACTGTAATCACTTTAGGTTTAGTTCAGAAAATTGAGTATGAAATAATCTCTCCAGTTTAGCCCAAGAAAGAATAAAATTCTTGGGTAACAAAACATACCAAAAGAAGGTTGTACCTGTTAATGAATATGTGAACAAATTAAGCTTGAAATTATTGAAATTTTCATAATTGGCCAATTTTCTATACTGAATGATAAATCTAGCAATATGTTCAGTGGTTGGTTAGCCATCTTCACTTGAAAACAAATTAAATTTAGGAATTTTATAACCTCAAAGATAAGGATTCTTATGGTCAATATACCTTAGATAAGGTTTTTGGAATTTTGGGTGGCCAAACTGTCTCAAACTAGGCCTATACATTTCTTGAACTACTTTTTTTTATAACTGCAATATCAAACTTGTAATCCTATTTGTGGAGGGGCAATGATGGGATTACAATTTGTAGCCACAATGTTACCTCTTAACTTGTATTATTGTCTATTAACTTCAACTTCCACTCCACATCCTTTCCTGCTAAAAGTCTAGGCCCTGACCACCTGTTGGCCATTTTACGATTAATAGTGCAAGTTAAACATCCTCTTTTTTAGGAGGATGAATGTATCTTTTATCTATAGAAGGAGTAGTTAGAAGTTAATTGCACTCTCCAACTTCCATCACATTTAGAGAAGGATGTCCTTTAAGCCTTTGGAGATCTCTTTTGCTTAGGTAGGAGCATTCTACCCAAAAATATAAACTAGAATGATAGAAAGTTTGTCAAATTTCTCTATCAATATCTTAATTACATCAGCTATAGAGGTTGAGTTAGACTTTAATTCTAGAATTTCATTTGTGCGGACAACATCATTTCTTTGCTACAATTTTGTATTCTCTATAGCTAGTGAGTTAGTTGAAGGTGATGCTACTTCTCATGACTCTAAATTATTTGGGATACAAAACCTTTATATCCTACTACATTAGGAACTTCTTCCTCTAGGGATAAAGGTATAACGATTTATTTTCCATTCCTTATACATGGCATTGAGTACTACTAAGCGTGCTAAATTTTTGGTAACTTATATGATCAACATATAATTTGAGTATGTCATGGAGAAATTCTCCTAGAATATATACTTAACTTTTTATTAGCAATATAGGTAAGCTTTAGAAAACTTAGAAAATGAAATTCTAAGTTACCAAGATGCTAATAAGTGTTGAAGTAAGGTTTGATATAAAGAAAATAATTTGATTTAAGCAAAATGAAATTGATAGGTGTGCATTAGGATATGTTTTTATAGGTAATTGTCATGTGTTTTCTAGCATAATTGTTAATTATTGTTCTAGTTTAGGATTCATTTTGTATGTTTTTGTTAAGTTTGATTTTCATTGTTATTCTTGTGTGTTTAATGTTAATTGAGGGCAAGAATTGACTATTTTTATGTAGGAAAAAGGAAGGAGCAACTTGGAGGGTGAACTAAAGATTAAAAAGGAGAAGAAATGAGGAGTGCATCTATGACAAATTCCCACATTCGTGGGAATCATGCAAATTCTCACGTCACATGAGAATTACAGAAGAAAATGAGAGATACGTCTGTGACAAATTCCCACGCTCGTGGGAATCATGCAAATTCCCAGGAACTTGGGAATTATAATATGAGGCAATTTGCAAGGCTTCATTAAACTTAGGATTTTTGGACTATAAAAGGAGAATTAAGCCTCCATCTTGGGAGGAGATGACACCCATCTGTAGAAAGACCATCCTTAAGCAAAGAACGCATGTTTGGAGCATTGAGGAAGGATTGAAGACAAGGATCATCATCAAGATTGGGCAAAATAGTACATCA
This sequence comes from Erythroxylum flavicans, assembly GCA_027576715.1. Lineage (NCBI taxonomy): Eukaryota > Viridiplantae > Streptophyta > Magnoliopsida > Malpighiales > Erythroxylaceae > Erythroxylum > Erythroxylum flavicans. The sequence continues at coordinate 21,037,113 of JANZXP010000003.1, forward strand.
ACACCAAAATTCCAGATTTTGGCAAAGAAGAGAAGGAGTCTTTCTATTCAATTTTCTGTCATTTTAATCTCTTCTATTCTTTGTAAAAATGATTTATTTGATTGTTGATGATGTTATAGATACCATGTTATGCTGCTTTCATTTTAAGGATTGCTTTTGAATTATTTTGTTAAAACACCTATTTTATTGAATTGAATAAAATTTTATTTGTTGATTGTTGTTCTTAATTGTCATCTTGCAACAAATCGAGAGAGTGAATGAGATGAAATTCGTATAGGATCGTACAATGAGAGTTGGAGACCTATAGACTAGCAATCATCATGTTAATTGAATAGTTAGAAGAGAAATCTCGATTAGTCAATTGATCACCTATAGGATAGTTTAGTAACTAGTTCAATCGGTAAAGTCAATGGGTAGGTTGAGAGATCGTTCAATCGATTCCCGTTAATTCGATTAGGGACAAATGGTTACACCTTGAGAGAGGGTAATTAGTACATTCAGAAATCTAGGGTGAGACATAATTCAATCAATAAAATAAGAGGGAGACAAAATAAGGAAAAAGTAATCTCTAGTATTTAGATTCTTGAATTCAGAGTTTTTGTAATTACGATATTGTCCATTGTTTACATTAGTCTCTTTTAATTTTAATTTAATTTTTCAGATTATTTGCATTTCACAATTTAGTTTCTTAAACAAAGGTATGTCTAAATTAAGCGGTGTCTAGGCATCAATCCTGTATGATCGATATCCGCTCTTTTAACTACAAGTCAAGACCTGTTCAGTTGTGGTTTTTAAGCGTAAAACAAGTAGATAGGTTTTATCATCAACAAGTTTTTGGCGCCGTTATCAAAGATTGATTGTTGAGTATCGTATTTAATTTAGATTACTTTGATTTAAGAGTTTTTGATACTTTTTCTTGTGTATTTGAAGGTGTATAAACACAGGGAGTACACGAAGGACGAAAGAAGAT
>JANZXP010000003.1:21046285-21058735 GCA_027576715.1 Erythroxylum flavicans
GGCGAGAGAGGTCATGGCACACAGGTGGGTCAGCTGGGACTTCAGATTTTGGGATGACCTAGTTAGGAGTTGTTGTACTTTCTTCCTCTTTCATAGTATCTGTATTAGGGTTCTGTATGTACAGACTGTACATTTGTTGTATAAACTGTTGAGTTTGGGTAATGAAAAGAGGAAGATTTCGGTTTTAAAAATCTTGTGATTTATAATTACAGCTTTAATTGTTTAAATGTATGTGATGCCATGTGGAGTTCTGTAGTGATGCACGTAGCGCTCCCTTATCTTAGGATATGTATCGGAATGACCTATGGGTGTCCCGGTGCGTACCCTAGGGTAATGGGGTGTTACAATAAAGCCTTAGGTTTACAACTCTCAACATTGTTCTTGTTCTTTCTAATATAATTTTATTCATCTATTCTACCACTTTTGTTTTTTTATAAGTGTATGCAACAATAAATTATCTTTCGATGCTTTCTGGCTTATATAATGGATCAAATTCATTGCTAGTATATTCTCCTCTATTTTTCATCCTTAAATACTTAATTTTTATTAGAATCAGGTTCCACACTTGCTTTAAAAACTTTGAAGATTGAGAACACACATACTTTCCTCTTGACAGGCTACACCCCATAGCTTATGGAATAATCATTAATGAAAGAGATAAAGTACTTTGCTCCTCCTATGGATAAAACTACTGCTTGCTACACATCAGAGTAAACAAATTAAAAAACAACCTTAATTCTTGAATTTGATATGTTAAATTTTACATTGTTGCTTATTATAAAGAGTAGTAATACCTTTAATACCTTTGTAAGCCTAGGGTGTAGCTTTTACTTAACAAAGATTTTCATTCCTTGTTTAAATATATGTGATAAGTGCTTAATTGATTATGAAATTATTTCATAATACTTAGCGATTAATGACATGAAATTGCTCAAGATACTTACTTTGACTTATATGTGACTTTAGGCACAATTCGAAAGCAAAGAAGCTAAAGTGAGTCGAAAGTACAATATTTTGGTCATTTTTTGAAAATTAATTTTCACTTTTCTTTATGGAGCAAGAAGAAGAAAATTAAAATAAAAAAAGAAGACAAGAAAAATGAAAATACAAAGAAGAAAAATCACTCACTCACGACATCCATTCAACGTAGTGGTTGAATTGACAACCTATTTAATGGACAACACATGTTGAAAGCATAAGGAAGTAGAAAATCAACTCATGTGCATGTAAGAATGTGAATTAATGGCAGCACAACAAAGGATGATGAACGATAGAGTTTAATGGATAAAGGAGAGCTAAAATGTTGCGGTAGATGGGGAGCAAAGACCAAAACGACAATGCACCAGCTAGGAGGCAAGGAGTAGTAAAATGACAGTACAGTAAGAACAAAACACCAGCAGAAGAAGAAAACAAAGTTGGGCCAACATGTAAGCAACGTGTGTGTTTCATGCACACACACACGTTGAACAAAAATGACACAGCCAAGGGAAGTAACAGATGATGAAACGACAAAACAACAGCTAGAGGCATGGACCAAAACGATGTGTAGGTGGGCGTATAACCAAGTTAGCAAGGATGGCAAAATGCACAACATATTGGAAAGCAAGAGTAGCAAAGCACACAACCCAAAGGAAAAAACTGCAAGAGTGGCGAGGTTTTTAAATAAGTGAATAGTAAAGTGGACCAACAATTAATTAGAAAAAGAAGAGAGTAGCATAGGTTAGACAGAAAAGAAGACAAAAAGAAAGCGAGGCGCTAGTAAGAAGGGTTTTGGCTGGGTTATTTCAATGGGGGCTGAAGCATTTTTTGGGAGATACTCATGAAGGGCTAGACATCCCAACGTCGGTTTAGAGGTAACATCGACACCGACGAACCGGGTTAAGTGTATTTCACTATTTTTGTTGTTTCTTTCTCTCATTAGAAATTGATTGTGTTATCCTATGTTAATTGATTTAGGTTTTATGTATGGATAATTATATTCTCGTTATTGTTCGGTTATTTGTGTATGAACCTATTGAGTATTGTGAAAAGATGATTTTGGTACATTCATTTAATCATTTATGTGCAAACCTATTACTAGAATTTCGATATAATATGTAATTGTTATGTTGAAATTCATGCGTAGCGACTAATGATTCGTAATCATTAAGGATAACATATTCTAGGTTAAATGACGCATCGTATGTAATTATTGCCTTGATTAATTGGTTTTTCTAAGTCATAATGCTACTACCCAATTGAATATAGAGATCATATCCTAGGTTATTCGGTGATTAAGTTTAATTAACGATCGTATCTTGATTAAACACTACCTAAGGAAAAACTCGGGTTGATTATTAACCTACGATTAATAATTGCTAGGGGAGGTTTAAGAATAACAAATCAAAATCAAGATTGAACCAAAGAATCGGGTCCCTATCGAATTCTCAACTTTTATCATTTTTCGTATTTTTTCTTTAATTTGTTTTTATTAGTCTAGTTTCATTTTATATTCTTGTTTAAAAAATCCAAAACCCCCTCATCCTAAAAGCCTATTATTTTCATTTCAATAATTTTACACACACCCTATATGGAATCGACCTAGACTCACAACTGCTATAGTAGTAGTTTAGTTTTTATCTTCACAAGCGTTACGACACGTTGTCAATTTTGGCACCATTGTCGGGGAGTGTGGTGTTTTAGTTTTTGTTTATGATTTTAATTGGTGTTTTGTATATATTTGTTCATAATTGGTTTCTTTTCAATTATTTCTTGATCATTTCATTTTCTGTTTCGTGTTTGTGATTTAAAAATTAAAAAATAAAAAAACATGGATGGAAGTAATTTTTTCTTTAACTTTTACTCTCAATCCTATAACCAAGGTTAGACTGGTCAAGCTAACTTTAGTTATGGATGGGATAATCAACAAAGTTACTTCCATGATGGCTTGCAGGACAAGCAACAATTCCTGTACTAACCAGAAGTTTCTTATCACAATTCAAGTACATCTCTGGAAGAATTGATTAATATTATGATTGCTAATACTTTACAATTCCAACAGGATGTATAACAACAGTTCTAGCAGTTCCAACAGGTCCAATAGGAATTACAGCAGTAACTTAAAAAAGGTATATAACAACTTTGGCAAGATACAACGTATAGAGTCCTCAATGTGGCAAGCCAAATAGGTGAGATGGCAACGAGGATCGACTACCTAGAATCACAAATGGAAGAGGAGCAGCCATATTAACCTGATGTGTACCCAATTGATGTTAGCGTGGAAAACTTACGGAATGATAAGGAACTTGAGAATTTTGAGAGCAATAGTTAAGGAATTGCTTGTGTCAAAGAAGTTGAGGAGGAGTCTGAAGCAGAATATAATACATCATTTGGCTCGGAGGTAAGTACTAAGTCCGTAATTATTTTTGAGAATAACCCTTCACCTTTACCTAGCAGGCTGGAAGAATTAAACGAAGAAGAAAAAGGCCAAGAGTCATTTGAATTATTTCAAAAGAAAAAGGACTCAATAGAGATGAAGAATCTGAAGCTAGGGAAGATGTTGGAGGTGAACGATTATCAACCAAGGCCTTAATCCAGAAGAACCTGAGGAACCGTATGTGCCACCAGAAGATCATAATTTTCTCACATGAGGAGAAAAAGGAGTCAAGCTAGCAACACTAAACAAAGGTGCTTCTTGGGAGATAACCCAAGGGAAGTAAATTTATTTTCCTTTACTTTTTCACATTAGTTTTTTTATGCATATGTGTTATTAAAATTGTTTGTTTTACTTATTTTAAGTTTTCAATCAAAATGAGGGAAATAATAAAAAAACAAAACAAACATTTTCTTTTTTCTGTTGATTCTAGGATTCTATAGTCATGATTAGAGTATGAATTAACTAGAGAATTTCGTAGCAACTTTAGCATGTACTTTTACTCTTGTTATTGGTCGATGTGCATTATCTTTAGAGGAGTAGTGACTAGTAGTAGACAAAGTCGGTGATATTTTAAACCTTATTAGACTAACACATTCATATCAGTCTTATTGTTTTTGGATAATGTGTGACCTTCATGACGTGTACATGTTGATTTTGCCTTGAGTTTCTATTTGAGATCACATTTTTATCACATGCATTAATATATATATGATTGTGAATTCTTTGCTTTTCTGAATTACATTAGCCAAATAGTCTACCTATTATATTATTTTCCTTTTTGATAAACCCCCATGAGCTTTATTTGCATTTCTTTATGTATTAGCAACATTACATGGTTTAACCTAACCAAATGTCCTTTCCAAGCCTTAAAGCTAATGGAACATTTCTTGATTGTTGAGTTTGTGGATATACAAAAGTATAAGTATGGGGTAAGTATATTTGTGGGTTGGTTATAATGTTGGGATGATATTTTATGCCTTATCATTGAAATTCCCATTTTGATGTAGTTTATTTTAATTTTTGTAAGAGGAAAGAAAAGAAAGGAAAATCAAGAAAGCAAAGAGAAAAGCAAAAGAAAAGAAAAGAAAAAAAGAAAGAAAAGGAAAAAGAAAAATGTTTAAATAAATGTATCAAGGAGGAAGTGCATATGTGGTCTAAAATGAATATAGTTTTTTTTTGAAAAAAGAAATTATAAAATGACTTAACTCTTACAATTTTATGGTGTGATCACATCTCTTTTTTTGTTTTTTTCTTTACACTTGACAAAAAATTATCAACTAAAACTAAATGAAAATTTGCAATATCATTAACATCCATTTCATTCCATTTGGTGTCATTTGTCTGTCAATTTTCCACTAATGGATGCAAGGCAACTATCTTTTATGATAACAACTTTCATCTTTAACTTTCACGTGGAAAAATTATTTAATTTCACATAAACAATTATTGTATATGTAAGTAGTATCTAATTTTATCACATGCATAAATGTTTTTTAAAAGAGTGAATGATATCAATTTTTTTTATATGGATAATCCGTTTATAGTGTAACTACAAAATATACGATAAGTAGATATAAACACCCTGATATGACTTTAATGATTATGTAAATAAGTTAATATCACGATTCAATCAATATCGGAGAAATATAACATATAACTATGATTACAAGCAATGATTAAAAAACTCAACTGGTTCGACTGGTTAAACCATAAAAACCTTGAACCGTCTATCTTTCCGGTTCAATTTTTAACTTTTCAGTTTGATTTACTTTAATAATTTTTGTTGTTAAAAATCAATCAATTTATTAATTAATCAGTCAATTTTTGTAAATTAATAAATTCTTATAAACTAAAATAAATCAATCAATGTTCATTTAACAATCTTTTTTTCAATTAAACTTAAAATTTTTCTACAGACGAGGACAATCTCTTTCAATCATATTTTAAATTCTTTAATTTTATTTAATCTTTAGTCAATTTTATGACGGTCTAATACAAGTTGAATCTTTTAAACCTTAAACATTTTATCTTACCGGCTTAACTTCGGATCTAGTTTTTAAAATATTGATTACGAGTAAAAGAGAAGAGTCACGTATAAACAATTATTTAATTTGCAACTATTAATTTTGTAGCTTGGAACTAATAAACTTGTGATCTTCACAAACTCTAGTTTTAGATACTTGAATTTATTTCGTAATACATGAAACAAAAAGATGGATTAGTATTTACAAGTGAACCAAACTAATTATAAATACACATTTCAATTTTTTATAATTAAATGGTCGACATTTATGTCACTTGCAACAAAAGGTACCCGTAATGTATATCACTTTTGTATTATAGATTATTTATTTTATTTAAATATTTATAAAAATTAATTAGATTCTTTTGACATAAATAATATCATTGTGAATAATATTTTAATTCTTCTAATAATGAGATGTTTTCAGCTGTCAACCTTAGGAAGGAAAAAAAATTGCATCCTGCCTTTGCCCCGGCAGACTCTAGCAGCTCAAGTGATACACATTACGGGCACCTATTGTTGCAAGGGACATAGATGTCGACCAATTGTGCTGAAGGACAACTGAAATTGCAAGCAGTGTTAATTAGTAAGAATGGAATTATATTATTAGGATTTATTATGTCTTTTTGAAATTTAAAAGACCAGTTTTTGCATCCAAATAATCCAGATAATTTAGATAAAACTGGTAGTATAACAAAGAGGCAAGATTAAGTCGGAGGACACATCACATCAGATGCTTGGCGATTCGACGTCTTTCCTTTTCAAATTAGCATAATATACGCGGGTATTATACTGAATTAAACATGGAACTATAGATTTCAACATTTGCGAATTCTAAATTAATAGCTTTCATAAGTCTTTCTGGGTGACTCTTATCTCTTCAGAATCTGGGCAGTATTTTCTTGGGCGAGAAGATTTTTTACGTACCAGAGTTCAAAAGACAAGCTCCAGTTAAACATTTCAGAAGACATCTATGCCCAACAGTATGGATGAATCCTTAAATTTCCATGTGATGTCAAAAAGTTTACAAATCGCATAATGTATCTAGAATAAATCAAGTTTCAATTGTTGACACTTTGGACTCCACAATGACATACTATGTTCAAACATTTCAACCATCTTTGAAGCATAGCAACTGCTGTATGACACTGAAAGGCCGTCTAAAGAGATTAACATTTCTCTACATTATCAAAATAGCACTGGGGAAAAATATCAAGAAAGTTTAAGGGACATGATAGTCTTTTTGGATAATCTTGTCACTTTTTGCATATACATGAAATGTTTTCATAAAGTGCTACTGTTGCATACATTGGCTGATAAAATTGTGGACACCATCAGTCTATGTTCAGAAAAGGAATGTCCAGCAAATCAAGTCCCTCTTCTGACCTTATGCAGAGAATACACAATGCATCTACTGCCAAGTTTATGAATCAGAAAAAGGGTTACATTTTATTCATAGGCGTACATTCGTCTCCATCTGCAGTATGTCAACGTTCCCTTGATGTGTGAAGACAATGTTAGTGGTCGTGATGAAATTCTTCCTTACAAGTAATTCAGTGCTAGTTTACATATTGTAGCAACCGCTCTAAGCTCTGCTATGAATAAAACCAATGTCTCAATAAGCCTAATTAATAATTTTAATGCACTTGATATCTACTGGGGGTGCTCACGGAAGTACCCATAAGAATCAATGATTATGAGGAATGCGATTAAAATCTTCCGACACAAGAATCATGTGCAAAGAAAAAGTTTAATTGTTGTTTCCCGTACCTTCATGCATTGATGTAGATCATCTTCTTCTGTTCTAACATGAACCTGCAAAGTTGAGGTAATAAATTAGACTAAACAGTATATGAGAGTACAAAGACAGTCAAATACAAGACTGAAACATACTTCAATTATTTAGTTGAGATTACTGCTAGAGACGCTCAATTTCAAACTATAAACATGAGTAGCAGATTCGTCAGCCTATTAACATCAAACTACATAATCCTTTCATTATCAACTGCTACAGCGCACTCGATGTGAATTAACTGGCTCGTCACGTCAATGCACAAAATTGAAACTGTTTCATTTCAAGTCCCTATACCTCAATGACTCGTTCACAGGATGAAATTTGATCATTTTCCAGAAACGCCAGAATGACAACCCCCGCTGCAACTGTTGAGGGCCAGTATCTCAACTGCTCCCGATCCGATAGTGCTAGCACTGCCAGGTATACGGCCGTTTTCTCCACCTCTGCGTCAGCTCTAGAAGCTTTCAAATAGAACCTAGATATCATTGCCCCACAATAATGGTTACCAAAAGAAAATACAGACAAAACTGAAAACAAATCTACTATTAATGATATTAATTTTAGAGAAACTCCTGGCGTTTTTTGCCCCAGTACACATGCAATCACCAGTCTTAGGATTTTAACGAGTGGCCAACAAAACGAAAAACGAAAATTACCATATGAAATTGTAAATAGTGGGAAAGAAACACTGAAAGTTGAGGACCTCCTGCACGAGCCACTCCATGGCCACAACTTCACATCTAGTGTACAGATTACTCCCGATGCGGAAATTTGTTTCTTTCACACTGCAAAACCCATTAACAGAATTTAGTCCGTGGGCTCCGATCCAAAAGTAAATATATCTCAACTATCTTCAAAATCCTCTTTCCACAAGGACTTGGAAAGAGATACCCTTGATAACATCCTGGCTTTTAAAGAGTAAATTAAGTTGGGATTAAACAAGATTCGAATAAGGTTAAACATTTGACGTCATTGATTAAGTAAAGGAAAAGAGAAGTTGACCTATTGTAGGGCTGCTTTTCTTCTAACCTAGTGGCCAATGTAAGACAAGCTATACAGAGAATTTGTAGGTTCCTTTCGTTCTTAAAAAAACCCCTGCTCAAGAACCGGTCCAGAAGGCCAACTCCCAGGAACATTGTCTCATTATGGAACTCTTTTATAGTTGATTGCTGCACATTTATAAAAATAAACATGAATTAACAATCATTTACAATTTATACGCAATCATAATATGTAAGCTTCATATAAAAAGATTAGTTAAGAACACCGCTGGCCCAAAAGATTCGTTGCTTTAGGAAAACTTATTATCATAACTTTTGGTAGAGAGAGAGAGAGAGAGAGAGAGAGCCATTTGATGCTTTTAACAACACTTCTGAGGGATTAATCTCTAATAAAAAGTTCAAGGCCAAAAAACATTGAAATGAATTTGTCAAGTCGAGCTAAATAAATATAATATTATCTCATCTGAAACCAACCGTTAACTGGCATCGCGTTAAAGTGGAAAGTGTGCTAGCAAAAAGCTTCAAGTCTTAGTTTTAGTCAGCTGCTGAAAATGACGAAGCTGTAGTTGAAGCTTATGACTATCCGAATTCTAGAACGTAATAATCGGTGACTGCCTTGAGGTTGAGGGTATGCATACTTGAATTTGGGAAGCTAACAGAAAGATGTTCTCCACACTGTGTGCGTGTGAAGCGTCGACGTGTGTTTTTGTAGTTCAGAGAATGTTTTGGGTTGGTTCTTGAACTGAGAAGTTGCTACACACACACATATATATATATCACGCTCCAGGCCGATCCCAGGACACGTTTACTATCTCAGCCGGTTAATAGTGAATAAAGACATGTTAGGTACCAACCTGAACAATCCAGTGAACCATCAAGAGTCGCTGATGGAAGATGAAGTCTCTACACTCTTCTTTAGTGGAACAATGCAACTCCACGTAGTCATGAAATAATAGTTGCCTTTTCTCTCGTTCCCTCATTCTCTCGTAGTTCAACTCTTCCTCTTCATCTTCGAACCTCACAAACTACAAGAACCACGAAACAAGTATAATAAATTAACGTTGAAGAAGAAAAAAAACAAAAGAGGATCTACACTAAATGGAGCCTGTTTGGCTCCGTTGATGAAACAAGATCCAGGATCGTAGCCAAACAATTAACTATATGAATGTCATGTGTCCACTAGAAGTTTCGAGAAATTAAATAAAATGGTTATCCATCATGAACCCAAAAGTAAATGATTCAAAAAAACATGTAACAAAACGCGACTACGTTTTGAAATATTAGTACGGACGGAAGTAGCTATCCTGGTTGTTAATATTAATGAATTTTTATCGCTAGTAATAATGACTTATTATATAAAATTTAAAAATTAAAATTTTAATTAAATAAATTTATTTAATCTTTTATATAATATTTATTAATAAATTATTACTAAAATTATGTTAATTTAATAAAATAAATAATTTAAAATTTTATTTAAAAATTAATATTTAATTGAAATATATTTTAATTATTAAATCAATTTTGATTTGAATATTTATGCATTCTAAATGTAATTATATTTACTAATAATTATTAAAATTAAATTACATATAATTTAATTATAAAATAAAATATAAATTTATTGATAATTAATTTTAATTTATTAAAAATATAATGTTGAATTAAATTGTTCATAATTTTTATTTAATTTTAAATAAGTAAATAACTAAATTAAATGATAGTAAATTATATTATGAAAAAAGAAACAAAAATCTCGACAAAAAACAAAATTATTTTTTATAATTTTCATAATTTTCGAAAATAAAACCAAAATTAGAAAACAAAAATTCAATCAAAATTTTTTTAACTCAACAAAAACAAAAAATTTAAAATAAAAAACACCCCCTAAATTCAGCAAACAAAGAAAAAACTTACGTTGAATTTCTCTGAACGCTGTGCTTCAACATCCCGGTATCTTCTCGAGTCTAGACTAACGCTTGATCTTAAGAACTGTTTCCTGAACTCTTTCAGTAAAGAGTAAGTACAAGTCGGAGGTGAATCTGCAACTGATTTATCAGAGAATTGACTTCCAGAATCGAGTAAGACAGACGGAGAGTAATCGGATAAGTATATGTCCGACGAAAACAAGTCCGAATGAAGTTCCGAGTAAGCGGTTTCTGAGTCATCGTAAGAGAAATCCTCCATGCAAGCGAGATCGGTCTGGATTTCCATGCCCTTGAATTTTTTATGTACAGAGACAGCATCGTGCTCTTGTTCTGGTTCTCCTGTCACTGTTTTTAGTGACAAGCACGATTCCACCGGAGAGGAAACAGAGACGACTGCGGTTTCTCTGACGTTTTGAGGACCAGCAGCAGCAGAATCACAAGAAGATTCACACACTTCCACTTGACTTTTTACCGTCTGCTTATGGTAAGATCTGGTTGCTTCAATTTCGATTCCATGACATTTCCTTTTTCTCAGTACTCTTGATTCCTCTGTAACTCTGCTCGAATCGCTGGACGCTTGATCCCACAAGTAAGAGGAGGAGAAGTTGGAGTCGACAGAAAAACCACATAATGCTGCACTCCTCGTTGGTGGAGCTGAAGAGTAAAGAATAGGAGAGATATGGCGGCGGACACGGCGGGGAAGCTGGCTCCGCTGCTGCTGCTGCTTGTTATTATTCCTGAAGAAGGGTTGCGATGATTGAAGCAGTGAGAGGGCACTAGTGCATTTGAGTTTCATGTTTAGTAACGTTTCTCTCAATTTGAATTCGAACCATAAAATTAAAAAAAAAATAGAAAGCGAGAGAGAGGTGCATGAAGAAGATGAATGCTTGTATCGAGCCATAAGCGGTTATGGACGTCGGGTTTTTATAGGGTATGGGTGTGGAGTGGGAGGATCACTTGTGATTGATGGACCCTCCAAATCTTGGACGTTGATGATAGACGGTTCAGACGTTAACTATGTATAATAAGCTCATGGAAGTGGAACGGCCAAAAGGAGTATTATTGTTGTTGTTCCAACAATCCTAAATTGTTTGTGAAAGGCAATTCGTAAGAGTAATTGATGGGAACAAAAAGAACAAATGTTGGGGGTATCTTGTAATTTGTTAAAATATCGGCGATATAGTTAACTACATGATTCAACTGGTAACATATTATTTGTGATACATTTGATGATACGGAGGTACTAATTTCTACTGCATGTCTTTGGTTTTTGGTAAGTTTTGCGGGTTGTGGCATCTTGTGTATATCTTACTCGTTCTACCAAAAAGAATTGAACTATTATTCCCTCACAACAACAAAACTAGTTTTTTAGCAGAATTAACTTTCGGTGACAATTTCAAAATTCATCGCTAAAAGTGAAGATTTTTGTAATGTTTTACAACATCGTCCCAAAATTCAAGTCTTTAGTGATGATTTATATGAATCGACGCAAAATGTGAGACCTTTTGTGACGGTATAAAAATTTATTATCGCAAAAAGTTGGACTTTTGGTGACAAATTTTTGAAATATGTAGCCGAAACTTGTTTAATATCGCATCGCAAAAGGTTCAAAAATTTCGTCGCTAAAGCTTGGACTTTTGACGACGAATTTTTAAAATTGTCGCCAAAAGTTGATATTAAAGATTTTTTATCTTATGTATTTCTTAGGAGAATTTCGATGAATTTTTTATGTAATAGTATTTTTAAAAATAATAATGTTAAAAACATATTTTTTAATAGTAAGTGTCCTTAATAATCCTAAGGTTAATTATAATTGACATTTATATGATTTTTCATTTTTTTATTTTCCTTCTTTATAAATTTGTTTAAATAGCTAATGCATTCAAATCATTTTAATTTGTTTAAATCTATAGAATTATACACAAATGATTCTTTAATGATACTTATTGTACATATTACTGTACCTCTGTTCATACAAATATTTCATGAAAATAGAATGTAGCGTTTAAACATTGTAAAATATTTTCAAATTTTTAAACATATTATTGAAAAACACATGATAGATAATTTACTTTTTGAAAAGTTAATATTATTTGGATATAAAAAGATAAACATAACTAAAATTTTAACATTAATAAGATCATAATATGATAAATTTAAATTGACTACTATTCTTAATCATTAAAATTTATTAACAATAAAATAATATATATATATATATATATATATATAAAAATTATATGATATTGCTTACCACATTTCAATAGTTATATATATATATATATAAC
>JANZXP010000003.1:21084579-21098673 GCA_027576715.1 Erythroxylum flavicans
CATGTACACTAAATCCTTATATGCACAAAACTCACTATTCACAACTGCATGAGCATGAGGTGTGGTAATTTACCACATCTGTCTGGTCCGACCCGTTCTCTGGAAACGGGATGTTACAGATTGTGCGGTTTATCATCTGTCTGTCTAGCTCTTTCTATCCCTAATTTATTTTTAATTCATCATTAACTTTATGTGTTTGATCAAAGTAGTTCCACTCTTTTTCCTCTTGTGTTTTTTTAAATTAGTATGCATCGTACATACAGGAAATAAAAAATCGATAAGAAAAAAGAAAAAGAAAAATAAAAATAAAAGATGCGCATCAAAATTAAATCCTAATCCTTCTTTTAATTTAAGAAAAGATTCTTAGTTTTGTTTCATCTTTGTTACCTTCTTGTTGAATTTATTAACCTAAGCTTAATGTTGATTCATCCTTGTTATTCTTGTTGATTTTGCTTCCTTTGCTCTTTATTGTTAATCCTAATTTTTGTTAACCAAAGTTATAACTCCCATAGTTGCTTGCTATTTTGGTAGGACCATTGATATAGTTCTTTTTTAAAGGATTGTAAAGTGCAATTGAGTGGTAAAAGGCAAGTGTGATGAGAACAACATCAAGAAAAGCCAAAATTGAGTGAAACATGAGCAATTAAGTGACCTGATCTCAAGTGGAAACACGTAAAGAAGTTGTTAGGAAAATCAATCTTTATTACTAACATTTTCTTTACAAATTTAAACATGAGTATTAATGGAGATAATGTAGAAGCCAATCTCAAGTTGTTCATAGAGGCTATCCAAGACCAATTCAAGGTTCTAAAAAGGAGGTTGATAGTGTAGAGTCCCCATTTAAATTTTATAGAAAAACACACGTTTGAGGAGGAGGAAGAGGAGGATTCTGATTATGATGAGAGTAGTTCTAAAAAAGAAAAATTGTTGTTTCAAAACAAGATAACAATTTTGGAAGTATTAAGATAAAAATCTTACCTTTCAAAGGAAGAATGATCTTGAACTATACTTAGACTAAGAGAGGAAAGTAGAACATATATATATTTGAATGTCATAATTACTCTAAGGAATAAAAGGTTAACTAGTAGCAATTAATTTTATAGATTATGCTAGAATTTGACGGGACCATTTTGTGATCAATAGGCATAAGAATGGTGAGATATTATTCGTTCATGAGAATAGATAAACATTAATGCGTAAGAGGTTAATACCTAACCATTATTATAGGGACTTGTCTAGAATATTACAAGAGGATTATGGCTAAAATCATTAGTAGTTTGAATAAAGAGATAGTTTAAGAAAAAACTAAAAAACAAGTGAGCACTCAAGAAAAAGAAAAGAGTGAGTGTGTGCAAAAACTTGAAAACAGAATAGTGGTGTACTATGGGAACAAAATTAGAGTATAGAATGCAAAATAAAGAGAAAAGAAAAAAAGTTAGTGGTAATTGTGAGACTAAGAGTACAACACTACCAAGGAAGTAACTATTTGTACTTTTGTACAAAGATTGCAGTTTTCTTTTTCTTTTAGGATTCTAGTTCATAGGGATTCTATGCTTATAAAAGGTTGTCATATTGATGTAATTTATGGATTATCAACATAGAAATCAAATTATTTTTCTTTAATTTGTATGATAAATTTCTCTTAGTTTTGTGGCAAGAACTTAATATGTTTTTATCAAATGACGATCAAAATTCTTACAACTTTAGTTCTGATTAGTGGGATTTGGATAGGGGTCAATTTTTTTCCTTGATTTAAAGATGATCCTAAGATTTTAATTCTTTTTAATTTAGGTTTTAAGTAGTGTTGAACCTAAAGCTCAAAATATGTTGTAAGTTAGCTCCGGGAGTTCTCTTATGACTTATATGTATTTGAACACATATAAGACCTTGCGTATTTCTTTTTCAGAAATCTAATTTTCTTTAACTTCTTAAAAAAGAATAAAATTTAAAAAATGGATGGTTAGAACATGGAACTTTGAATAATGTTTTTTACATGATTGATATCATTTTTTTTCTTTACACTCATATTGATATCATGACCTAATCAACAGATAAAGGGTAGAATACCATTGGCAAATTTTTGCTTTTCACGAAAGTTCAAATTGTAATATAAGGCTACATTATTATGTGTAGTCAAATCCAAAGTTATAACCAATTTGATCCAATTATGTGTAGTTGTTTGCACCTTATTCTTGACAAGAATGAACATATAACTAGCTTTTACCGTTATTTGATCATAAATAAGGACATGGTGCATTCACATACTTCTAATTATAATGTAGATTTAAGAGGAGTTGAAAGTAGCTTAGGGCTTGTTTATTTCCATTTCCATTTTTATTTTTTTGTTTTTGTTTTCAAATTTAGTTAAAAAAGTTGTTTGTTTGTGCTTTTGGTTTTTGGTTTTTGTTTTTGTTTCTTCTAGTTTTCAAAAATTATGAAAATCATAAAAATTAGTTTTAGTTTTTTGTTTTTTGGTTTTGTTTTTGTTTTTCTTTTATAATCTGATTTAATATCAACTCAATATATATTATTTAATTATTTAATATATATTAATATTTAATTTGATTTAATATCAACACTACAAAAATGGACATTTAGTGGAAGCTAAATTTATCAGTACAAGCATGAATTTTAGTCACTATTCATTTTTGTGACGATTTTTCAAGTCATCACTTGCCGTCCCAAATACCTCCGTCACTAATGAAATAATCACTATATTTGAAAAGTTGTCACAATTACTTATGGTTTTTGTGACTATTGTTTTTGCCACTAAAATCATTTGCATAAGTAACAAAATTATATGGTGATAATAACATTACTCATTTGTGACGATAGTGTCGACAAAAAAGATATTAATAGTGATACTTCAAAATTTTCACAAATATTATTAGTGATACATTGAAAACGTCACAAACAACAAACACTATTATGTTATGACAACATTTTTCACACTAAAATTATGTAAAATTATGACAAGAAATATTATCACTTAAATGAATCTTATCTGTGAAAAATATTTCGTCATTAATATTATCGTTAATAGTGAAAATTTATATTGTCAGAGTTGTTATTATTATTAGTGAGAAAAATATAGTCAGCAATACTTTTATTAATGGTGTCGACAACTTTTCATCGCAAATTTAAAATTTATATCGTATGATAATTTTGTCACTACTATGTTCACCATTGTCAAAAATAAAATTTTGAATATAACATTTATTTTGAAACTCATAGTAATCTTATATAAGAAAAAAAATTAAACACTAAATTAAAATTTCTTTATCCTCTAAACTTAAGACTCAAAGCAAATAATAGCATCAAAGCATTAGAGATTGTCCTTCAAAGACCGCTACATTGATGACATAAATCAAGGCAACTATGGATTAGTATCTTGTAAAACAAACAAAAAAATTAATTAGAATAATAAATATTAATTATATTAATTAAATGATAAAATATCATAATACAATAATAAATTATCAATTATACTTCCATAAGTAACATGCTAGGAATCGCTCCGGTATTTCCTAAAAGTGCAAAAATTCCTTGAAGATGTTTCATGTCTATAGCTTGCTTGTTTAATGTTGCACGTTGAGCTTGAATCTCCTCTTCTTGCTTTTTCGATGTTTCATTAAGCCTTGCAAGTTCATTAACCGATTCACTTTCACTTTTCTTTATTGTCTCATTTTCTGCAAAAATCTTACTTTTTCTTGATAGTTTAATGTCATCTCCTTAACACCTACACCACATGAGTAGTTTGATCTTCTTCCTAAAACATGAGTGAAATGCTCAATCAATAGTAAAGGTGCTAACTGAATTGCCTCATGATTTACTTTACCCTCTTCTTGAATTTTTTCTGCATATTCAAATATAAAAAAAAAATTTTAGTTAAAAATTTTAAATATTTATATTTATTTATTATCAAAAATAAAATATAATTTTACTTAAATATGTATACCATTATTTCTTCTCCATTTGAGGTAGACCAAGTTTCATTTGCCTTCATTCTAGTTGCCCAGCAAAGTTGCATGGCATCCGACCATTCTCCATTGTCTTATCTTTCTAAAAAAGCAATAAGAAAAGATATAGTATATAAAAATTTAATATTAACTTTCACAGTTAATCTAACATTTTATTCACCATTTCATATGCCTTTTGTAGACTTGATTTTGTGCCAATGATTGATTCCATTTATTGCTTGGCTCTATTATTTGTGTTCCTTTCACTGGGATCTCATACAAAAGATAAATAATTTATTAGTAATAGAAAATAAATTAGCCAAAAAATTTATTAAAATAATAAAATTACCTTAAATTTTTTCTCCCATTTGTTGGCAATCAACTACTGCCAATCAGCTTCATCCACATCAAGAGGACATTCTTTATTCTTGAGATAAATTTGATGTAAATGAAAAAGTCGATTCTTATATTGAGACTGCACTTGTTTGATCACAAAAAATTTCACCTCATTTGTAAAATTAAATTTGTCCTGCAATTAATACAAAAGAGTTATACCTATCAATAATATATATGTATTTAATAATAAATAAATTAATCATTTTATATTATAAAATCCTTAAAATATATATGTATTTATATACAGTTATGCCTTTAACAATATCCACATTTCCTTAATATTTTCATCAGGCATATCCTTCAACCTATTGATGGGAAGAGGTGCATGTTGTCCAATGCACATTGTGACCTCTGATTTAAGGAGATTGGCTTGCTTACTACATACTTTATAGCATAGAGGAGGAAATTGAACATCAATATTTTTTCCTTTAGCTTTCTCCTTTGCAAGCTTTGCATTGATGGTTGGTCCCCTTCCTCTTTTTTTTAGAATTTCACTCCCCATTTAAAAAGCAATTAAAAAATATATAAATTACATATTATTAACTTAAAAAATAATTATAAAAAAACAAAGGATACATAACTTGTGGTAAGAGTAACTTGTTCTTGACTAGATGTATCATTTGAAGTATTAGTTATTACAGTAGTTTGCATATTACATAGCTCTGCAACTTGAGACTCATCCCTCATATGATAAATATTTTGTTGTTTATCAATAGAAGTGGTTGGAATCCTATGTCTTATATTAAGCATTTTTTCACCTATAAAAAGGTAACTAAATGTAAAAATATAATTAAAATCATTAAATAAAAAAGTATAATAATAAAAGTAGAGTTAAAAATTAATGCAATGAAACAATATACTATGTCAAACATATAATGCAAGGAAAGAAACAACCTTCAATACATACAAATTTCTCCTTAAGGTAATTTAATTTTGTATAACAAGGATTAAAAGAATTCTTCATTTGTTAACTTAATTAATCATTTGTTTCTTTTGGTGAAAAAAATAAAATACTTGCAATAGTCTCCATAATCAACCATGCAAATAAAATATATTTTGATTTAATATAATGTATGAAATGGATTTAATAACATATCTGAAGAAATCAACGCAGTGAATCAAAAGCACAAATATAAAAGAATGAATGAAAATGTATCGAAAGGTTCTGGACCAGAAGGTATACCTGTAGGCGCGGTGTGTGTTGAGGCAAGTTTTAATCTATTTAAAACCCTCAATATATTGCGAGCACACAGGTCATGAATTGTAATATGTGAGGTGTCAATCCTACGAAGAGTTTTGAACTAATCTAATCCTAAGTTATCTAAGGCTAAAAAAATTAATAAAGTGAAAATAAAAACTGAACAACAAAGTAAACACGTGAAGGTGAGTGACAGAAAATTAATTCGTGAAATTAATGCAAGAAATTGAATATTGAGCAACACCAAATTTACAATGGGAAATCACACAAGAAAATTACCAAATTATGAAAGAGGGATTTATCCTATCATTAATGCTAACCTAATCACTTTTGTGTTATTATGGTGTTAGTTCTATACTATCGTAGGGTAGATTACTCTCTCTCTCGAGTTATAATCACTAAACCCTAATTAAATTAAGTTACCGAAATTTTAATCTCTCGATTAACTATCAACTCACAACTTAATCAGTTCTTAAGCTTTCTAATAAACTATTGGGTCTGACACAGGATCACTCTCTGTACAATTGCTGATTTGATTAATTGTGTGATCTATTAAATTATTTAACTCTCATTAAACAACTTAATCATTTTGCATTCAATTCACTCTCCCGATTTATTACCGAAACGTGAAGTTACAACAATCAATCACAACACTCAATTGCAATAACATAAAAATGACAATATTAACATTGAATCAAGTTTAAATCCCTAAGGAAAAGTTATAGCAACATCATCAATCCACAACCTATAAGCATAATCATATTCATCTTACACATTCAATCAAGAAAATGACTAAGATGAACATAACGTCACTTAGATGGGATCGGGATGACTTAAGAAGGTAGCAACGTTGGAAGCCCTCTCCTCTTCTCTCTCTTCGTTTTCTCTTCTCTTGAAGGTTTTTCCTAAAGTGGCATAATGTAAACTCCCTTTTAGGGTTCTATTCTTTTCCTTGTATAGTATTTTCTAATTAGGGCAAATCTGGGGTTTTCCCGGGCTCCAAAAGTACAGAATGTCCCCAAAAAATGAAGCTTGGTAAGTCGATGCACGTTGTCTGTCGCGTAGGCCACGATTGTGGCCCTGACGTTTACCTTCTGTCATGATCACTCCTTCATCTTGCTTATATCACAATCGTGGCCTTAGATTTTTCTTTGAGCTTCCTACGATTCTCCTCCATTCTTCCATAATTGATCTGAAACACTAACAGACATATCTAGGCACCTTAAATGGACAAATTTAAGCTCAAGGCATACTGTAACCCATAAAACACTCAAAACATAAATGTCTAACTAAACAACACAATTCTAACGTAAACATGCACTAATTATTCAATTTAACAATTAAACACATTATAAACTATCCACTAAAATATTATGTAATTTACGCAAGACTGATCAATAAATAAAGATGGGTGTAAATTACTTCTCCTTTTTTAAGTGACAGAACATGAAAGATGGGTGCAGACTCCTTCTGCTTTTTTAAGTAGCAGAACACAAAGTACTTCTCCCTTTTTAAATGGCAAAACATTTTTGTAAAAGAGTAGTAAACTAAGGTTTTGTTTTATCTTCCAGCGTGTAATGTTTTCAACATTTTTTTCTCTCTTATTTTTGGCCCTAGTTTACTGCTCTCTTACAAAAACAAAATGCAGTCATCTCTCTTTTTTTCCCTATCCATGTAGCGTCAGTTGAAAACGTTGTTGTTGGTTTTCAACTTCCCAAATACGATACAGTTTAACAAGAACAGACTTGACAAAAAATGCAGTCATTGGTTATCGCCCTTGGATGATTTCAATTGTTGCTCCTAGAAGAAGATTGTCACACCTTAACAATAGATTCTGTGATCGAATTCCATTCATGATTAGTGGGCGTAATGAGTGACCTTTAGTGTGATGATGTAACTAGTTAGGAAGTACCCCATAAAGTTATATTGCTTCGTCTATGCCGTCAATCTTCTATACGTTCCTCAAAGAACGAAATCAAAATAAGCACTTGTAGAGACAAAAAATATGCCGAGGTGTGGAATACATCAAGTCAACCTGGAAGCATGAACTCCAACTGGGGATAAAAAGCAAGAAAGACCTAACAGTGAGGGGCGAAGCGGTATTCTAATGAAGTACAGAAGTGAAGGTACGACAAAATCAAATTGATGAAGCTTTGTATCACGATACAAATAGACTCTCTTTTCTTTCATTGCTCATTCACTGACTACCTTCCTTTTTATTTTGATAAAAGTTGGTCTTTCACTATTTTCTTAAGCAGTTTTGCCACGTTTCACTATTTCCTTTGTCTAATACATATCCTTTGTCTAAAATTGTTCTAATACGATCTGAATGATCCTTTGTTAGTATAGAGAATTTTGATGATATATAAAACAACAAAATAGCCCCTATAGTTATGACCAAGTAGTCATACTCCAAAGTAAAATCTCCACTACCCGCCGTGTTGTTCTCAAAATTAGTTAGGTAGAAAACTCTATTGTTTGTAGCATCAATCTTAATACATTCAGCCTCCCAAAAGTTAATTTCTCCGTTTCTCTGCCTTGTTAAGATGATGGAATGGACATGTAAACATAAAACATTATAATGCATTCTTTTTAATTTGTATATTAAGATTTTGATTTGCAACCAAACTTGGAGTGGCTTTACACATTTTGGTTGGTTTGATGTTTTTGACAAATTTAAAATGTGTTGGAAATTTTCTTTCAAAAATTTTGTCTTAATTTTAATTAATTTATGGTGTAGGATAATGGAGATTGATAAAATTGGTTGGAAATTTCTAATAGAACATTGCTAGATTATAAAAAAGGAGTTATTAAATTTCTTGAATTTGCTTTCAATCATCTTGATGAGGGAAGATCAGCACGTTGTCCATATAAAAAGTGTAACAATAATTTTTTCTGGACGTGAGATATAAGGTTCCTTGCTCATATATTAATAGTAGGAAAATTGCACGAGATATAGGGCTTTTATATGTAAAGATAGATGCATGTGTGAATGATTGCATTCTTTATAGAAACAAATACGAGGATACTCAAGCTTGTCCAACTTGTGCTGAATCTAGATGGAAGAATGATGGGAAAATGAAAAATTTGACTAACGAGCATAGAAGTAGAAAAAAGATTCCATAGAGAGTCTTGCGATATTTTTCATTAACTCCATGCTTACAAAGATTGTTCATGTCAGCAAATGTTGCTAAAGATATAAAGTGGCACAAGGAAAAATCACATACTGATGAATCTATGAGATATCGAGTGGATTCTTTTGATTTGAAAAGTTTTGATATAAAGCATCCTTCTTTTATAGCAGACCCATGTAATATTAGACTTAGTTTAGTAAGTGACGGCTTTAACCCATTTAGTAATCTTAGCACTTCTTATAGTAGATGACCAATTGTGTTAATGGCTTATAACCTCCCACTTGCATGAAAGATCTTTATTTCATGATGTGTGAGTCTCAATGAATGCAAAATTTATGGGATGAAATGTCATGATTATGATATATTTCTACATCGATATCTTCCTTTGGTTGTACATTATGTAAAGAGGTTTGTGAAGCGCTCATTGAGTTATGTACATATTTATGAGTTGTTTGCAAAAGTGTTGTGTTTGAATGACCTAAGAGACGAGAAAACAATTCCATTAACACTTTGTAAGTTAGAGAAGATATTTCTGCCCTCATTTTTTGACATTATGATATATTTAACAATTCATCTTGTGAGCGAGGCTAAACTTACTAGGCCAATGCAATTTCGACGGATGTATCCCATAGAGTGATTTTCGTGCACACTCGTATGTGAGAAATAAGGCATATCCAGAAAGATCCATCAATCTTTAAAAAGGTGAAAGAAATAAAAAAAGAAGAGAAGAAAAGAAGAATATATTTATCATCTAATCTTTTTCTTACATCATCAACCTGTATTCTGAATGCTACAATCTTCGTTGATACTATTACATTACCCGACCATGGTTTCAATAATTTTACCTATTATCTCCAGATAGCGTCAATTCCTTTCTCCCTCTTGTTGTATTTGATAGAGACTGATATTTGGTGCTATTTCCTTTAGTTCAAAATAGAGACTGATACTTCGTTGTACTTCCTTCAAGCTTTTTGAATATTTAGATCCTGACAAAAGTTCTATTCTTGTGCTTTCCATTTAGATCTCTTGGTTTCATGGATCAATGTTCTTGACGTGGTAATTTTGTCCTAGGGAGAAAATTGGACTTTAAGGTTAGGTTGATCTGAGTTGTGAAAGGGCCGTTTCAGTATTACTGAGTAAAAGTTAGCAATTGGTTGATTCTAATTGTTAGAGATTATGAGGAGAGATTTGAATTGGAATTTGATCTTTTGTTAAGGGGTTATGGGTCTATGCTTCTTACTAATTTTTCTTTTTTAATTGTTTTGCTCTTAGGGGTTGAAGAAGTGAAGGAGCTAGTAGAGAAGAGCTGTTTTCTTGTTTGCATTTTGATTTGAAGGTTTGGTTTTACTTTCTACGATGATCCTCTGCAAGAACATGATTCAGGTGAACATAATATCTGGTTGTGAATTCACAACAAACGCTACCTTTTCTTAACATGTCTTTATTTAGAGCGATGCGGGTATGATATGCTATTGTTTTCTCGTTGTTTTAATATTTGCTTTATGAATCTCTGTAAAATATCATGGATGATGGAAGAACAAGTTTACTTGTATACAATGGTAGATAATTATACTTTTTTGGGCTCTTTTGGACTTTCCACATTTCTTATATTATTCCCTTTTCCTGGTCTGATTTCTTTAAATATCTTTTGACAGATTGGAATCATTTTTTAAGCCTATCACTAACACACCTGCTCCAATTAAACAGAAGGTAAAACCTCATGAAATCTTTCAATTGTCAATAAGTTATTTATCTTTCTATGTAATTTGAGGTTGGCAGAAATCCATCTTCGTTCTAGATGTTTCTTTGGCAAGATTTTCGGTAAATTTAGACTATAAAATTTAGTAGCTTAAATTGATTGTGGTAATGAGAATGTGCTAAGTTATCTGCAAGTCCTTGAATGTGCTGGTAAGCAAAGGTATGAGGAGATATATATGGCTGATTAAGATGACTAAGGTGGTGGGATTGGGTGATGGTGGTAATTTCATGGTTCTATAACCTTAACCCCCTTTCTGTAAGGTGACTATACTAAAATGCTCCCAATTAAATTTGCATCCTTATTATTATTCTTTTAGGTCTCTAAGTTTTTTTTAATTTATTTTCTGTGTTTTTTTCTTATTGTTTCTGAGATTTATCTAATCTGAGTGCATACCTATTATTTATCATTTAGTAAACGTTATACCCATGCTTCCGCCTCTTGAGTTTCTACTCTTTAACAATGACATACTCTTTTAACTGAACTTATTGAGCTCGTCAGTAATATTTATTTTTTTGTTCAATTTTAGATTGTTTTATGAATTTGTCCCCTTATGTGTGTCCAACTGTTTGCTACTCTGCAACATATTTATTCAAATTTTCATTTTTCCTTCAGATACAAACACAGAGAACTACAAATCATCTACTTTTGGTGAGGTTACTCAAGAAACTCCGGTAGCAAAGCCATTCACATTCAATAAGGGTTTTAGAAAAGGTGATCAGAAGATATCAAGAAGTTCTGCAGAGTTGAGGCAAATAAAAGTTGACAGTGGTTCAGGGAGGTCTGAGTCATCAGAGAAATATGACGAAACCTCTGATCTCTATGTTGCGTACGTCATAATCTACATAATTTTGTCAACCTCTTCTTGTTTCTCGTCTTCTTTTCATTTGTCAAGTAGTAATTAGTATTGTTGTTTTCGTGATGTAATTAATTCAAGGATTGTACCTAATGCTAGCTCTATTTTTTTTTCTCAATTTCTTGGATTCAGAAGCATATTGGCATCCGTAAACATTGCAGTTTTTCTGTTTGAAATGGCCAGTCCAATACGGGAGTCTCACTCTGAGCTCCTCTCACTGCCATCATTATATGGGGCCAAGTTAAATGATTTGATCTTGGTTGGAGAATGTGACAGAACTTGCCAACTACAAGAAAATAGCGAATTATCAAGGAAAAAATACCGACGGAAATAACAAATATTCCATCGGTACATAACATTACTGACGGAATAAACCGACGACCAAAAAAGTCAGAAATTTGGCTGTAGCTAAACTTACCGACGGACTATTTGTCAACCGTTAGTAAATTTACTGACGGTAAAAAAACTTTCCGTCGGTAAGCTTAGCTACGGAATAAATATAACCGTCGGTAATTTCAACTGAAAAGTTACCGACCGTCATAAATTTTCCGTCGCAAACGTTAGCGACGGTAAGTCACTCACCCCGTATGTAAATTTAGCATCGAAATATTTCTAATACGGTCGGTAAAGTTACCGAGGGAAACATTTTGTCCATCGGTAAATTCTTACCCATTACCGACGGAACGTATTTTCCATCGGTATAGTAAGTAGGCAATTACCGACAGAAATTGTTTATATTTCCGTCGGTAAAATTTTTATTAATTTTTTAAATATATATTTCCATTATATTTAGATTATAACCGTCTAAATATATTATTAATAATATATTTAATTAGATATAAATAATTAAATAAAAATTTTGATTAATGAATAAAAATTAATTAAAATATCTTAATTAATAATAAAAACGTTACATTGTAAATAATAATGTCTGTATACAAAGTAAATGACCAATACTATACTACTAATCAGGAGTAGGTGGATCGTCTGGTAGGTGCGGTGACCTGCTGCCCTTGCCCTTCAATTCATCGATCTCCCGACGCAGCTGAGCGTATAAATCTAACGACTGTTGTTGCGCTGCTATCGTCTGTTGTTGCGCAACCATCGACTCTTGCAACTGACGCACCTCTTCCAACGTCTGTTGCAACTGAGTGGACAATGTCTGCATCGTGCTCTCAAGCGCCTCTATTTTGTTGGACCGTCTAGTAGATGCTGCTGTACTCGACGTGGAGGATTGCGAATAACAAGTATTCGCAAATGATCCTAATCTGAATATCCTCCCACGACGATCCCTACCACCTACTGCTTCAAGATAAGTGTTAGCGTCATTAACATTTTCAGATTGCTGAGACCGCCGTTCAATGGTTTGTTGCATTTTTAGATTGCAGCCAGTGACTCCATATTCTTCATAAATGTAAGGCGGTCGTACAGCCGCCCTGCGTATCGTACCAACAAAGTTGCTATAACGTGTACGTACTCTCGACTCTCATACTCTATATATCATCCCGTCCAATTTAGAATCCCAAAAAAATTCTTTATGTAATAAAAGGAAAAATATTTGATAAATACTTTTAATGTAATAATAGTTATCAAATTAATGTTTAAAAATTTTAATTAAAAATGGAAATATTAATAATTTCGATCGTACCTCAAACTCATGATAGTAAAATTCCTTTGTAGCCTGAGAGATATTCTTCCAACAATAGCCCTCAGTAATAATCTTCTCCTTGAATTTTGATGTCATATTCCTTGAACAGGGTCCAGATGGAAAAAAAACCTATAATATAAAAACAAAAAAATTTATACCATTTTAAAAATTGTAATATGTAACTGTTAAATCAGGAGGACTTTATGATAATTAATTTTGATGACAATCAAATAATAATAATGTTATAAATAAATAAACTAGTTTGATTAGTGTGTTAAGTGTGCAGAAGAAGCGAAACACAGAAGAAGCAAAAGATAGAAGCAGAAAGACACAGAAGAAAAACACAGAAGAAGTAGAAGAAAGAAGAAGCAAGATACAGAAGAAGTAGAAGAATAGAGAAGAAGCGCAAACATATAGAAGAAAACACAGAAGAAGTGAAACACAGAAGAAGTAGAAACATAGAAGAAGCGAAATACAGAAGAAGTAGAAACACAGAAGAAGTAAAGATACAGAAGAAGTGAAACACAGAAGAAACAAAGTACAGAAGAAGTACAAATTACAGAAGAAGTGAAACACAGAAGAAACAAAGCACAGAGTAAGTAAAGATATAGAAGAAGCGAAACACAGAAGAAACAAAGCACAAAAAAAGTAGAAACACAGAAGAAAACACAGACGATACAAAGAAGAAGATACGCTAGTACGTCGAGCAGTTAGTTAGTTGGAGTTAGTTACAGAACTCAACTAAATAGCGGTTATCAATAATCAAGAAGCGGTTATCAAGACTCAAGAAGCAGTTATTAAGATTCAAAGAAACAGTTGGAGACTTAGACTATAAATAATAGTCGTAGTCGAAGATTAAACAATTTTTCGAGAAACCTTTGATTCTACAACTTTTGAGCGTTCAAGTGTATACTTGGAAAAGAAAAATTCTGTATTGCAATACTGGAGAGCTAAACTACTGTAACAATAGCTCGCGATATCTTTCTAGTGAAAGAAAGAAAAGGCTAAGAGCCTGGAAAGGCTAAGATAGCTGAAAGAATACTTGGTGTAAGAGACTTGAAGAGGCTCAAGAAGAAAGAAAGAATACTTGTAATTTGTTGAAGTATAGTGAATACTCAGACGAATTCTGAGGACTAGACGTAGCCCA
>JANZXP010000003.1:21098773-21125995 GCA_027576715.1 Erythroxylum flavicans
CAAATTAATTATACAAATACTTATTATTCATAATTAATACTTACTAATAATAATACTAATTATATTAATACTTATTAATAATAATTATTAATAATAATATTTATTAATAATTAAAGACAATATTAATATATACATTAAATTCACAATTAAATGTTAAATTCCATAAATTAAAACTTCATATTAAACATTTTATCAAACTTACATATTCAAATTCTCAAATTAACACAAAAATTACAAAAAACATTTTAAATATAGTAAAAGGCATTTTATCGAACACTTCATACGCAATACGTATAATTTCAATATAACCAAACAATCATGTTTAACACTAAAAACATGCTTTTTTTGTAGAATGAGTAAGATAATAATCGAAAAACAATCGGAAAATGCGAGAGAAGGAGTCGGAAAACTCTTCACCAAATGGTTTGTGAGGAGAGGAGAAATGAAGACAAGAGGAGAAGGGAGGCGGTCAGCGCCCGACTAATAGGCGTTGGATTACCGACGGAACATAACATTCCATCAGTAATTTAGGTTTCTAAACGACGCAACCGCCGACAGTTACTGACGGACAAGAAAAATTTCGTCGGTAAAAGAGCGACAATTTATAAAGGTGGAAACTCAAATACCGACGGAACAATAATTCCGTCAGTAATCTAGGTTTCACTGTCGATAGTTATCGACAGACACAACATTCCGTCGGTAAACCCTCGGTAACTTAACCTGGAGATACCGACAGAACAATAATTTCGTCGGTAATCTAGGTTTCGTTGCCGACAGTTACCGACGGACACAACATTCCGTCGGTAAACCATCGATAACTTAACATGGTGGAAACTTAAATACCGACGGAACGATAATTCTGTTGGTAATATAGGTCTCCTTGCTGACAGTTGCCGACGGACATAACATTCTGTCGGAAAAACATTGGTAACTTAACCTGGTCGAAACTCAAATACCGACGAAATAACAGTTCCATCGGCAAACTAGGTTTCCTGGAAACATTTACTGACGAACACAACAAGTTTTGTCGGTGATTAACGCTTATCATCCATCTTCATCGAAACGACGATGTTTGTTAACAATTTGCCAACAGAAGGAGCATTCCGTCGGTAAATAAGCTAGTAGATATTGCGACGGAACATTTTTCAGTCAGTAAATGCTAGCTTTGTTCCGACAGTAAGTTAATCGTCGGTAAAGCGGCGTAGCAATTAAATTGCGGGAATGTTTCCTGCATTTTTTCCCGACGCAGTGAGTTTTGGCGTCGCTATATACCGTCGGAGATTTTGTGGGAAAGTTTTCCCTATAGTATTGCTGACGGATGTATTGTTTGTCGCTAAATCACTGTATATTTCGACGAAATTTTTACCTTCCGTCGGTAAGTGGCGACGGAAATTATTTCGTAGGTAATATTCTGACGCTATTACGTGCTTTTCTTGTAGTGTGCAAATGTTCACCAACCCACAGCACACACACAAACACACACACACAACAATGACAGAATATAGTTTCTGTATTGATTGATCACTAGGATCAGTAAAAAAAGACAAAGATAATGTGCTAGAATTCGAGGTTCTAGCTCCTCTAGCCTTAGTCTCAACTATACGTAAATGACAGAAAAATATGCATGGCATTCCCCTCACTCCTCCCGTACTGTTTTATTCCTCTTTCAGCTAACTAACTCTCCATTCCTTTGACAACTTTGCCCACCCGTTGTCCTAATATGACAAAGCCTACCCCTCCAATGCCTTGGTCTTTCTTCTATGGTAAGTGAACCTAATTTCTGGACTCCTATGGGTCGTATCATAATGGTGGAGGCTAGTGACTCCAATGTTTCTGGTACAAGATTGACAATGGGGTTCGTGTTCCCATTTTGCATTTCTTTTTCCAATGTAAATTGATTAACAATGGAGTAATCAATTGTAAAGATTAGCACACAAAATATTGTTTGGTTTATTGAACAGAAAAAGTCTATGCTATAAACAGAAACTGATTAGATGAACTGGTCCTGAAACTCTACAAAATTTTAGCAGTACTTACATGGTGGAAAATCTTCAACAACATAAGCAGTTATTTAGTCCATGATAGCATTGTTGGTTAAGATGCTTTACATAATTTTCTAATTCTGTTTCTAAACTTTTTATTTTGTTTTTCTGTTCTTTGAATATTGTCTCTCCCAAAATGTGGCAAATTCAGCACTCTGGAATTTGTCATATGGCTCTTGGATGTTAATCATTTCTTTCTTTTGGACTACAAGTTTGTCGAGCTTATGGATCATTCATGAGAAGATGCAAGAGCTCATCAGTGAGCTTCTTAATATTGGCATATCTCAAATGGATGTTAGTAAGGTTGATGTGTTATTCTGTAATAATCCTGCTAAAGTTCAGGTTTTGTTTGCTTTGCCAAGTCATTTAAAAAGGTCTTTTGTACTTGGATTCCTCTATCCATCTTCTAGTCTATGAATCATTAGAGGAAGTTTATTAATATTTTCGTAAGTCTTATGAAATTATGATACAATTGATATTACCTAAATAGGTTATTTTGTATTAGTTGGGAACTTTGTAGTTGTGATGCAAACAAAGTTTGTCATGTTAACCTAGTTATTTTGCATCAATTGAAAGCTTTTGGTTAAGGAATTGTGTATAATTGTGATATTTTACATCATCTGCAATAACAGAGGAATTTAAATTGTATTAACCTATGTTACTTGATTTTACTATAACAATGGAATGGTGGATATTATGGTTATATCGATGAATTGTATAATATTTAGGATGATTAAACTATATTTTGAGGATATTATGTAACTAATGTTATGTTGATGTAAGAAAATATTGAAGTATTTTCTTCTTCAAAAGCTATCGGAAAGGAAATATCGCAATATACTTTATTTTAAAAATTCTATCATTAAAGTGTATAAATTAAATATAATCAATTAAAATATATTTAAAATTTGATATAAAATAAAATTTTAATAATTTTTTATTTTTCAACATTTTTAACAAACCAACCACTATCAATGATAATAGTAATCATTCTTTTATCTTAACCAACCATCATAATTATAATGATTATATCCATTCTAATTCCTCACTATATTCATTTTCATTTCCATTCTCATTCCTATTGTCCTCTATGAACCAAGCGCTTCTTAAAGTTTTTTCAAGAACTTGTAGACCTTTACTTGAAAAGCATATAAAGAGTTAAGCTTAATTGAATGGGCTCAAGCTAGATCATATGTGCTAGAGAATTGTCAAGAAATCCAAGAGTATGCCGAGAAAGTGATCTAACTTTTAATTATTAATTTATGTAATTTATTTTTGGTATATAATATTCTGTACATATTTATTCATATTTTATTTATTTTTAATGTGAAGCATGCATAAAGAAAAACTCAAGAGAGAGGATCCTAAAAATGTGGATAGAAAACACCAACAAGAATTTTATCAATAGTTCAAAAATTTTGTAAGTATATATATATATACAGACACACACGCTCTTAACTTTTATTATGATGATATGGTTATTTTTAAAATTACATGTTTAATGATTATTGCTCCTCCCAGATTATTCAATTGCATGCTGAAGGAAGTGACTTGGTTAATGAGCAATTTGTTGCATATAGCGTATGGGCCAGAAATACGAGTTTATCGTTATAATGGTTGGAGGTTTAACACAAAAGAAAGAAATTTGCATTTGACATCACAAAGTAGTGGCATTCTTGTGAAAGGGGATGAGAATACATGTAACTTGGATTATTTTGGTGTATTAACAGATATCATACAATTAAAATATTCTAGGGAAATAGTGTTACTTTATTTAAGGTTGACTGGTGGGATGTATATCATAAAGGTGGATATAAAGTTGACAAATTTGGGTTTCCTATAACCAATATTACACACAAGTTGAACACCAATGAACCATATGTTTTAGCTTCACAAGTTTATTATGTAAGAGACATTAGAGAGCCTAATTGACAACTTGTTATGAAGACAAAATCACGTGATTTGTATGATTTGCCTGATGAAGATGTAGATGAGCCATGCCAAGAAAATAAAGAGTGTGCTTTTACCTTTCATGGAGCTAATTTGAAAAAGGATGATAATATGGTATCATTGAATAGATCTGACTTGGCCATAGCAACTGTTGAAGGAAATCCCATAACTATTAATATCATAGGTGCCGAAGAAGATAATGAAACTAATGATGATGAGTGTACTTTTATTAACGATGTTGAGATAAATCCAGTGAGTGAAGATGAGGCTAATAAAGAAGACAATGATAATTGAATATTTACTTTAATATAATATTTTAATCTCTTTTATTGTGATATCTTTCTAATGTGATATTAAATTTAATTATGATTGCTAAAAATCTATTAGATCATTAAATTTTTTTGTTACAATATTTACATAGGTTAATCTAATAAAAATAAATAATTTATATTGCTAATTTTTACTTATTGTAATATTTTCAATAATAGTTATAACATTTTTATCACAAAAATTAGAATATTTAAGTGTGAAAATTATTTTTCTATGACTCATTTTAAATAATATTAACCATTAAGGTAAGTTTATTATATTGTGATGATATTTAATAGACATTAATTAGTTAGGTTTATATTAACGACAAGTTTTAGTCACAAAAGATTTAAAATTTATGTGACGAAAAGATTTTTTGTTAAACTTATTTTAAAATTTATGTGATGAAAAGATTTCTTGTTACTATCATTTTGAATAATAGTGACCATAGTGGTTCATATGCTACTGTGACGAAATATTATTGTCACTAACTATTTTTGCTTATATTGACGACAACACAAAAATATATCAATTAAGTGACAAACAATTTTTTTATCACAATAACGAATAATAATAGTGACAATAATTTATTTTTTCACAATTACATTTTATTCTTACTAAAATACTATAGGAGCTAAATATTGAATAATATTAGTGACAAAGTTATTATTGCCACTAATAGCTTATTATTAGTGTTAACACAATTGTGAAAGACTTAGTAGTGTCACAGCTATTATACCATTAATGACTACATAATAATTTATCACAAAAAACAAAGGTAATATTGACTTACAAATTTTTGGTCACAATAACTATCATATCTGTGACAAAATATTTAAATGTCACTAAATGTCTTAGTACTTGTACTGTAATTTAATATAATATTACATATTTAATTAATTAAAATTAATTATTAATAACTATTATGATGAATTTAATTTTACTTATCCTATTTGAAATTAATTTAATTTTACTTATTCAATAAATTAATTTTAATAATTATTAATAAATATAATTAATTAAAATATATAAGTTTTAAATAAAATTTGATTTAATAATTAAAATAAATATTAATTTATAAAAATTTTATTTTAAATTATTTTTTATAATAAAATAAAATAATTTTGTTAATAAATATTATATAAGAGATTGAAATAAATTTATTTAATTAAAAATAATTTATCTTTAAATTTTATCTAATATGTAATTATTGTTATTATCATTTTTCAAAAAATATGTAATTACTATCAGTAATAAAAATATAACTATATTGACATTAACAACAAAAACAAAATTTTGTTCTATTTGAAAGAAAAATTGAAACTATAATAGAAAGCAGAAGTGGAATTCATCGGTCCGATAGTAATTAGTAATTAGTGAAAGTTCTTTCCCAGACATAAAATTAATATTATATGGTTTAACTCATTGTTCCCTCAACTAAGGCTAAATCCTACGTACATAATGAAAAAAAAAAAAAAGAAAGTTGTCATGTCCTTGAACTGCAAAAAATTGAGGATTCCTGAGGCATGTTAGATGATATCACTCGGACAACCTTTTTGTTTTTGCCAAAAAAATATATATAGAAGAAAAACAGATCTTGAATGTGTTATTTTCTTAATTCCATAACTTATATGGCATAATTATTTTTCAGCATCTTCATCTAGTTTCACTCCTTCGTGCCAACTAAATAGGTGTATTGATAGTTAAATGTGGAAAAGCAAGATCCTCTAAAAAAATCTCTCTTACAAGAATAGTAGAGTGAAATGCCAGGCAATCTACTGTATGTTGATGCTTCTTTTTCCATGGGAGAAATTTTGATTGTCTCAATTCAGGAATCTGATAGGAAATAACCATTTGGATTTTACAACACCATTAAATACAAGTTTTGAGATCTAGGCAACACATTCATGAGTAAGTCCGGAAAACGGTCTACGCTTTGGATGGACTAAACTAAATGGTTTAATGCCATATTAGAATTATCGCCACACAATTTAACGGATCTTGTCCGTCGTAGATTCTCAAAGACGAAGTTTAGGGTATCTCCTAGACAAGCTCCTTTCCAATATTAGTTTTTTATACGGTGCAAGATGTTGCCATATGTCAAGCTCCTGTATATTTACGGAGGCATCAGGGATCGGTCCATACAACCAATAAAAGTACTGTCACTGTCCTGTTAGGCCAGGTTAATTGAGCCAAGGAATATTTAGATGATATGCTTTACATGTCTTCCACAAGCAAGACATTAATCTAAGAAACATTAGTGTAACTATCATCCACGTATGCCTTATGTTCGTACGTGATATTTAAGGTTTAGAAAGTGTTTTAAGATACATTCAAACGGTTTTTCCTATGTAAAGCAAGGAATTGAACTCATAAAAAATTCCACGAGGCAACTATTTTAACTTTGATGCCATAATTTCCCGATATTGGAATATGGCCGAAGACAAGAAATAGCATCCAAAGTCTTTGCAATGAATTCGTGTTGTCAAATTAGTTTGCATTACCAAGTGCGAAGCGTTAGCATAGGCAGACGCAGAGCAGAGAAAAGCGATGAAACAAAAGTCAATTTCTTCTTAATTGATGCGCATGCAGCTACTGTTCTTATTTGAGAATATATTGTCTTGTAATCCAATATGATTTCTCCATAGATTGTTCTTATAAACGGGGTGGTCATTTCAGGTTTAATTTTGTTAATTAAAAACAAATTATGCATTCACAGATAGAAACTCTCCTGGTTAATTTGTTTCTCATGCCAAACTCTTCGTCGGTACCTACCGTCTATCAATTAAATAGCTTACTCTTTTTAAGTTTTTAAATTCTGTTTTTTATTTGACTGATGGTTCTTTAAAGGAGGGTGGAACTTTAATCATCGTATAATGCACAAAATCAATAGCGCTATTTCAAACCTTGAACTAATATATGTGGTCAGATTACATGGCAAAAACTAGAAGAAGCCAGACTAATATTATAATGCTTAATTCCTTTTGAGCATGGAAAACAACCAACTATATATTATGAGAAATTCAATCGATTCAGAGGTGATTATAATTCAACTAAAATCTAAAAATCATTATATATATATATATATATATTCAACTTAAAATCTCAATTGACATTTATTTATTATGGTTAATCAGCAAAGGTCAAGAAAAAAATGAGTTTATATGTTATCCAGAAGTAGAAAATAAAGACAGGCATTTGTGGACGGTAGGTTGGATACCCCATTTTCCCCGCTGTTTTTTGTCGACTGCAGATGCAAGTACCGGATCACCCAAAGACCTGAGACAAATATCCTCTCCTTCTCTTCTTATCTTTTTATATTCGCCCGTTAATTTTCTTGAGCTATTATATGCTTATTCTCCAGAATCAAAAGATACCCTAAATCTTCTCTCTTTCACTCGTGGAAATAATAAATGGGAAGACCTTCCCTTCTTTGTCTCGCTGAGTGTGTCTTTGGTTCTATTCTCATGTAAGGACACAATGGAATTTTGCTGACTTATTCCCTTCGCAGAGTGCATCCATAAAAACTCAAACCATTATATTATCCTTTCATATCCTAGCTATAAACACCCTCCTTTCTCTCCTTCTCTAATGTGTATTATGGAGGATGACATAGGTGATCAGCAGGAGGAATTACTGAATCTTAGCTTGGCAATTGTTACAGATTCCGATTCTAATGCGTCGATAAGAAGGAAGAGGAAGAGAAGGTCGACTCTGACCCCTTCCAATTCTAACTATGAAGGTTGTGAAGGCAAGATTTTCAGGCTACTCCAGATGAGGGAGCACATGATAAAGCTAGACCAAAAGAGAAAAGGAGTCGATGAAGATGGAAAGGGTATTCATTTGATCCATTTGCTTCTAATTACAGCCACCGCTGTTGACGAGAATAATCTCGGATCCGCTCTTGATAATCTAACTGAGTTATACCAAAGTGTTTCATTAAATGGAGATTCTGTTCAGAGAGTTGTTGCATATTTTGCTGATGGACTATCGGCAAGACTTCTCACTCGAAAATCTCCATTCTACGAAATGATCATAAAGGAACCAACAACCGAAGAAGAATTCTTAGCATTCACAAATCTCTACCGCGTTTCTCCTTACTATCAATTTGCTCATTTCACCGCAAACCAGGTCATTATCGAGGCTTTTGAGAAGGAAGAAGAGAACAATAACCGAGCACTGCACATCGTCGATTTTGATGTTTCGTACGGCTTCCAATGGCCTTCATTGATGCAATCTCTCTCTGAAAAGGCAAACACTGCTAACCGTATCTCACTTCGTATAACGGGATTCGGTAAAAGCCTTGACGAACTGCAAGAAACTGAGACTCGATTAGTTAGTTTCTCAAAAGGTTTTCGAAATCTAGTGTTTGAATTTCAAGGGCTGTTAAGAGGATCCAAGCTCATCAACCTGAGGAAGAAGAAGAACGAGACAGTTGCTGTGAATCTAGTTTTTCATTTGAACACTTTAAATGATTGTTTGAAGGTGTCTGACACGCTAAAATCAGCACATGCACTGAGCCCATCCATCGTTGTACTGGTAGAGCAAGAAGGTAGCCGAAGCCCTCGAAATTTCTTATCAAGATTCATGGAGTCTCTGCACTATTTTGCAGCCATGTTCGACTCTTTAGATGATTGTCTTCCACTGGACAGCTCAGAGAGATTAAACATCGAGAAGAACCATCTGGGTAAGGAGATTAAATCCATGCTCAATTGCGGGAGGGATGAATCAAATTGTGCAAGATATGAGAAGATGGAGACGTGGAAGGGAAGGATGGAGAGTAATGGATTTTCAGGAATTCAACTAAGTTCAAAGTGCTTGATACAAGCCAAGCTTTTGTTGAAAATCAGAACACATTCTTGTTCACGCCAATTTGATGGAGAGAACGGTGGTTTCAGGGTGTTTGAAAAAGATGACGGTAGGACTATTTCTCTCGGATGGCAAGATAGGTGCTTGCTTACAGCCTCTGCATGGTGTTGTTCATGATAGAATCATGGATATATACACAAACTTCCGTTCTAACACATTCATCAAATTTTTGTAACCATTGAAACAAATAAATGAGACAAGTTAACAACAAGGCTTTTTGATTCAGTGTATGTTATCTCGCTTATTATTTTGGTTGCTCTATTACAAGTTATGTTCCGCATCAAGGGAAGTTTTGTCTTGATTTCCCACATAAATGTAGAAAGTCACCGAATTCGAATACTGACATTTCAAGATGTATTTCTGTATATAAGCTGCCTTGTTATTCGACATGATTGACATTAAAGTCCTTCAACCAAGCTTCTTTCAAGTCGGCAATTGGGGATTTAGCAACTCATAACCTAATCTTGTTTTTTGTTTTTATCCTTAGTAAAAGAAAACATCAAACGGGAAAACATTACATAATAAATAGTAAAATTGAACATGATCACGTGGTCCCCAAAATA
The DNA here is from genome assembly GCA_027576715.1 of Erythroxylum flavicans. NCBI lineage: Eukaryota > Viridiplantae > Streptophyta > Magnoliopsida > Malpighiales > Erythroxylaceae > Erythroxylum > Erythroxylum flavicans. Next base: position 21,108,507 of record JANZXP010000003.1, read on the forward strand.
GGACTAATTAGAAATAGAAAACTATTAACTGCTGTAATATCATATCAAGTTTGTGGCAGGATAACAGAATTAGAATTATAATTTAGGATTACAAAACCCAATTTCAATTATATAAGAATTGAAATTGAATATGATATTGAAATTTGAATTCAAACTTATCCATAATAATTGATATCTTTTTAGAAATTGAACTATAAATATAACGATACCAAATGTAAGTGGGTATAATTAAACATTAATAATTATATAAAAGTTGACAGATATCTACGAATGCCTTTTTTTGTTAAGCTAATAACTGAACAAAAGGTGTTAGATTCATATAAAGACATAACTTTATAATTTAAATTAAGTCACATATTTTTTAAATTACAGAAACACAAACAACTTAAATGGAAGAGATAATGTGTATCATTGCAGTCTTAGGACAACCTTTTTTAATTATACAAAATAGAATTTTAGAAAGAAGTCTAAATTGGTCTTTAAATTTTGAGTATATATATATCTTGGTCTTTAAATTTTTATTTTTGCTAAATTAACCTCAAACTTTTTGAAATTTTCTCTTTTGAATCTCATTTTATCGGCATAATTTATTTATGCTACATACTTATTGTTTTGTTGCTGGATTAAGTGCAAGTAAGAAAATTAAAGGCAACTTTTGTGTTTTTTTTTTCATTAGAACAATTAAATCAAGGAAGTTGTCTCTTATTTGGGAACATATAAACCATAACCTATGAATATCAAAGTAACCCATGAAATTGAAGAAACTAGAATGACAACCACTGAAGTTAGCTACTTCTTCTCTTTACTTTTTCACTTTTGGAAATTGATTTTCTGTATCTCATTTTTTATTTCAGTATTTGGTCTTATTTATTGTTCATGGTTTTGATTTTTTTTTTCCATTGTCTTCACCTCTCTTCGTCCACCCTCTACCATCACTAGTTGAGATAATTCATAATATGGTTTGTTCAACTGGGCAAGGAAAAAGGAAGATAATTCATGCTTACACTATTATTACATTTTCCTACTAATGATTATAAGTCGGCTAATATCTATATCTATTCTAGCTAGAATGTATAAAACTTTTGTCTTTTAACCTTAATAAGGCAGTGTTTATACTACAAGAAATTGTATTTTTAGTGAAAGTAAAAGTTGTCACTAAAAGCAATAATATTGGTCACTATTATTAATAGTGTCCAATATTTGAAGTCGTCACCTCTCGTCACAAATACCTCCGTCACTACTGAAATAGTGACTAATTTAAGAAATGGTCACAATTATGCAACACATTTGTGACACAAATACTGTAACTAAAACTTGTGAAATTTGTGACCAAACTATATGGTCACAATAACTTTACATATTTATGACAAGTTTATCGTCACAAATAATATAAAGTTGTGACAAATTAAGTCGTAACAGAATTTCATTATATTGTGACAAAAGTGTTGACACTAAAATTGATGGAATGTGTGACGACACTATATAGTCACAACAACTTTACATATTTATGACAAATTTGTGACACAAATAATATAAAGTAGTGACGATTAAAGTCGTAATAGTACTTCATTTTATTGCTACGACATTATCACCACTAAAAAAATTATAAATAGTGACAAATTATTTGTCACTAAAATTTTTTTATCAGTGTCCATTACTTTTTGGTCACAAATATTTTAATAAAAAAGTGTCAACATCATTTCGTCACAAAAATGAAAATTAGTTCTTACAAAAAGTATTGTCACTAATGTGCTTATTATTATCACAAATAAAACTATCAATTCATTAACGAAATTACATTAGCTATAAAAGAAATTTACATCAGTTGCTATATTGTCTAACAGATTTCGTCACAAGTATGAAAATTATATGTTACAATAATATTGTCACCAAATAAAGAATATATATTACAATTAATTTATCACTAATGTGTTCATGTTTGTCACAAATAATATTATTAAATTTAACAATTTAATTACTTAATCGATAAAATTTTTTACATTGGTAGCCATAAGATAGAAATTGTCACAAATGATACGGATTTTTAGTACCAAAATATTATCAGACAAGCAAATAAAAATTATTAGTATATATAAAATATATAAAAATCACCAAAATGTACAAAATTCTAACAAAATTGTTTGAGATGTTATTACTCATAGAGCTTGATGGTTTGAGTAGTCTGATTACTGAATCCAGAGAAAAAAGGATATTGAGGCTAACCGATAGTGATCTATTAAGGAAGCAAAGGTGAGCGGTGGGGGTGGTTTCCGACTCTTAATGTAAGATTTAGGAAGTAATGGACTTGATCTCTGGCTTCTAAAATCTGTCCGGGACTTATAGGTTTAGAGGGGTAGGCCTAATATGATTTTAACCAAAGATTAGATGATGATTAGCAATCCCCGCTACTCCAATTTGATTTGAAATCAAAGAGATGTTAGGCTCATTATTTCAAAATTTTTTGCAGTTTAGGCTCTTATATGAGGATTGCCCATGAACTATTCTCGATAAAGTGGAGCTCACAGAAGTTGCTTTGCTTGCTTGCTCCAGTAATAATTTCTAAATATTTAATTAATTGAATTGAGTTTAAAATTTATGTCAAATTATAATGTTAATAATATAAAAATTATAAAATAATAGTTTAAAATTTGGAATTTTAAAAAATAAATTAAATTATTAAAAACCTATAATATATTATAGTATATAAACGTAATGCTTTATATCATTGGACCTCTTTAGATTTTGCTTTTCAAGGAAACTCTCGTTGAGTGTAATTATTGTTTATGTTGTTTTGAATGCATCGTATTCCCAAATCATTACTCATCATAGTATTCTTAATTTTTGGTTAATAGGTAGAAAATATATAAAAATTATTTTGCATTTGTTATAACAAGCATAATAAAATTTAATTAATTTCCTTAATACTCCATAAGATATTTTATAAAATATACTTTATAAGATTTTAATTACTTCATGATTTAAATTTACATTTTTTATTTAACTCAATTTGGGTTTATATAGCTTTTTTTTCAAAAAAAGTTGTGTTTATATAAGTTTTTTTCAAAAAAATTTGGGTTTATATAAGTTTTTTACTAAATTAGTTTTAAGTACTAGTCTAGATTACTCGATTTAATTTTTCAATTATGTTTATTCATTAACTAAATACTTCGTGAATTCTTGGATAAAAAAGCCTACTCTTTCATATAAACAACTTTGATAAAAATTTTATTTTATGATTAAAAAATTCAACAGATTCATTTTTTAAAAAAAAGCTTGAACTGTTTAATCAATTTAATAGTAAAAATCTTGAACTGTTTAATTTTTTAGTTTGATTTTTAATTTTTTAGTTTGATTTACTCAAATAAATCTTGTCGTTAACAATTGATTAGTTTATTAATTAATCGGTCAATTTTCATAAATTAATAAGTTCTTATAAATTAAAATAAATTAATTAATTTTATTTATAATTTTCTTTTTCAATCAACCAAGTGTAGTTGTTAACTTCTATTCAATACTACTGCCCTTCTTATTCTTCTTCATATTCTAAACTTACCCTATCTAACTATGACAAGTAATTTATGATCTCCAAAATTTTTACAATAATGATAAAATTTATCTTTACAGTGGTTAATTTTAATATGTTTTTATAACGACAAATATTTATCATTAATTTGTTACGTTTATATTGACAATAACTTTTGTAACAAAAGTTGATCAAGTAATAACAAAATTTCTTGTCACTAAAATTACAAATATAGTAGTGAACATAGCGATAGTTCAGTTGTTGTGATAATATTAAGTAGACATTAACTAATTGAATTTTTATTGACAAAATATTACTTTTGGATTATCAATATAAGTAGTTTGAATATTTTATGGTCATTAGATTGGTTAATCTTAATATGTTATTATAACAAGAAATAGTTATTATTAATTTGTTATTAATTTGTTACGTATATATTGATAATAACCTTTGTAACAAAAACTTTATGATCAAGTGACAACAAAATTTCTTGTCACAAAAATTACGAATGGTAGTGACCATAGTGATATTTTCTTTTTTTTGATGACAATATTAAGTAGATAATAACTAATTGAATTTTTATTGAAAAAGATTTCTTCACAAAAACTAAAATATGAAGTAACGGTAAACTGTAATAGTAAACCATTTCGTCACAGCAAGAGAAAAATATTAGCGACTAAATTATGTTCTGTCATAATAAATAGAAAAAATTAGTGACCAACATATGTTTTGTCACAACTACAATTCATTCCCTCCAAAAAAATTTTGGCACCAAATTGCATATGTTTTTAGTGACAGAACTTAGTGGTAAAAGAAATTTTGACACTATTAATATATTAATAGTGACAATTTAATTGTGAAAGATACTAAATTCTCACAATTGTCAATGTATTTGTGACAAAAAATTAAAGTATCACAGATAATTCAAACAATAGTTTCGATCAATTTTTTGTCACAAAAAGTTTTTTCACTAAATATCTTAACATATTAACTGCTAAAACAAATTGTAAGAAAAAAAAAATTGTAACATATTAGAAACAAGGAACATATGTAGCTAAAGCAAATTGTAAGAGAAAAAGAAATTGTGCACACACAATAAAAATTAAAATTAAAATAATTAAAAACAAAAAATTAAAATTAAAATCATTAAAAAAAGAAATTGTGTCATGGGCATGACAAATAAGTCACGCCCGTGACACAAATAAAAATTAAAATTAAGATAATTAAAAAACAAAAAATATAATATGTAATATATAATAATTAAAATATTTAAATTAAAATATTTAAAAATAAAAATAAAATAAATATATAACAATCACGAAAATATAAATTTTATTATAAAAATTAAAAAAATAAAAAGTAAAGTTAGTAAATTTCCTAAAAAAATTAAAATAAATAGTTTCTCATTAAATAGTAAATTGAAAATCTGGAGCCTGTGCATCTTTTTATGAATGTTGGTTAAGGTTGACAATAAGATGGGCAAAATTTGTGCTTGCCTAGATCCAAACCTGACTTAAAATTATGTATTTAAGTTAGGCTTGATTAAATATATTTTTTATTTTAGAAATTAAAATAACGTTCTATTACAGGAAACGAAGACTATGCAGTTAGGCATGTCAAAAGTGACCCGGCTCAGTCGCTTTTGACCCGTATTGACCAAGTCACGGGCGGGCCACGAGTCAGGTTGACCAAGCTACGGGTGGGCCATGGGCAGACCATGATCAGCCACGATGGGTCGCTGGTCGGCTCGGCCTGTCTCCTATGGCCTGTCGGTTATTTTCAAAACGACGTCGTTTGTGTAAAAAATGATGTCGTTTTGAACTTTTTTATTTTAAAAAATACATGATGGGCTAGGTCAGCCCTTGGGCGGGCCAGGCCGCAAGTCTGCCCATGCCGACCTGCGGGGTCACGGGCTACCATGACCCAGGGTCAAGCCAGGTCGAGCCAGGGGCAGCCCGGGCTCGGCCTGACCCATTGATATCCCTATGTGCAGCGACAATTGCAGGCCATGTTGTTCTTCAAAGTCACTTTATGTTTAACCATCAAAACATAACCCTCAATTGTGTATCATGAACAACAAATCAAAATGAAATCCACAAACATAATAGCTTGAGAAAGTCCCATGGATTGAAATGGAGAAACTGAAGTTTACACCATGAACTAAATGAGTCCGTTTCTTAAGCTTTTTAGTAACAAAACTTATTGATAAAATAAATTCTAACACTATTAATATCTTAATAGTGACAATTTAATTGTAAAAGAAACTAAATTGTCACGATTACTATTTTATTAGTGATAAAAATATAAATCATCACAGATAATTCAAACAATAGTTTCAATCAATTGTCTTGTCACTAAAAAAACTTATATTTGTGACGAAACAATGGTTAGTCATAACACCTTTGTCACTAAATGATGAATAGTAGTGACCATAGTTATAGTTTAGTTATTGTGACAATATAAAGTAGACACTAATTAATTGAATATTTATTGACAAAATTTTTTGTCACAACAAGTAAAATATTATGTGACGATAAACCGTTTCGTCACAACAAGAAAACAATATTAGTAACTAAAATATGTTTTGTCGCAACAAAACAATAAATATTAGTTACCAACATATGTTTTGTCACAATTACAATTAATTCCCGCCAAAATTATTTTGGCGCCAAATTTCATAGGCTTTTAGTGACAAAATTTAGTGATAAAATAAAATTTAACACTAAATTGTCACTATTAATATAATAGTGACAATTTAATTGTGAAAGAAACTAAATTGTCACAATTATCATTGTATTAGTAACAAAAATATAAAGCATCACAGATAATCCAAACAATTGTTCAATCAATTATCTTGTTACAAAAAATCTCATATTTATGACGAAACAATATTTAGTCACAAAAAGATTGTCACTAAATGTCTTAACTCTTGTAGTGTTAGTAGTTTATTATTTATGTTTCTACTAAAAAAAGATTATACACTTCTGAATTTCACATTCCATTATTTTCATGAAGATACCCTTTATAAGATTTACACATAAGAATTTAACTATTCTTTTAACGTGTATTACAAATTGATGTAAAATTACCCTTTTATCAGACCATGAGATTTTGTCACTTGCTTATATTTGGTATTTCTTTTTATGACTCGAGCATGAGATATACTACCACCTCCAAAATCTTGGTTAGAACACTACAGCAAAAACAACTTTAGGAAACAGACAAAATAGTAACTATAAGTACAAATTGTGTTTGCCTTTTTATTAAGGCGACATAACTCATACCGTTAAATAAAGTGGCGTTGCTATATGTGTAAGGCAATAAAAAAAATTTTATCAGGCAACAAAATGAATAATGTTGCTTAAATTGTGATTAAGGTAATAAAACAGTTTCAAACTATAGCAACAACATTGAATGTATATGACAATAGGTTGAATATTTATAAGGCAATGAATTGAATTTTTTAGGCAATAGTATGTAATAACAAAAATAACAGTTTTTTCTTTCATTAGCAACAACATAGATTAATTTTCATTAAGACAAAAATACATAATATTGAAAGCAACCATACATAAATTAATATCTATCCTAAAATATATGATGCCAAATGTCAATGACAAGAAACTACATTTATATATGCCATCATATAGTCCATATGGAGTTAATGAAATTCAACCATTAACATATTCAAAATACAATAGCCAAAAATTATTAGCTAAAGTATACACGATATTATCTCCCTTTAATCCATATGGAATATAAGTCTGTCAACTAAAATACAAAAAGAAACTATGTATGGACACTTCAAAATCCTTCACAAAGAACCTTTTTATCCACTCTTAATCATCACCTTTCTAAAAAAATACAAGTAGATTAGAATTATTCCAAAATATAGGTTGATATATCTAAAGAATGAACCACCAACTACATTATTGTAACCTCCGTTTAATACATACAAATTAATGTAATTCAAAAACTAACAGCACAATGATTCAATTTTTTTATAAACAAAGTCAAAAGGCATAAACCTCTCAATCCACATTAGGTGCGATATAATTGCAAATGGAAAAATAAGCAAAAATAATTTGCAGTTGATCTCAATGGAAAAGATAATAAGATGAACAACATTAAATTAAAATGAACTTTCTCATTTGATATTCTGCATGTTGAAATGTATGATTTGGAAGAATAGAATATTTAAAAAAAATGCTTTAAAAATCTTCTCCGTAATTACAGTTTGGATGTTATAGAAAGATACTATACTAAAGAAAACATAAAGAAGTGCTAGCAAGTATATATGGGCCCTGACGAGCCATAGCCTATCATAAACTAAAAACATTAAGGTTATATATATAAAAGAATAAATAAAGATAAGATATACTTTTATATGTCGAGGCCCGGATATGAAATTCTTGTATGACTCTACCTTGAGAATAAGGTAATAAAACTAGAATGCTTATGCAGTGAGAATGTGAATAACTCGTATATTGTTGTGTCATATCAACGTACCTTAGCATCTTCTTAAACCTTCATCCTATAGGTAGAATGATTTTAATGTCCTTATTAGATTTTTGATCTATTTTATTCTATTAATTAGCAACATAATTTAGGATGTTAAAAGTTACAAGTAAATGTAACTTTGATCGCAAACTACTTAAAAATAAGAGAGCAATGATTAAAAGCTTTAGGATAATTATCAAGTTTAAGAAAGAAACAAAAAAAGTGCAAAATTTAACTTCATTGGTTACTACCATCCCAAGAATTATTTGTAAAGATTGAGTCCAAGGAAAAACAAGAACACTATTAACATAAACCTTGAAAACTAGAAATCACTATTTAAATATAACTCTGATTCAATTACTAAGTTAAAAACTAGAATAAAGGAACATCTAACAAAATAAGACTTGTACTTTAAATAAACTTGGTCCAGTAACTAACTAGAGTGACAACCAATGAAGAAGCAATTCTAAGTGCTTAAATTGAAGGAGACATGATGAAAAAGAAAAACTAATGACAAAACTAATAAGCAGAAAGAAAAACAAATGACAAAACTAACATATAAATGGTTTAATACAAACTAAACCACACAACACTAACAGAGAGATTGAAATTACCCTAGCTACAGGAGTCTTTTCCTCAAGTTTCCTTTCCCCTATTTCATGTCTGTCACTATCCTAAACTAACTAAATCTAAACTAAAACTAGTATTATATGTATTTCATCATACGCATATAAATATAAACATAAGGTCCCTACAAATTTTAGCTAAAACTCATGTGAAACTTCATTTCTCCTTACCAATCCCTATTCTTCTTTTCTAGTTGAAACATAAAAGAAAAACTCAGTTTGCTCTTTATACCTACATACCTATGGTTACTTCTTACTTGGAAAGCTAACTAGTCCTCTATATGTTTTGAGCATACTTGCATATTTTATAGATAATAAGTTTATTTTAAGATTATATTGGTCTTGTTTAAATTTTAATTAGTGAGAGTTATTAAAGAAACTAATAATCTGCAAAACTTTCATTTCCAAGTGTTCATATTATCCTTCTAACTAAAGCAAGATGAAGCTGATTACATAGCATTGTTAGCTCACCTAGCTACCGTCTTTGGTTGTTTCAATGCAACCCTTAAAATCAACATTATAATAACAAAAAAAGAGAAAATCATCATAAGATTGGATTTTATGTTAAGTTGCAAGTATTTTTTGCTTCAAATTCAACCAATTCTTCAGCCTCCTTGTTAAATAAAAAATAGTTTGTTTCAATAATAACAAAGCTAATATAGGCAAATGCACATGTAGAAGAAAATCAATTACATTAGAAGAAAAATGTTACCCTTTATCATTAAACCCATCCCACAAAGACCAGAGCCCAAACTTAAAAACAACACCATTGTTATGTGATGACTCCATGTTCGTGATAGCTGTATAAATTTATGACAACAAATTCAGTTGAAAATGTTAAAAGAAAGAAAGAGATAGCATGATTGTACAAGTGGTCTATCCCCCTCGCACAAACTATATGCCCTATTAAATCAATCACCAAACATATTGCAATAAGAAGTAGTATTGTTAAACCAAAGAAAGTAATGGCAACATCTAATCAAGTATTTTGTTCGCCCTAATTTTTTGTTGTAGTAAGTAATAACTTTGGTTTCTCGATGTTCAAGAATTTTTGTTTAGGCAGTTCATACCATCCATACATAATGTTTTGTTCTAAGATTTCAATTCTTCCATGTTTCCACAGGAACATATTGTTCCATGTCCAAAATATAAAAGAAAGAGGTGCTTTCACAACTCTACCAACCTGTGAATTTTGTTCCATTTAATCCCCATTTCATGGCCACATATCTTTCAAATGACTCTTCAAACATGGGAAATGATCTAATCAGTAGAACATAATGGATCTCAAGTTCAAGTCAACATTTGTTCTAGTCCCTTTGGTCAGGTTAGTTACCCGTGTAGTAGTTTTTATTGTAAGTGCTCCCACTACTCTATTATAGGGAATGCTCTGTCGAGTGCCCTTTCTTTCAATTTTAGGCCAAATTTTAAGTAAAATCCATTAAATATTATAGATTCAAAACTTAACACTAATATTAAAATAATGTATTGAATATTTTGTTGTAAAAAACGATATATCATTTGAATAAATTTAAAATTAATTATAAAAAATGAAAAAGATAGTTGGAATGAAATGAGAGAGTAAAGACTTAGAACAATTAAAGTAGTTTTTTAAACATGTTTTGGTTAGAGAGTGGGATTGGTCCAATGTAGGTGATCGAACATAAAAAGGGTTAAATATAGAGATTGTAGATTTAGTCGAAGAGACGGTAGAGACCGACAAAAAATGGAATTCAAGTAAAAGCTAGATGGCTTACCTGAAAAATTAAGAAGTTTTGAACAAGGGATTTACGAAGAAGAGAACTAAAGAGACCATTTTTGAATATCAAGTTTTAAGCTTGATGGACATAGCAAGTTTCTCCTATGATAAGCCTTATCTAGGTGACCTAACTTCAAAGATTCATCCTCTCTTACCACATTCATTCTCCCCATGTCGATCCAATTTAGGTGTAGGACCTATAATCAAAGGGTGCCCAGGACCCATTGATCCGACTACTTGAATCCCTTTTTAGATTTGAGAATTTCATAAATAAAAATGGGGAAGGGCTTTGTCGGTGATGAAGGTAGATCTCACTAAACTAGGTCAAAGAACAATGACTTTTTCTTTATTTTGTAGTAGTATAAAAACCAAAATCTTGATTCCAATAGCCACCATCTTCCTTAATTGACTTTTACAATGGTGATCACCACTCTTTGCATTTACTTCACAGTTTCTGGATATGTATGCTTATACATGTTTGTTTGTACTTACTATGTACTATCTCTTTAGTTCTTCACACTTTGGAGAAGAAGTTCTCCAACCCAATAAGCTCGTTCTTAACATCTCTTCACATAGAGATTCACATTGCTAGAGATCATATTATTGTTTCTATGACCTAATTTGGTTCTTGTGTCCCATATTATGTTTCAGAGATCAAAAGAATTTGAACAATACCTAAGTAGACCCTTTGGCTTAAACATCCATTTATAATGTCCTCTCAACTTTATCCACCATCACTTCTTAGATAATACAAACGACCAAGAATAGAGAACAAGAAAAGTAAGAGATAGAAACGTTAAATAAGATTTCTCAAGTTCTCCATTTCTTCATGATTTCTGTTAAAACATTATATCACATTCATTTTGTCATTGGATTCGTCTGGACCAAGAGATGTAACCTTTTGAAGTTTCAAAGCCACCTGCTCATGCTTCTAAAAAGTGAGCCCCTTTAAAGAAACCATTAATAAAAAAGAAAGAAGATTGATTTGGCTATATTTCCTTACTTGAGAATAGTAGGGGTAGTTTTTAGCTCTATAATTAATTTTTATTAAGTTTATCATTTTATGCCTGCTCTGTCGTTCACCTGCCTTTGCCCCTTAACTTCATAACCCTTTAATCTTAGTTGAATTTCCTTTTTGATTGGAATCTCAATTAAACAATGCAACATGTTGTCCATAGGGATTAGGTTTTGTCTTAAAAAGGGAGAGAAATTAGGTAAAAAAGAGTTTGACACCTTCATATATGTATATATTTCACATATTTCTGTGTACTTTTGGAGTAATTGTATCGTGTGTTTTAATTTTACTAAATAAAATTTGGTAGTTTACGTAATTTTGCTAGACATATTTTGAATATTCATTAGTAAATAGAGAAATTTTATATTTTAAATATATATTAGTAGTACTTTTATAAATAAATATGTAACATTAGTAAATACCCTTTAGTAAATAGATGACTGAAACTATATTAACAATTCAAGATGTTGCATATATAAGAATTTATTGTAACCTTTTTTTAATTTTGTTGTCTTTTCTTATATATAGCAACAAATTATTATTATCGTTTCTTTTTAATATTATTAAAGGCAATACTTTAAAAACTGTTGCGTTATATTAAGTTTTAGCAACAAATTTTTAAACTGTTATAAACATGTTGTTGCCTAAAGCTCATTTTGCCATAATTGAAGAAAAATGTTAGTTGAAATATTGAAATTAGTAAAAAATAATAAAAAGAGATATCGATGTTTGATATTTGATCAGTACAAGTTTTGGTGAAGCGTAATGAATGATGAATCTTTCAAATTAACTAGAAGGAGTAGTAGTCAAAAGCAATATGATGCATAGGTTTTTTATGGATTTTATAATTATAAGGTTGGTTAGGTAGTAATAATAAAGTATTTTGTTATTTGGTAATGAACAATATTGTTTGCCACTTTGTTATAAGAAGAAGATGGAATTTTTTTAGGTGGATAGGTCAAGAATTTGGTGAAATGGAAAAATATATTATAAATAAATTAAAAGAAGAGAATAAATGGTTGAAGTTTGAAAACAAGTTAAAAGATGGAAGGCATGTAGAAAACATACATAAGCTGCATAGTAAAATGGCAGAAGTGAAAGCGATGATGAAATATACAACATAAAAGATAAGAAGAGCATAAAGGGTGATATTTAATTATAAAATAGGTTTTGGCATATTTATAGCTACATCTGTAACTTTATTTATTGAAATTTTAAAGGATATAGACTTCAACAACTTTAGTAGTCCACATAATAATTTGATAAGAATATTTTGTTAGAATTAGAACAATATGTATGTCATGTAGACAAATATTTTATTAACTTCCATAATGTTTTTATAGTTATTTTTGTATTTAATTATTAGTGAATGGTATTCTCCTTAACAAATATCCGATGTTGAATGCTCTAAATATCAACAATACCAACTATTATTCGGCTTGTAAATCAACTTAAAGCTTTAAACATAATTCCCTCATTATAAATCAATAATTTCTTATCAATTTAATAAGTAGTTTATCAATGCAAAGTTGTATGCTAAGTTTAATGTCATGCAACTTCCATTTAACCAAGCCAAAAATGTCATAAGTAATAACAAAAATGTACAAGAAAATGAAAAGTAATAATTGTACCAAGTATAATGCTAAGCAATTTCCCTTTAACCAAGTGCGAAATGGAATAAATAATAACATAAATCATAACAAGTTCAAAAATCAAGTTTAACATAAGTTCAAGGCCAAATCTAAAAGCCTTCTTCTTTTTGTATTGCTCTCATTTACAAAATATAGAAGAAGTGATGTTATTCCCTCCATTTCTTTACAATCCCCTTATTTAAAATTCAATTTCAATATAAGAATTAGATTCAACAATAACAGCTTTTTGAGAGCTACCTGTATCTAAATTTTTCTCCTTTTTGTTTATATATGATAATAATAATGGTTATTTATTCCTTGTATACTTTCAAATACTAATTGAGAATAGTTCCATGTATCAATTGACTTACATGGTACTCAATTAAGACAATTTACTTATTAAAGTGTACTCCTAATTCATTAACCTTTCTCCCTTTACTCTTACTTCTACCTTTTCCTCTCACTATGTGATAGATGCATAATTGACCATATTTATACCCATATTTGATGTATTTTTGCTTGATATTTTATAATTTTATTGTATATTTAGTACTTAATTTGCTCCAAGTACATTTATAGGTTCTAATTGCCTTCCAGATTAAAAGGAGAAGAATTCGAATGAAACCGTGACATAAAATGAAGAATTGAAGCAAAGAATGAATACACGGTTTATAAGGAAATCCCTTAATCTATGCATTACCAATACATATCCCTCTGTTAGCTCCCCTAACTAAGCGTAGAATATTTACCTCCCATATGTATATAGCTTATTTATAGTATCTACGTTATGGTTGATTCCGTTCCTCTCTGTATATATTGATCATTTGTCCATATGAATATCATCGTGAGCTGTGAATCATAATCCTTTTATAATATCAGAGCCTCTGTGACCAAGCGGTCGTGAGTTCGAATCTTACTATCCACCTATAAAATTAAGCAAAAGCTAAAGTAGGCCTGTTTAAGTTTCAAGCCCAAAGGACTTTTACTTGAGAGAGTATGTTAGAGAATATATAAAACTAATTTAATCGGCCTCACACAACAATTTAAGCTTTTATGGTAAAATGGTCGCTTAATATGAGAATCCTTTTATAATATATATTGTTCAGCTTGAAAAATATGAGAATCTTCTGATTGCAATCACATTAATGGTTAAGAGACTGATCCATCGAATAGCTTCTTAAAGCTTAGTTTGGATTACAACAAACGAATTGTGGCCAGATTCATACATACGTAAGTATATATTGTTTTTCTTCACGTATTACTAAATTTAAACAAAATGCTTACATGTATTACTTAATTAATGAAGAACAGATTATATAAAAATGTTTAATAAAATTTTTTTAAAGTATTGATAGTACGATATTTTGTTATTGAACCACAAAATTAGGCCATATAGATTAGTTTTAATGATTTCATATGTCAACTGATTTTGGTTAACATGCCATAGATAAGAACTTAATAGGTATAAAAGTTATTTTCATACATCAAAATTAGAAAAATACAAGAGCTGCAAACTAAGAAATTTTTTTTTGAAAAAGGATTTCGGTACAACATTGATATTATATAAGTTATTTTCATAGTTCAGCACTAGAAATATAAAAGTTCCACAATAATAGTAATTTCCTTTCTCTTTTTTCTTTTATATTACGTTTACTTCTAGAGTTATAAACCACAGTTGTTGCTAAAATTAAAACTGAACAGAAGGCATGGGTATTGAAATGTAATGAAGTACCTCAGCCTTGGTTTCGAATACAAATTGGTAAGTATGACCTTGTCTATTCCAATATGATGTACACTAACCATGCCAAATCAATTTTGGTTATATTGTTAAACATACATTTGGTGTGATGGAAAAAATAAACGTGGAGGGAAACAAATTTCTATCATAATCAATTATTAGTCAATGTGATAGAGTCGCTAAATCTCTCAATTCCCCAAAGTAGTACATTTTTTTTTCCTTTGGAAATACTTCCATCAATTAAAACCTTTTAAAAGAACTGAGGATAAGATAATATTATCTTTAATTATAACTCTTTCATTCAAATTTTATAATAAGACTTTTGATTGGAATAGTAACCATAAGTCGATGAGTTGTTCTAAATTGAGAAAGCTCATTTAATTTAACTCACTTAAGAAAATATAAAGATTGAAGGAATATATTTTTATATATTTCCTTTGAATAATTTCTCCAAACTTAGCTTATAAAATTTTAGTTTAAATGCATAAATATTTAAAATTGAATATCAAAATATAGACCATTTGAAAAACATTAATCTACAGTAGTTACGAAAATAGTACAATAGTTGGATTTTGATCTACTTGGATTTAGTGAGAGAAGTTTCTGCATCTTTTTATATTCCCTGTTGTATGGCTTGCATAGTTCTTTACCCTACCTATTTTAATCTTTTGAACTTCTTGCTCTAGTTTTTTCTCCTTATCTTTGGCTCTTTGTTTGATATTCCTAGCTAAAATAGGTATCTATTTCTCTCTTCCACTCCTTTATTTTATTTCATCTTTATTCTATTTTATTTTATTTTCTTCCTCTCTTACTTATGTTTTCTGTTAAGTATCTCTTGTTCAGATCTATCCCTAATTGTTTTGGTTTCTGCATTTTCTTAACCTTAGGGAGACCATACCATCTTTTTTTTATAACTATTTTTAGCAACGAAAGCATAAATCACTTGACACTTGAAAACTTTCCCACTCTACCAGCAACCAACCTTATTATGATCCTTTGGAAAAACTTGTAAACCAAGGAACTTTACCTATTGGTTCAATCTCAACCCTTCCTTCTTCCCCAACCCCCCAACCCATAATAACTAAAGAAAACATATGCATCAAATGTTGGGAGATCCCTCTATTTCCTTAAAACATTCCTTCTGGCCTTCAATTGAAAATGAAGGAACCCCCTGGTTGTTCCAAACTTGGAAATCCTTTAAAAGGGAGCTGGTTAGTGGAAGGCTACACTAATAGGATACTTCAAAAGACTACCCTATCAATCTATCAATACACGAGCACAACAAAATTGGAAAACTATGGTGCTAACAAAAGTCCTCCACAATGAAGAAGATTTATTCTTTTTTTCAAAATTTCCTCCTTAGCTCATTATAAAAAAAAAACCTTGAATCAAGACTCTAACACTAAAACTGTAAACCTTTTTCCTCCAATCCTAGAAACTTAGTTCTAAACTTTATAACCCCAAGCATAAAAGTATTCCCATTTAGCTTAACATTCATCACATACCATTAGAGTACTGGACCATAAAAGGCCTCAACTACTTAGTAAGCTATATTTTTTTGCCTAAATGAGGAAACAACAAGAATGAGAAGAGTTAACTATGCCATAATAAGTGTGTTAGTGGAAGCAAGTAAACACCTTCCTGAAGTAATCCCCATTCTCAAACTAGATAAGAACAATGGATTTGTAGGGATAAGGTACTGGTTACTAGTAGTTAGAGAATAGCCAAACCATAACAAAAATGCAACTGGAGGAAAACAGGAAGAAAGTTCCAAACAAGTAAATATTTAGAACTAATGGAGCTAGGAAATATTCAACACACCAATGAATTTGATAAAGATAACAAGATGCTAGAGCCCTTAGCTAAAATTCCAACCAACAATCATTAAAGCCAAATGGAGAAGCATCAAGCTTCAGAAATAAAATATCTTAGCAAGAGTGTGGAAACCTTAGATTGAACCTACTAAAGAATATGTTGCTTAAAGAGAAAAGAATGCTAAAGGAAAATACTAAAGAGATCCCCCCTATTAGCTCTACAATAGTGCCCTTAAAATAAGAAAGTAGGGAATAATAGTAACTAGAAGAACTTCAAAAGAGTTAATAAAAGAAGGTCCAAAAAGAAGAAGAAACCCCCCTCCCACTATAATAAGTTTCCTATCATAGAATATTAGAGGACTTAATAATCCTAATAAAAAACTTTTCTATGAATTCATAAAGGTAACTACTTTTTTCGGACTCTGAAAAAGCCATAGAGTTGCCCAAATTAGAAAAACCTATAAAAGGGTTAATGAAGAAACCCTAAGGGAGCCTCCAATCAGCGACTTTGAGAAAAGACTCCAAGAGGAGCGAAGAAGAAAAGAGAGAAAGAGGAAGAGACGAGAAAGAAGCCGGTCTTCACGATTGTTGCTTTCCCAAGGCATCCCGATCCCCATTCCACGTTATTTCTTTCATCTTCATTTTCATTTTCTTTAATGTTAATGTTGGATCCCGCTTTTAGGATTTTTATATTTTTATTTTACTTTATTTATTTTATTAAATTATCTAGCATGAAAATAAATTAAAATTTATGAATTAGGAATTTTTGGAGTCTAATAAGGTATATTTTGCATTTTATATGGTGGTAGGGATTAAAAGAAGTAATTAAAATTAAGTGAAGGAGTTAATAGGAATTTCCTAATAAAAGAAGGGGTAAATTGGTAAA
>JANZXP010000003.1:21128461-21145703 GCA_027576715.1 Erythroxylum flavicans
TTTCCTAATTTCTCCGATTAATCTCTCGTGTACCCGTTTGTATAATTCAACCCGTTATCTAGAGACGGGATGTTACAATATTTCTAGATAATTAGGTAGATTAGTCTTGTTGTGCATTGACTTCTTTAAGTCCTTTAGGGTGCGCTTATGCCTTTTGGTAACACACCATTTTGCTCAAGACTACCCAGTATAGTGAATCAAGTCACTATTCCAACTGATTCCATATATCTAGCAAATGAACCTTTTCAAGTCCTAAAAACATCATTTTTTCCATGATATTCTACTTCATAGTCAGTTCTGACACTCTGAATGGATTTTTCCAATTGGTTCTCAACCTTCACTCTTTAAGCAAGAACTCATAACTATAATGGTAATAATCATTAACAAATGTCAAAATATATTTGGAATTGCACAATGCAACTGTATAAGGTCTTCTAATATCTTTATGTATCAGACTCAATAAGTCAGAAGCATAAGTTGACTTTAATATCCTTATTAGTCAACTTATCTCTGAAATAGTCAACACATGTTCCTAGATTATCATAATCTAGAATTGAGAAAATGTTTTCCTTAATCAATTTCTCAACCGTAGCTCTAGAAATGTGGCTTAAACTTTAATGCCACACCATGTATGACTTTTCATTCATCAGGGTCCTTCATTTTATGACTTGTTTAGCAAGATATGAAAAAGCATGTATCTAATTCAGGCTCAGATACGTTTTATACAAACCATATAATAAGAAAGTTATACCATTATACTTTGCATTAAATACAACTGTATAACAGAAGCATTGAATACAAAACTTCAACGTTCTTTGTCCAAAATTGATCTAAAGATCATATATAAAATGTGTCATGTAAAAACCTAAATGAACCTTGTAACACGGTTCAATACATACATCCCTTATAGATATTACTTCCACTTCTTCATTGCTGTGAACCATCAGTTTCTCCTTTCCTTTATTTGGCCTTATCCTTGCATTGTGGAAGCCCCTTGATGAGATACTCCACTATATAGTCTCCAAGTAATTAATACAACTATCGCAAATCAGATTCATAAATTGACAAGCCAAGAAGTTATCTGATGATCATAGTCTTTCCTTCTAAGCTTTATACTGTTGGCTTTTTTATGTCCCTAAGACCTTCACCAGCACTGGATTGACCAGCATCAGCATGTGGAGAAGATTTAGTCTTTCCACCTTTGATTTTAGTTCATCTTTGCCTTCCATTTAGTTGCATTGAGGATAGTAGGAGTAATAAGCTTGAGTTTCTCCTCCTCAGCAACGCATAGGCAATCAACGCATTGAAGTCTCATTCGTCATCATGTGAATAATATGTCATCACTAGATTACTTAATTATAAAGGGAGTGTATTCAGAGTCTGATGAACTATAAAGACATCAAGAAGAGGAATGTTTAACATCTTCAATCTACTGTGAAGATGCATCACTCTTGATATGTTCTTCTTTACTCTCCCTTCTCTCGTATACCTTATGGAGAATAATTCTTTAATCAAGACATTTGTCTCAACACTAGGTGAGACTGTGCACCTCTAGGAGACACTACCAAGAAATTATTTCACTATGTTTATGTACGAAAGTCCACTAAGTAGATGATTAGGTATGGATCTCTTAATAATCATAACACATAATTTGTCAAATCGATCCTGGGCTTCATAGGTTGCTTTAAGAGCTCTCAAGCTCATGTGTGTAAGGGAAGATGGCCTATGTATCTGAATGGCCATATCAACCTCAGTTATTTCCATAGCATTCAATACATCCTTTGTTTACTTCTTCATATTGAAATCGGTCAGGGTTTCAAAGATAAAATTGATTTTATTGACTGAAAAGGTGACTGTAACGTAACTTTGATTAGATTAGCACAAATGTAGGACAACAGCGATATTCAAGGCCATTAAACAATATCTTTACTAAAAATCGGGTCACACATATTATGAAACATCTATGGGCTAAATGCATAATATATGTAACTAGACCTCCACACATAAAAGCTATCAGAGTACAAACCATCAGCTCTCATCACGCTACCACTTGTGGGCTAATAGATCATTTAAGCAACGACTTTTCTCTATCCAATGTCTTCATACACATCTCAAAATCTCATGTAAGGCCAACACCTATGGGCCTAAATAACCAAACATGAGACCAGATACATCCCCTAATGTGTAAGCAGAGCAATTCAAAATACTGGCTTGAAAGGCCAATGTGGTGACTACATCCTCATCATCACTCAAAAAGTCCACTAACACAAAGGATACATCTTTATGTTATCCTCACATTCTTTATGTGCATATGGTATGTGACAATGTAACTTCAATAAATGCAAAACCTAAATGTACAGTCTTATTGTCACACACTCGTGCTGAAGACATTCTCTGAAAACTTCATTTGAGACTTTCATAAAAGAAAAATCTCAGAACCTCATGTATCTCCTTTATGGAAACTTCATGACATGAAAATTCACTCAAAATAGCTTTAAAATGTCTTAATTCCTTTCCTAATTAATTATCATGCAATCCCTAACACTGAACATGAGACTTGAGACATGAAAACTTGAAGTATCTCCCTCCTATGATGTCTGAAGCATGAAAATTCACTCAAAATCGGATCCAGAACACCTTAATCCCTTTTTTTGGATTTAAATTTTAAATTATTACTAATGTAATAAACCCAAAAAATGGAAAATTTTCACTTTATAAATTTTCTGGACCCGGAAACTAACCCAAAACACCCCAGGGCACCCTTACGGGAAATCTGAAATTTTTGTGTTTTTTTAAATACTGTAGTAGACGTCCGTATGCTGACGTCAGCTGTGCGTCGGCATAGATGGCACTTGTTGGACACGCCCCAGCTCCGACATGCCAAGGACGTGTAGCATGTCACGCGCAAACGAGCCTATTGACACGGGTGCGTGCAACCCATGCCCCGAACATGCGTCCAGTCCTTACTGGGCCATGTGTCGGCATGTGCAATGCACGCACCATACACGTCACCTCCGCTGGCTACTGTGCACCGTCATGCACATGTGCCTGACGGTGATCGCACCCTCGTCAAAAAAATGCAATTTTTAGTAAGTTTTGGGTTTTTTTTTGACTTCCCGAGCTCGTTTTCAACCCGTTTCTCAAGGCTAAACATATGCATACCACTTTCATGCAATTAAAAGCAAGAAAAAACTAAGAAACGAAAGTTAACTCTTTGAAAATCTTATGGAGAGACAAACCAAAAAATCTCCATTTTTAACCACCCGATCACGTCACTACTCTAATACCACGTGCAATACATAGCGATACCTTAGTGACGTACCCCAAAAAGAACATGAATCGGCAAAAAATTGGAGAAATGCGGAATGTACCTGATTTCGGTTCTAAAACTTCAAACTAGCTTTCCGAAGCCAAAACGAGTCAGAATCTACTACCGTCTTCATGGGAATCCATCACCGGGATGCAGGCTAGGTATTTCTATAATTTTCTCAAAACGTAAGCTTTTTTAATGGTTCAGAGATTCCTTATGCTTACGATTGATATGAGCAGCTGCAGGAGACCATAACCTATTTATATAGTTTCCATATGGGGCTTCCCCATCACAAGGTCAATATGGACCAGGTCCATACTAGTCGGGATCCATTTTTTACTCGAACTTCGACCCATTAATCTAGATCATTTATTGGGCCACTTTATTACCCTTATTTGGATCAAATTATGTAACTTAACTGATAATTTATTGAAAAGCCAAAATTACAATTAATAACTGTCCGCTTTATAGGAAAATGACAAAATTGCCCTTAGGGGCAAAAATGTCTAACACACAAAGGTTAGGCTCATTGGCATGAAAGGGGACAAAAGCAAAATTATGTTGTTTGATACATGTAGGCTAGCAAAAGAGTTGCAGAAACTGAATGAGAAGAAACGGGAGAAGCTAAACAGGATATGTGTGGAACTGTTGTCATACGCTACTAGCCATATCAGGGCTAATGCACATGCCTAACAACTAATAGATAAGTAGCTTTATCTATTAGTTGCTCAAGGTGGCAATCCTAAAAAATTCTCAGTGAAAGAAAGATCCAAACTTTATCATTGATCTTCTTTATTTTCTCCTTTCTTTTGATCTTCTTAGTATGAACATATCTTCTTAGTATGAACATTATTTGAAAATAAGGTTAAAGTTGCATTTTTCTTATATTTACATTAAAATTTAAATTAAACTCTAATATTTATCAATGTCGTTTAATCTTTAATATTTATAGTAATTGTAATGTTTGAGGCCTTGAGATCATATTTCAAAATCATTTGATGGATTGTCAAAATTTTATCAAATAAGTTACTATTGGTGTGATATTTTTTAATTAATTTTTTACATTACGAAACCCACTAGTGTCACGTGGAATCTATATAGCACTAGTGAGTCCCACTTCCAAAATAAGGACTTCTCTTATTGCAACCGACAACATCATTATCATCTCTATCTTTGGCTCTGGATGTCAACGACCTCCATCCTCGATATGGTCCATGAAAACTCCTCATAATCCTTTAATTTTTAACACTTCTTAAAGTCCCTCTAACTATGTGTTCTTATTATCTCACCCTTAAGACTTATTTTAGTAACAAAATTTATATTTCAAATTATAATTATTTAAATTTTGTTATTTACTTTACTAGTTATGTCTCACAAAAGTGTCACTATTTCTGTGAGACATATTGTTCTTTTGATAAAACTTGAAATTGCTCTGACGAATAACAAAGTAGATGAAGCATAGACAACTTTTATTGATTTCAACAAGTTGTATACTCTTTCTATAGGTTTTTTATTGAGTAGATTGATTGTTGAACTAACTGACTCATCTGAATCCAAATGGTTATGTATAGTAAGTAGCTTGGTCTTAGCGATTTTGGAAAATAATCCCAATTTACTTCAAGTTAGCATCCCTACTAAAGTTACACCCTCCTCGGTAAAAACACAAATGCATCTTCCTACATTTATGATCCTTATGGTCACATTGGAGAGATATACAACATCCCGATTAGATATCATGGTTAACATCGTCAACACTTAATTAAATCCTGTATAAACACAAGATCTGGGGATGTTTGATTATACATATTTTATGATGTTTTATACATCATAAAGAGGTTGTTTTTAATAGACCCAGATGCAATATGACATGAAGATATTACAAAAATTCAAATAAACATAAAATATGTATAAAAATGAATAAAATAATAATAAATGAATTAAATATAACATAATAATAACAACTTCAAAAAAAACTACAAATCTTCATTAGGTGATGCAAGTTTAGAAGATAAAGTTATTAAGAAAATAGTAGGATAAATAAACCTGATATGCTGTGAAGTTCTACTTATACCTAATATGCTACAAAGTTCTGCTCACCATTTCTTGAGTTGTGCGGGTCATCCTTGCTCAGCGACCATGTTAATATTCTTTGTATGATTCCAATTTTATCGAATATCCCTGCAGGGATAACCAGCAGTTGTTTCTTCATAATAATTAAAGGTTAGTTTACTACTTTAAGCTAACGATGTGGTTTTATTTAAGTTACTTAGACGAAACGACAAGCCACTACATCGCTTTATTAAAAACTAAACCAAACACGTGGCTTCACTATCAAGACATGTCTCAACTCGAGTAATAATCCATCCGTAGTGACAAAAAGACTTATGTACCTAAGCATTTAATGTAGACAGCTTTGCTCTAACAAGACCAGATTTTGAAGAACTTAACATAGGAAGCTGTAACCAAACTTCCACTGTCGATAGGGAATATCCCATTATTACTTATAACAAGTAATGTTTAGAATCTTAAAAGTCATAAATGATCAAATCATAAAAATACAATCTTTACCAAAAAAATGTGTATCAAAGGAAACTCGCAACAAACTAGGAAGCAAAAATTAGAACTCGAGAAAAAATGAAAATTTAACAAAAAGATATGAATGTGAAGAGTTTTTTTTTAAATCACCAAATCATTAAGCATTCGGTTGGTTGCATCAATCTACTGTTTACAGCAATAGTTCATTGTAATAAGTAAAACAAAACCAAGTGCAATGAAAATAAACCAAGTAACCATTCATACAATTGAACAAATCTAGGCCATATAAGCTTATCAGAACCATGGCGATAGAGTAAAGAAATGAGATTTGTTGAAGTGAAAACCACTTTGCTCTTTTCACAGTCAAATGGAGAAAACTAAAAATGGTGGCACTCATACAAAACACACAAAGAGAGGTGAGAAATAACTCGCCTTTCATCCACTCAAAACCCAACAAACACCATAAACAAGGAACAGGGGAGTGAGTGGTGTTGAAGCAGAAGCAGACAAAAAAGGTTCGAACTTAAAACAAAAAAGGTTCAAACAAAGCCCTCAAAATGAGCTGATACTCGGTCAAAAAACTTAGAAACTTCAAGAGAAAAAGCTAAACGGTCGTCAAGCTTTTGAAACATTCGTTAAACAAGCAACAGAGCCAGGTTGAAGCAAGAGAAGAGCCAAAAATTGAGGAATCGTGAACGAGAAGAGAGAATCAAAGATCAAATTGAGAAAGTTTATAAATAGAAAAAGGCAAATCCAATATTATTATTAATAAATATTGAAGAGCACCAATAATTAGATGATAGGCATTAGCATCAACAGATTTATTGAGCTTGGCCCCATTGGATATATTACTGCCGATTATTTTGCTTATGATCAAGATTGAGGTCGGGACTTATCTTGTGTTTAACTTATTATAGGGAGAAGATGGTAAATGAAAGGAGAAAATAAGCCTTTATTGTAAAAGTGGAATCCACTAGTATAAGTCTCATATGATGTAAAAAAATTGATTAAAAAATTCAAGTTGGCTTTAATATGAACTTAACTAATAAAATCCTAAGGATCCTATTAACTGAGAGTTTGATTTAGATAATTTTGAAATGTTATTGTGTTTTTGAATCCTTCCAAACATTAGGATCTAAATTAAATTTTAGTTCCAACATAGGACAAAGCGTAGTGTTGACATGCATAAAAAGGATTTTAACATTTGGAAAATCGTATAATATGATCCCCAAATTGACAGAATCCTAATTTTCTATCAGGGTTTCATTAATGTAGCAGAGTTAGCAATTATTTTTAACTTACAAGCCTATGCTACATGGGTCCCTAAACAATGAAACTCCAAATTAGATCCCTAGACAACGAACACTTGGTGAAACATACTTGTCAATACTAACTTCTTCATTTGTAAACTCAAAGCTTAAACTATTCTCATGGGCATAATTCGAAGATAGGAATCATGCTATTGTAGCAAGTTAAGCATCATCGATTTACATTATATGTCAGTTTCTATCCTTTGGAGGTTCCTTCACTTGCTCTACTTCCTCTCCTTTTTTTCCTCGTTATCACAATTTGAAAACTCAGGGATAGTAACTTTGAGACTAGATTGTAACTCAGAGGTAGCTAAGATGGTTATAACAATATGAGAATTAGATGGAGCAGGCATGGAGTCTCATTGTTCCCCTTTCATTGTAAATAACTAGCATAGACACTTCCATTGTTGTAAAAGTAGTAAGTTTATGATTCATTGTATGAGAACTCAAGGACATAAATTCTTGTACAAGAGAGCAATTCACCATTGTGGGCTTTCTTTAAAAGAACACATTAAAGCCTCTCATTATTGCTTATGCTTCAACATATTTTCCTAAAACCTTAATTGAATGTATTTTTTTCTATTAACTCTTTATATGAGCTTGTCTGGAACACCATCATAGTGGCTTTGAAAAGCATCAATCTTAAAAATTTATACCTGACATTTGTGAGAGATTTTTAAGCTGAATAAGATTGACGGTAAGCTCAAATGACAATCTTCTGAACCCTAAATCCCTAAACAAAATTTGCAGTTAGTTTTGGTATTTATAAGTCAATGTTTATCGCCTATGTGGCTAAAGTTTATCCTTAAGTTAAAAAGTTGTCAACTCAGCTATTATAACTTAACCTTATCAGAAAAAAAAGGAGTTTCATCAGTTTGGGGTTCATATTATACATTTTTTAAATCATTAGGATTCTTTTTATAGATTGACAAATGTTAAGAGTGTAACTTAAATTTGGTACAAATATTAAGGACTAAAATATACCTTTGTCCCTGAAGATAAATGATTAATGTGTACTAGGATTTTTATTCATATTTGAAACAATCATTAGAGTTTAACACACTAATTTTTTTTAACAAATATGGGATATCACCATATGTCAACATTTTAAACCTTCTAGCTTCAAATAAAAAACAAAAGGTACTAAATACGTCACTTTTATTAATTATATGGTCATTATGTAGTGGCTATTAGTAGTTATTATTACTAAATATATAAAAAATTATTTTATCGAAATATGTTTTTACAATTTACGATTGCAATGACCACTAATGATCTTAAATTATTGGCTATAAAACTTTTTCCTTATAAAAATAGTATAGAAAACTTCTTCTAATTACTAAATTAATCATTTGAAGTCAAACGAGGGATTCATACATGAAATTTAGTCTTGTATGCCTACTTAGACTAAGACTTGTATTATGATCTTTAAGTTCAAATAGTATTAGCTCAAGAGTCTCCTAGAAAGTATAAAGGTACATTACATCATTTTAGCCTTGTCTCTATCACAATTGCCTATAAATAAATTTGATTGGAAAATTTTCAACATTGTCAAAGCTCCAAATGACCTTTAAAAAGGGTTTAGATCACTTGTTCCCATTACCTTGTGCCTACCTTATTCTATGGGCATTCATCCATCTAATATTGGATGGATGTAAGCTCATGAAATAGAGTAGGCACATGGTAATTGGAACAGATGATCTGTTTTCTTTTAAAAACATTCCACCAACTCTATATTTGCCATCAATGGATTAAAAGAGATCGAACTAATTAGTTCAATTAGGTAAACTAAGAACCAACCATTTAATCAGTCCAGTTATATATAATAACCTTTAAAGCTCTAAACTAGTCGATTAAAAAGTAAACTAACTAGTTCTTTTAAATCCGTAAAAATTGTTTGTACTAGTCTAGAGAGTTATAACATCAATGCTTCTTCTCCATTGTATCTCTTTACATTTTATCTCATAAAGAAATGTTAAAATGAAAGCATGCATCAAATCCAAGATGCTCATAAAGCATCCACTTTATTTTCATTTTTTGAAGTAGAAAGGATCTTATAATGATCATGACAGAAATAACCACAATAACAAATGTGAACATTTCAATTCTAACATAATAGCATTAAGGCACTAGAAAACTAAAGGAGGATGGTTCTGATTTATCTTAAATATACAAAGGATTGGAGCTAGAAGTGGAAGAAAAGAAAGAAACAAAGGCCTAATCATGTTTGGAATGAATCTGTTACTCTCTCAATTACTCCAATAGATTTCACCTAATTATCATCTCTATGTGCCCTTTCTTGTCTATTCCTATGTATCAAAACTAGAAGAAAAATTTACATGTTGAACTAAGATTTTTTTTAAAAAGAAAAAAGGCCACGAAGCAGTTATTTTAATAAATATAAGGTTATATAATTGGATTTTGTAATTCGATATAAAGAAAATGACTAATTTGATATAAGGAAAATGACACTTTTTTCTTTCCATGATGATGATTATTTGACTCATTTAATTTCATCTCCTTCGTTAAGTTGCTTGGACCCTCCCTCATTCTAAATTTTTCTCCCTTTCATAGGTCAAGCCAAATTATATTTGAGTTTAAACATTTTTAGATTATTTAATTTAAATTTAAATACTCTTTTACTCATTTTTATAATTTATTATTTACTAATATCAATTTTATAACAATATATAATACTAAAAATTTAAAAATCGTGTACCTCTATGTTTTGATACCTATTTCTTTATGTCCAATTCCATTCATTTAATATCCCCTTTAGTGTCATTGACATAAGTGTTTCTAGCCCATCTCTTATATTTTTATATTTTATTTCTATATATATGGAACGTTTCAAAATCATCACACTTTTTGCACACACTGACTTTTTTATCACTCCTTTTTTAAGTACTCACTTGTCTTTGCCTCATCTTATACATTATCTACCTAATATGATTATCCTATGTTTCCATAGTTTGAGAGATATTAATATAATATTTTAGTTATTGATTATAAAAGAGTGTTTATTTTTGTACCTATTATGAGTAACCTTCTTATCAAATTGTCACAGATACCCTAATAGTATATAACCAACATGTATTGACATCATATCACAAAGAGCATCATCCTTGTAATCGCTCATAAAAAGGACCACGAATAACTACTTTGACACGTTAACTTCTTCATATCCATTCGACCATTGCAACATAGACAATTTATGATGCTTTAATGTAGCCAAATTCAACCTTTTAACTAATAAAGTACCAGCAACATTAGTACAACTGCTACTATTAATAATCATGCCACATATTTTTTTTATTCACGTGACACCTAGGATGAAAAATGTGATCACGTTGGACCTCATACTATTTTCTTTAGATTATATGTTAAGAGAATGCCTATTAACTAGCAATCTCCATACACATGTCCCTCAACGTTGGCATCACTATAATCCTCCAATAGTGGCTTCTCATCATCACTTGAGCTAATACTCCCTATATCACCATTATCCATAATAATTTTGCCTTTTTTATTTGGACATTTAGAATCAATATGCCTAAATCCTTGATACTTGAAACAATTAATACGACGTGACTTAAAAGATGATTTAGCTTTGATTTGACCTTTGAAAACAACAAATGAATCCTTTACCTTCACATCTTTTCTAAGTTTTAAGGAAGTTTTGTTATCATTCCAATCTGATTCTATGAAGATTTAAAAGATAATACTATATTGGAACCTTTCAAATCTCAAAATAATATTGTTCTAAGTAAAATATACTTTAACTAAGACTTACTCCTAAATTTAATTTCCATATAACTTTAAAATCAAGTATTAACTCAAACATAGAATAATGGATATCTTTAATACTTCACAAGCATCATATATCTTAAATACTAAATACCTTTATTACATTATTTGTGTACTTAGAATTAGAATAAACAAAAGTCGTATCTATCTTTATATATCTAATTTCTAGAATTAAGTTATTATCTTTTTCATATCCGATAAGGGTTGTTCTTATATTGTCATATATTCAACAACTAAAAATATAAAATTTTGATTTTTATGAGTAATATATCTCTAAATACTCCCACCAAAGAGTATACAATTACTCCCACCGAAGAGGACTAATATAGTCTCAGTAATCTTCTTATAAATATGAAAAGTATACAATTATCTCCAAAACAAACAATTTGAATTTATTATAAAGGTTAATTTTTAATGTTTCATAACCTTTCAATTATATATCAAATGTATCAATAAAGACATTAGTTATAATTAGATATATTGTCATGATATTTGAGTTTCTTTAAATTTCATCTCACTCTTAATGCTTATCTTGAGAACCACTCTCCTATAAGTGTTCATTGAAATAAACATTTTATTCAATGGGTTTGTAAGATTATATCCAATGTTTTAGATATCTTATAATCTTTTACTATTTAAATTAGTTCTAAACTTATTTGATAACACATGCTTTAACTAAGTATTACATCCTAAATTCATTAACTTTGACTCTTTCAAACTTTTACCCTTCCATATCTAATATAAAGTTTTGCTAATTGATTTAATTGGAAAATTTGAAGATAAATTGTTTTACTAGAGTAACCATAAAAGAATAAATACATTATTTCATATTGCAGTTTTATTCTTACACAAAGCCATACTTTTGTAGAATTTAGTTATGAAGATAATCACTAGAGAATATCATTCCCTATAGATAACTAAGAAATTTTAAATCTCACCATTTTGATCTCATTGAAGTGCTTTAACATTCCCAATCCTTGATTTCTATTTAGATTTAAATAGTTTGAACTTTTAAAAATTTTAAACCAATATTTTATTTAATACACTTGACAATGTCATATAAATTCATTAGTCAATATAATAAAACACAAGAATCCATCCTTTTATGAATTGATATTACATATGTTTGTAGCGTCCCGTTATCATGGGGTACATATCAAAACACCCTAAGGACATTCCAGTACATAACCTATGATAATGGTGCGTTACGTTCAATCACAACATTCACTTAACATGGCATCATTATTCTTATTTTTTTATATGACATTATAATGAAAAACACTATATTTTAAAACCCAAATTTCTCCTTTCATTTCATAAAACCAAATATTTACATTGACAATTTTCAAATATCGTCCGAATATGAACATCAGCATATCCTAATACAAAATACACCATATGAAAGAGGAAATACACAAAAAGATTTATCTAATCTTCCAATCTCAGCTAACCGATTTTGAGCCATTTCTTTTTTTTCCCCAAAAGTACAAGACTATACTCCTTGTAGCGTCTCTCAGTAGCTAAAGTCGTCTCTCGATCATGAAAAATCAAAGTTGCAATTTTGGTGAGTTTTGTGAACTTAATGAGGTAACCATCATCGATGGTTCACTCAATTCATGCAACACATCACACATATAACATATAATTCACATCTTTGCATTTTTGCATAAATTATCACATATCACATTCTCACTTAAGGGTAAGACAATTTTGTATTTTAAACAATCAAATATACTCATTAAAAATGTATATGAAATGCTCATGTGACTCTTCTCTAATTATTGCGTTGTTATGACCGAGTGCCTAAACTGTCTCGTATCTATTATAGATACTGGACTCATTTATACTGTCCCTTATCCGTTGGGGATACAGGACTCATTTTACATAATGAGCCTTTGGCGCTTAATCACATTTGGAGCATAAGGTCTTTTTTAGTGGCTACTCAGGTCACAACTCTCATTATCTGATCATGCATTTATGTATGGAATGCATCTCTCATAATCAATCAATCATGTCATGAAGCATTTAGTTCGTTATATTCACATACAAGTAGCACTTTAATATCACATTCATGCATCAAGTCTTGGACCTTCATTGTCAGGCATCAACATAATCAAATCACATTCATATCATCATTCAAAACATATTCTAAAGCAAATGATTAATTGTGTGAAACCGTCTAAGTTACTCACCGATTGCTCCCGAAGCTATTGCCTCGAAATTCTGGCAATGTTTGGATGTACATCAAGCAATATACACATATCACATTTTTGCACAATTATAAGTGTTTATTAATGCACATGTATGTATATGAAATAAGCACAATGCATGTTCATGACAATCCTGGGTATCACTCTATTATTCTTATTATGTAAACATTCATATTTCCAAACTCACATAAGTATCATTTATTCTAATGATTTATACCTCAATAAAACCATTAAAATCAAAATTCATAATTCCTGGTCAATTCAGATTTTTCCTATAACAACTTTCGAGTCAAATTTCCATGTTCTTTTTGACTAAGAAAATGAAGTAATTTAAGGATACTTTCTTCTATAAAATTATTCTCCTATCTCTTAAGTTTCTAATGACACTAAGATCATTAAATTTGGTTCAGTAATCTATGAGTTATGCTCAAAATACTATAGACTGAGCACATTTGAAACTTTGGCTTGTACATGATCATGCCGTCAAATTGTACAACTCATACCTCTCAATTCTCATATTAAAAAAGTATCAACTTTATATCAGTTGAAAGCTAAGAGAATACACTACAACTTTTATGAAGAAACCTTTATCTAATTCAGCATCAATCGATACAGTTTATTCAATATTAACAAGACATGATTTCTATCTCGGGTAATACTATAGCCTCAGTCAAAACTCAATTTCAATTCAGATTTTGAAATTCCTAGAGACAGAATTAAAATTAGATTTCTTCAGAAAAATTGTAGTCCTATGTCTTTAGTTTACTCTAAATCAAAAATCATTCCAATTAAATAAATAAAAATCAATATATTGTCAAAATACCGAAGCATGTTCAGTGAACATATTCCAGTTATAAAATTCTAGAACTCCTCATCAATTTCGTCTCAAACTTATCACTCAAATCCCATGTTATTTGGAGGTCGGGAGAAGAAGGTATGGACAAAAGATCAAAGGATGTTTAAAACAATCCCTTAAAAAGAGCTTCGGAGTCACGATCGTTCTCTTGCACGATCGTGAGTCTCCAAGTTCTTCTGCGATGTCACGATAGATTACTTAGAGCATGATCGTGCCTTTTCCTTCTTCCATCCGAATCTGCAACTCTTCTTCTCTTTCTCTTAAACCAACTTCAAGTCAAATTTTAAAACTCTTAAAGACAGAATTTGAATTTGATGTCTTCATGAAAGAATGTAGCCATATGTCTCTAGTTTAATCCAAATCAAGAATCATCTCATTTGGATAACTACAAAACAAGTTATGGCTAAAACACATAAGCATAATTAGTGGACATGTTACTGCTACATTTTCCAGCACTCATCTTCCAATTTTCTAAATTTTACACCTAACACCACTTCTACAAAGATCACCATTTCTACTTCATTTACTCTTCATTCTCAACTCCATTTCAACTCAATATCATTCGCAAACAGATCAAAACAAAAAATCAACACCAAGTAATCAAAAATTAGAAAATCTTTCACGTATCTCTTCATTTCCTGCACTTTCACTATCATTTTTCTACATATTCAATTTCTGTATTCTCTTCATTTCTTCCTCAAAATTTCATTTTAATCAATCTTTCTCATCTCCATACATCACCATACACCTATTCTTTAACTCTAAATTCATTTTAAACACTCAAAACTATTCACGTACATCAACAGTGAAAAATAAAGCATATATATATCAACTTGCATGAATTTCTGCACTCTTCTCATGCACATTTTTATTGATCTTTCAACTCCGAAAATCATCTCCACACTACCTTATAACATATTAATCATCAAAACACACAATCAAAAATATCAATAAACTCATCCTATATCTACGGTATATATGAAAAATGCCCATTTTCACATGTTCATTTAATGACAACTAAATCACCAAATTTATCTCATATACAAACAACTCATAAGGATTTACAAGATACTTACTTGATAAAACTCCAAAATCTTCAAAAACTCCAAGAAGCCCTAAATCTCATGCAACCACGTACATCATTTTGAAGGTGGTTTAGGTTAGGTTTTTATTGAGGCAAAAGAAATAGACAACAAAATGGGAGTAGTAAAAGATAGATGGAAGCAAGGTGTAACTTTGGTGAGAAAACTATGAAGAAGATGAAGCTAAGAGAAGAAAGCCAAGAAGAAAGAAATAAGACAAGACAAGATAAAGAATGACTTGGTCTTTCAAAGGTAGAAGAAACGTGAATTTAGATTTGGACACTTGTCTAATTTCTAAGACCTTAGCTAGTTTCCCAACTAACTAGTTCTTATTGAACTAGTCCCATAACCCTCATCTTTTTATTCCAGTTATCACTAAAATTTTCAATAACATCTTCTCAGAAATTCTAAAGCCATCTATAAAATTCTTCAAAAGCATTTAACTCATTTCTATTTCCATTCATCAATTTACTTTCCAAGTGGACTTTTTTTTCCTAATTCAATAATATCCAATAATTTCAGAAATTTTTTCCTAAAATTTTCCAAAAATTCTAAATCAAAAATTCACTCTCCAAATAAATTTTTAATACAAATAAACCACAATTCTCAATAAAATCACATTCAACATATATAAATTAATTACACCCGGAAAGTCAATGAATGCATGTACAATCATTTTATATGCAAAAATACCTATATTCACGTGTATGTGTATGTCATATTATGCATAAACATGAAATGCACTTTCTAATCTCTTATATTTACTATTCTAGCCTTAACATGGGTAACGGGATGTTACATAACACATCATATGTTTTCAACAATTTAATATCATTATAATCCTTTCACTAAAGGTTGATATGGTTATTAGTAGAATTGTTGTATGTACCTCAAATTAAATCCTAAACTCTTGCAACTAAAAAAATTTAATAGTGGGAAGTAGAAGTTGATCCCACGAGAAATTCTCATTTGCTAATAATTATGAAAGAAAATAATTAATAAAAGGGGTTAATTAATTTTGCTATAAAAAACAAAAGACGTAATACAATGAGAGTTTTTAATAAAACGAACCTTGGTTTATGGCTACTTCCACCCTTGCAACTATGATTGATTATTAACACAAAATAATTATCTCAAGAATCATATATTCAATGTGATACTAGTTATTTGTCTTTCCTTATGATTAGTTAGTAAAAAATAC
The DNA here is from genome assembly GCA_027576715.1 of Erythroxylum flavicans. Taxonomy (NCBI): domain Eukaryota; kingdom Viridiplantae; phylum Streptophyta; class Magnoliopsida; order Malpighiales; family Erythroxylaceae; genus Erythroxylum; species Erythroxylum flavicans. The sequence goes on from JANZXP010000003.1 coordinate 21,144,773, forward strand.
ATAGTTCAATTAATCCTTATTGATTGACAACCTTACATATGATGCAAAATTTAATTAAACAATAGCTTTAAGAAAATAAAGTCCATCAAAGCAAGATAACACATCATCCGCAGTTACATTTAATCTAATTAAACACTTTTCCTAAGAGTACTAATTTCTGACTTAACAAATTAAAACTCATAGTTGCTACAAATGATAAACATAATTGACTTTTATGTATTCAAACTTTAATCTAGCATTTTAACCAATAAACTAATTACATGCATTAGAAATTAATAAATAATCATAAAATGGAAGCATAGAAAAGTAATTCAATATCATGTAAATTAAATACTTCACTATAAGACACAATTGCCTCCCAATCTTCAAGTTGCAAAAAAAGGCTTTCATTTCCTTCCACCATGAATAAAAGACTTAGCCAAAAAGGGTCATTCCTATCACTAACATTTAAAGAAAGTCTAAATAGGAATTGGAGAATCTGGAAAATGTAGCTAGAAGATGGGATGCCCTGCTCCTTCATTTCTTAGCTCTATTTATAGCCATTGAAACTGATACAAAATCTTGTGGTTGTGATTCTTTAAATATCTTAGATTATAACTTCATTGATTTTCACTTATATTTGGATAAGATAAGGTTTTAAATCACTTCTAACACAATTTTCTCCTTTAGGTTCAAAAACTGGAAATTATAATTTTCACTAAGCGTGCCCACACCCAAGATCATGTCAAATTATTTTTCCATATTTCACTCTGATTCCTATATTCTGTGCTGGAACCCCTCCTTGGGTGGGTCACGGGCCTGACGTCCTACGTGACATCTAGACTCGTTCTCACGAGGGAGGGATTCCCCACCAGTGATACTTAAAACGAACAAACTCATTTAACTTACCTCCGAATAAAAATTTGAGGTAAATCATAAAAAAAATTCTACA
>JANZXP010000003.1:21161813-21173199 GCA_027576715.1 Erythroxylum flavicans
TAATTAATTATAACATAATTATTAATTAATTACAATATTGTTTGTTTTAGGTTTCAGAAGTTACATGAGGCTATTTTTGTCTTTTCTTGTTCTTGTCCATCGGACAAGAATTTCCGTACCTCAGTTTTGAAAGAAACAAAAATTTCTGTCCTTGTCCTCTAAAGACGGAACAAAAATGAGTGAGGACAGCAAGCAAATAAGACGAAGGACAGAACTTTTGCGTCTTTATCCACCGTCCTCACCCCTGAAGACACTAACCAAACGCAGGGTTAGAGTCACCGGTTAGTTTGTTGAGACCTCCGCCCACTTTTCGATGATTCCAAGAACGCGCACGACCCTTAAAACTCATCTCCACCCCCACCTTAGTGACAGCAAGACTCTCTCTCTCTCTCTTTCTCTCTCACAAGCTCGCGCGCGCCCGCACACACACATTCACCCAAATGGCTCATTTACTCCAAACAACATTCTTCCCTTCCTCCACCTTCCTCCGGCGAAACCGGAACCGCTCGTCCACCACCATCCAATTTCCAGATAATCGTTTAAGGACCACTCATGTGCAGGCCAAGATCCGGGAAATCTTCATGCCGGCGCTGAGCTCCACCATGACTGAGGGGAAGATCGTTTCTTGGGTCAAATGCGAAGGCGACAAGCTATCCAAAGGTGAAAGTGTGGTCGTCGTTGAGTCCGACAAGGCTGACATGGACGTTGAGACTTTCTACGACGGGTACTTAGCGGCCATCATGGTCGAGGAAGGTGGGGTCGCCGCTGTCGGCTCTGCTATCGCTTTGTTGGCGGAGACTGAGGCGGAGATTGCGGAGGCTAAGTCTAAAGGTTCATCTTCCTCCGCTACCCAAGTTGCTGCTTCGTCTAGTGGTGCTCCAGAGTCGGTGACAGAGAGGATTCCGGGGCCTGTTGCGCAGTCTTCGACAGTTGCGACAACTTCAAAAGCGGCGTCGGCGTCGGCGGTGCACACAGCGTCGGAGGGAGGGAAGAGAGTGGTGGCGTCGCCGTATGCCAAGAAACTTTCTAAGGAGTTGAAGGTGGATTTGGAGAAAGTTATGGGAAGTGGGCCTAATGGAAGGATTGTGGCTAAGGATGTTGAGGCTGCCGCGGCCGCTGCTGCCGCTGCCGCTTCATCAGCTTCGACTAAAGTGGGAACCTTGAAGGCCGCCCTGGCTAGAGTTGAGTTGGGGACTGTGGTTCCCTTTACTACGATGCAGGGGGCGGTGAGTAAGAACATGGTGGAGAGCTTGTCAGTGCCAACTTTTAGAGTTGGGTACACTATTACTACTGATGCACTTGATGCTCTTTACAAGAAGGTAATGCAACGGTGACATGTGTTATTTCATTTTATATGTAATTGGCAGGTGTTGATTGCATTTTTTTTCAATTTTAATGATGAATTCTTCTTTTCTTTTGGATGTTATGAACTTATTGAATGTTTCCAATATGAAAGTCCTAAATGCAATGCGGTGGATTAGGGTGTCATTGCTTGGATAAAAGAAGTTTTGGTTGTAGTCCTTTCTCAAATTGTAATGTACGAATAACTTGATGTTTGAAATAGTGGTACCGAATATGTGCTGGTTGTTTCTATTGCATTTATTATTCCGATGATACATCCTTAATATCGTTATCCTTTCTATCGGTGTTTAGATAAAGTCAAAGGGAGTTACTATGACTGCATTGCTTGCAAAGGCAACGGCACTTGCGTTAGTTAAGCATCCTGTAGTAAATGCTAGTTGCAGAGATGGAAAGAGTTTTACATATAATAGTAGTATCAACATTGCAGTTGCTGTTGCCGTGGATGGTGGTTTGATTACACCAGTGCTTCAAGATGCTGACAAGGTTTTGTTACCCTGCTTTTGGCTATCTGATGGTTCTTTTCAGATGAAATTCTAGTTACTAAATTGCATGACGACTTCTACTGATGCATTTTTCAGGTTGACATTTATTCCTTGTCAAGAAATTGGAAGGAATTGGTTGATAAGGCCAGGGCCAAGCAATTGCAACCTCAAGAGTACAATACAGGTACACTTAAAGAGTATGAAAATGTGCAAGATGCTTTTATTGAAAATTTTTTTACTTGACAAACAAAATTATTGTGAGTATTTATATAATTTTTTGCCCCTGAAGATCAACAATAGTGGCTATAAGATTCATCTTGTGATGGACTTACATGAGCAGATTTTAATGTCCATTAGTCATCAGAAGCATACTAATATCTGTCAACCAATAATTACTGAAAACTCCGGAAAAAGAAATTAAGAGAAAAATATCAACAGAGCTTGCCATTGGACTATCAGCAAAGTAATTGTGTGATGCCAAGGTTTTAAATTTCAATTACCAAATGCAGTAGCTACTATGATATTGTGATCGCAACAACAGACATGATTGCATTTTGTGGCTGTAATGTATTCATAATGCAATTGCATCCAAAATAAATGCACTAACCTGTGTTGCGAAAGAAAGGATACAGTTCCAAATTTGTCCTCTTTTTCTGTGAAAAGGAGAGTATTAATTGCTGGTTGCTTATATATGCTTTAAATCTTTTGATGATGGAAGAGGGGAAACTGTTCCACACACGAAAGTCTGAAGTTCCTTCACTACCTCAGGGATCGACTAAGACCCTTGGAACTCTCTAAGACCTTGATTTGGGTGTGTGATGGTTCATAATTTTTGTTCTTATAAAGGAGTTCCTTGATTGGTTATGAGTGCCTAGTTACGTACTCTTTCAATGTAGTGCATATGATCAGAGTTGGATCCACCTGCTTTTTCCCTTTCTAGTGACATGTTGAGAGTAACTTTATGTTTTTATTACTCAAATTGTTCTTTAGCCATGGATATATCGTTTGGTAGGTGGCAGGCCTTACCACAAGATATCGGTATTGTATAACGATCCAAGGGTACTCAACATTTGAGTTTTTGTTTCATTTGGGAGTCCTCTTCCAAGGCTAAATTCCATATTTTATGTTTTTGTTTGTTGTTTGTGTACCCTTTAACTAATAGTGATTGACTAATAAATTGTCCTACCTCACCTTGGAAATGCCATCTTTATATTTTATAGTTGCTAGTTCTTGAATGTGACCACATTTTGGGTCCCATTGGATAGTTTTGCATGTTATTGTAGGTAGAATCAAGATTTAGCGTTCTCTCAGTTCAAATCTTTAAATTGCTGAAGTTGTGATAAAACTTGTACTTGACGAGAGATTAGTTTTCTATGTGCGATATAAACATGACTTGATTTTAGCGTTGGCACATATTTTTGTGTGATTTAGCTTGAGGTACTTTTTAGAAAAAGGGTTCACTTTGGTAGTTGTTTACAAAGTAGTTGCTACAAAGTGAACTATTCCTAAATAACATCCATCAAATTAAATTATTGATTTATTTTGTAAATATCAATATTGTGGTAAAAATTCAAAATTGATTTTCATCTTTAAAAAATTGCAATTCTTGTTGATAATGTGGACTTTCATTGTGTGAACTATTGATGGTAAAGTTAGTTAAAGGTCCACATTTTGTCGTTGCTTCTTAAAAAACTTTAGACGGCAGTTGGTTTACATGGGAGAATGGTAATAGGAGTAAGAATGAATATATTGAGGAATGAGAATGGATATAATCGTTATAATTATGATAGTTGGTTAAAAGGAATGAATGATTACCATTACTATTGGTAATGTTTGGTTTGTTAAAATATTGAGAAATAAAAGTTTATTAAAATTTTATTTTACATCTAATTTTAATATATTTTAATTAATTATATTTAATTGATAAAAATAAATAATTAATTATATTTTAATTAATTATTACATAATTAATTATATCTTTAATTAATTATATTTAATTGCAAAAAAAAGTGTCACAGGCATGATAGTCTCTATCACGCCCGTGACACTTGCCTATTACTAAGGAATGAAAATCATTCCCCTCATATTTAAGAGGTATCGAGTAATCCTCAAAAGTGGGATATTAAAAAACTGTTCATACGATGATAATATATAATCAACCAAACGTTTTTCATTCCTTACTCATTGATACCTTCCCAAATCTATTAACTAAGCACCTTCTTAGTTTTCTCTTAGAAATGGCAGTATCTTCATGATGGCTGACATTATTCTATTATTATGCTCAGATTATGGAATTTCCTTTATTAGCATAATGCTTTTGGTATAGCTAGATCATTAATTTAACTCTTAAATGATCATTTTAGATGGATGTGCTTTAACCATCTTTAAGGAATTATACACTGCTGTTGATGTGAATGCTAAATTGTATGAATGTAGGATCAGTGGTGTGCACATGGGAAAAATTGTCGTGGCTTAGTTGAGTCTTTCCTTCTATTTTACATGGAAGATCAACCCTTTATAGGAAATGTTGCAGTCAAATCATTGTATAGCATGCGTCATTCATGAGCGGTGATTCTTAGAAAGCATTTTTCAATTAATTATATTTCAAATCCAAGATGCTAAATGCCTTTGATTTGTTATATGCTCTGTTCTCAAATTTGTAGTCATAACTAGGGATGACAATGGGCTAGTCTATGGGCTTAGACTTAGGTGTTTTCAATAGGTCGGTCTTAGGCCTAACTCTTCTAAGCAAAAAGGGAGACCATCGTTTTGCTTAGAAGAGTTGGGCCTCAGATAGGCCTAAGCCTAGGCAGCTCAGGCTCAGACTCAATTAAAAAAAACGTTATTTTACACTCTTAATTTTAAAAAATTATTTTAAAAAAAGTTGGTGGGGCTGACCTATTGCTATCCCTACTCATAACTGCTCTAGTATTTGCTCAACTTAACACCTAGAGCTTGGTATGTGTGGTAAAGAGCTAGCAGTACTTTCTCATCCACCAAAGTCCTAACTTTGGTGGGAAAGGCGATGTGTGTAGTCTAAAATGAGCCCCATGCCAACAAAAAAGTGCCCAAATTGATTATTCAGCACTTCTTATCGTGTTTGCTTTCTTTTGTTTAGATTTTCATTGTTTTTACATCTCCTTACAGGTACTTTCACACTTTCTAACCTTGGAATGTTTGGTGTTGATCGTTTTGATGCCATTTTGCCACCTGGAACTGTATGTTCTTCTTTCCTATCTGCTGAATCATCTACCAACATTGATCTACTGCATTGTATCCCCGTGGTTATTCATTTCTTACCTGAACTTTTGCAGGGAGCAATTATGGCTGTTGGATCTTCTCAGCCTAGTGTTGTTGCTAGCAAGGATGGCCGGATTGGTATGAAGAACCAGATGCAGGTCAGAAGCATATTTTCATTGATTTTCAATATGAAAAAAAGGTCCTGGATTTTGATAGAAAATTGCCATTTCTACAGGTAAATGTTACAGCTGATCATCGAATAATTTATGGTGCGGATCTTGCCTCCTTTCTACAAACATTGGCAACAATTATCGAGGACCCCAAAGACCTTACCTTCTAATCATTGTCTTGTCACCAACGGAGTCCCAGTCTTAAAATTTCATTGTCTTATGTTCCCGGAGCATAATATCCTCCGGTAATCAGATTCTTGCAAAGAAATGTTGGGAGTTAATCAAAGTCTGTTGAGAGTTATAGAAAGAGGAAAAATCACTTCTTAGTTTTGTTCCAGTTTTTAAACAGTATAATTTTCTTAGTTGTCACAGGTGCTTACCTTTCCGTTGTCTTGTTTCTTCAACTCTTTTTTCTGTAGTGGATTCATTCATATGTTTCCATACCATATCCAAACTTAAATCTCGTCAATTATTTTATTCCTTTTCTCTACAAATATTCAGAAACTGTTCATCAATTCTAACATATATACCCAATAGAATAACATATAAATTAAATGCAGAAGAAAACGAAATATTTCTAGCCATTGTTGCCTTTGTTTGAATAGTTTGTATTTTGCAATTCTTCTAAGTTCTCAATTTTCAATTTGATAGTACATGTTCTCAGAAGATAAAAGAAGCTTAGACCCAAAATTTGCAAGAACATCCTATATGAATGTGCTCTCATTAAACACATTATAAGTTGCTGCAAAACTAGGACATTCGTATCCACTTAATTCATAACGTTGGACCACAATTAATGGGCATTAAACCAAAATATGAAAAGTTCTTACATTATTTCACTTGGTCCATACGTTTAACTTAGTATCAAATCTTAATTCGATTCAAATATAATGTACGAATCATGATGATATGTTCTCTAATAGTTGAGTACTATCTTCTATGTATTACAGTATAATATATTTAGTATCAATCGAATGTGGTAACATTACTTAATGAATAAACCCTATATGTATTCTAGGTTCAAAATAATCAATTTTCTCAAAATTCATTAATGTGTACCGTAATATGAGAAAATATTATAAGAGTTCCACGAAAACAACACTATCCATACAATAAAAACTATGTAATGGAACTCAATCTCATTCTAACAACATGATTCTTGAACTTCATTGGTGGCATATCTTTTGTTAAAGGATCAACTATTATCAATTTAGTATAAAGTATTCAATGACCCCTTTCTTGTCCTCAATATGTTTCCTTATAGATAAAAACTTGATATTGATGTGTTTACTTCAATTACCAATCTTATTGTTTTTAGCTAGACAACAGTTGAATTGTCACAATATATTCTCAATGACTTAGAAATGAATCCACGAGTCTAAGCTCATATATGAAACTCTTTAGCCATACACCATATGATGTAGTCTCAAAACAAGAAACAAACTTAGCCTCTATGGTGGAAGTAGCAGTCAGAGGCTGCTTGGCACTCCTCCAAGATATGACTCTATAAGCAAACATGAAGATATAACCTGATGTCGATTTCTGTGAATCAACACACCCAACAGAATCTGAATCTGTGTACTCTATTACCTTCAAATTGTTGGTTTGTTTGTACATAAGCATTTAATCTTTGATCCCTTGAAGGTACCTCAATACTTTCTTTGCAACTGTCTAGTGATTTAATCCCGGGTTACTTTGATATCTGCCTAACATTCCAACAATAAATGCAATGTCAGTTCTTGTACACACCTGAGCATATATTAGAATTCCGACTATAGAAGCATATGGAATTTTTTTCATTTGTTTCTTTTCAAAATCATTTTTCAAGCATTGGTCCAAGTTACCTACCCCCTTTCACAATGGGAGCTACGCTAGGTGAACAATCTTTCATCCAAAATCTCTCTAAAAATAGATTTCTTGAGGCAAACTTAAAATACCACAAAATCTGTCTCGCTGAATCTTAACACCAATGACATAAGACGCATCACCCATATCTCTTATTTCAAAATTTTTATAGAGAAATTGTTTTACATCATGTAATAAACTCCTATCGTTGGTTGCAAGTAATATGCCATTCACATATAATACAAGAAAATAAATTTTACTCTCACTAACCTTCTGGTATATACATTGATCCATGATATTTTCTTCAAAATCAAATGATGAGATAATATCATGAAATTTCAAATACCATTAGCAGGACACTTGTTTTAATCCGTTTATAGATCTTTTAAGCTTACAAACCAAAAACTCACTATTATCAGAGGAAAATCCTTCTGGTTGTTTCATATAAACCTCTTCCTCTAGGTCATCATTAAAAAAAAATCATTTTCACATATATTTGATGCAATTCCATGTCAAAATGAGCAACCAATGCCAAAATTATACGAAGTGAATCTTTTCTAGACATAGGAGAAAATGTATCTGTGTAACCGATTCCTTCCTTTTGAATGAATCCTTTAGTAACGAGTCTTGCCTTGTATCTCTTAGTGTTGCCTAATGAGTATTTCTTTGTCCTAAATACCCATTTACATCTTATGAGTTTTGTCATTTAGGCGACTCAATAGGATCCCAATCATTGTTATTCTTCATATAATTCATTTCTTCCTTCATGACATTGTATCATAAATTTGATTGATTACAACTCATGGCTTGTGAAAAGGTTTCAGGATCATTCTCGGCTCCTATATTGTAGTTAAATTCTTGTAGATATATAACATAATCACTAGTAATAGTTGATTTCCTTGTTCTATCAAATCTACTTAATGTTGCACCGACATCCTCCTGTGGAGTCTGTTGTTTAACTGGTTGCTGAATGCTTTCAAGTAATTCTTGAATAACTGTATCTACTAGATTATCAACAACTAGTGGAATTTTTTGATTGTCATTTATGTTTACAATAAGTTGTTGAATTTTAACAATTTGTTGTACAAAGTCTATTTGAACTTGAGGATCATTGTGAATGACGATCACCTTATTGTTTGAGGTGGAAGGTTGAGTATCCATATGATTATTATCAGAAACTATATCTTGAAATTGATCCCTCCCACTAATCAAGTCATTCCCAAGAAATTTTGCATTTCTTGATTCCACAATTCTAATGTGATGTGATGGATAATAAAATCTATATCCTTTAGACCTTTCGACATGTCCACTGAAATACCCACTTATGGTCCTTAGATATAATTTCTTCTCTTGTAGATTATAAATTCTTATTTAATTCAAACATCCCCAAGCATGTATACGTTGCAAACTCGGTTTCTAACCTTTAAATAACTTAAATGGAATCTTTGGAACAACCTTGATTGGTACGCAATTTAATATATACACAATCGTCTTAAGAGCTTCAATCTACAAGGACTTAGGAAGTTTGAAGCTACTCAACATGCTCTGTACCATATCCAATAATGTTTGGTTTCTTCTTTCTACCATGCCATTCTGGTATGGAGATCTAGGCATAGTGTATTGAGCTATTATCCTATTGAAGATACCTCACAAATAGACCAGATGCTTATCTACCTTCAGCATATCTACCATATATTGTGCACAATTGTGTAAAATTCTCTTTCTCTACTAGTAAGAAAAATGAGGCGGAAGGATATCACCTGTGACGTAGTTTGTGATGTCCGTGAATCGTGGAATACTTGATTCATTTACCAAAAATAACGTCTCATTACAGAATTTTTCATTAATGTCTGCTTATGGGTACAACTCCCCTCGTTATGACCTTAACAAGTGATCAACTAACATGTTTTTTGGCTCCTTTTTTTATCCTTGATCTCTATATTAAATTCTTGTAGGAGTAGGATCCATCCAATTAATCGGGGCTTCGCATCCTTCTTGGCAAAAAGATACTTCAGTGCTGCGTGATTTGTAAACGCATCAACCTTTTAACTCAGTAAGGAAACTTGTCATATGCAAAAACTACAACTAATAGATCTTTTTCTGTGGTTGTATAGTTAAGTTGACGTCCTGTTAAAGTCCTGAATGCAACATTTTTTCCTTGCACTGCCCTAATACACATCCAATTGCGTAGCACCATCACACATCAATTCAAATGGTAAATTCCAGTCTGGCAGCTGTAAAATAGTTGCTGATGTCAATATGCCCTTTAACCTATTAAAAGCAAATAAATAATCATTATCAAAAATGAAAGGTACATCTTTTACTAATAAATGAGTAAAGGCTTTGGTAATTAATGAAAAATCCTTTGTAAATCATCAGTGAACTCGACATGCCCCAAAAATGATATGACCCCTCGGACATTGCTTAGCGGTGAAAGCTTATCAATGAATTTAGTCTTCGATTTATCCACTTCAATATCATTGCAAGATATCTTATGCCCCAACACAACTCCTTTCCGAACCATAAAGTGGCATTTCTCCCAGTTTAAGAATAAATGCGACTCTTCACATTGTTTGAGAACTTGGTATAAATTTGTCAAATAATGCTCGAAAGAATCTTTAAATACTAAAAAATTATCTATAAATACTTCCAGAAAATCTTCAATCATATCTACAAAAATGTCCATCATATACCAATGAAATGTAGCTAGTGTATTACAAAGTACGAATGGAATTTGTCGCTACACAAAAGTGCCACATGACCATGTAAAAGTTATCTTCTCCTGATCATTTGGATATATAAATACTTGATTGTAGCTATAATACCCATCTGAAAAGCAATAAAATGTATGTCCAACAACTCGCTCTATCATCTAATCAACAAAAGGTAATGGAAAATGGTCTTTCTTTGTTGTTGAGTTGAGTTTCCTATAATTATTGTTGACCTACCACCTGTTAATTGTTCAGGTTGATATCAACTTACCCTTCTCATTTTCCACCACTATTATCCCACCTTTCTTAGGTACATACTGTATTGGAAGCACTAACTCGCTGTCTAATATTGGCTATATAATTCTTGCATCCAGAAGCTTGATAATATCCTTTTTGAGATTCAGTCGTCACTACCTACCCCTTATTGTCTTACATCCATCCTCGAGACTTATTCTATGCATAACAACGCTGGGGTTTTTCCCTCGGATGATATTTGCCACCTCATAGCTCTCATTCTTCTCTTTATAATCTTAACTACTTTCTTTTCTTATTCCTCATCTAACTGAACTGAAATAATTATCTGTAGTGTTTAATCCTTACCAAGAAATAAGTACCTTAAATACGCTTGTAGTGGTTTGAGCTCAATGGTTAGTGTTTTCTCACAAGAAGGTGCGTTTGGTGACTCTGTTTTCTCTAAGGGTTCTTACTTTTGATTGTCATCTAACTCCCCTTCTTCTAAACTTATCTCAGTTTCATCTACTTCACTTTTCTGCTCACTAATTGCTCTCTACTGTTCCCCCACACAATCATTCACCACATTAACTTTCATACAAATGTTTCGCTCAGTCTTTCTTTTTAATGTCCTATTCATGTTGAATTTAACCTTTTCATCACCGATACGTAGAATTAAGATCCCATGATTAACATCAATGACTGCCCCCTGGTGTTCATGAATGGACATCCAAGAATGAGTGGACACAACCTATCTTCTACAATATTAAGAATTACAAAGTCAACAGGAATAATAAATTTATCAATCTTTACCAAAACATCATCCACAACCCCAAACGATTTCTTTATCAATTAATCTGTTAACTCAATTGTCATTAAGGTTGGCTTTATATCATCCATCTTCAATTTCCTAAAAATAGAAAATAGCATAAGATTAATACTTGCACAAGATCACACAAAAATTTAGAAAATTCCACACAATTAATAATGCAAGGAATAGTGAAACTCCTTGGATCTTTCAATTTTGATGGCATATTGTTAGTGATCATCGAACTACAGTTCGCTGTTTAGGCTACTGTCTTCTTCAAATCCCAATTTTGTTTGTGGGAAAGTAGCTCCTTTAAGAATTTTGCATATTTGGGCATATGTTCAAGCACCCTAGAAGTGAAAAACTCAAATTCCATTTCTTAAGCTTTTCCAAAAATTTTGCAAATTGGGTCTTTACAGGATTATGGCTTAATCTCTATGGAAATGGTAACTTGGGTACGTACTGTAACATCCCCTCACCAATTGCTAGTGAACAGTGACATATGCATGCATTCATACATGCACATGCATAATAGAT
>JANZXP010000003.1:21187570-21203554 GCA_027576715.1 Erythroxylum flavicans
GTTCCGTTATCTTAGGTTATGTGTCGGAATGACCTACGGGCGTCCCGATGCGTATCCTAGGGTAATGGGGGGTTACACGTACGGTGGAGGTGGAACGTAGGGGGGGTTCCTCCTCTTCTGTTACCTTCTGTTTCTCTTGACTTATCTTAGCCTGATCTTTAGTTTCCTTCTGAATTGGTTCTGCTAACTCCTTCCCACTTCTCAAATGTATTGCTTTCACTTTCTCCTTCGGGTTAGATTCAGTCATATTGGGAAGGTTATCTGAATTTCAAACTATCAATTCAGTTGCAAGTTAGCTCACTTGTACCTCCAACTTGTGAATGGAAGATGCATGCCTCTTGAGCTTTAGGTCAGTCCTCGATTGTGTCTTCTTCTATTCTTCATCCATACTGTTAACTTTAGAGCCTATAGAGCCTATCGCATATACTATTCTGAAAAACTGGGATTTTATCTTTGACTCAAGGCTTTAGTACTTTGAATCCCAATTTCTTGACCTGTCTTAGAATCTTGACATTTTTTATAGTCTCAAATTTGCCCCTGCGTTATTAGTCCAAAAAAAATTTGAGTGGTTTTTCCACCCAAAGTTATAAGTATTTAACAAAGGATTTTTATTGACCGTTGTGGCAAACCCAAATAATTTGCTTGTTCCATTCCATTATTGTTCATCAAATAACATTCTGTTGATGTGGTCATATTGTCCACATGTTTCACAAACTTGTTGCAATGTGTTTACCGAACTGGATGAGGCATTGATGTTATTTAACTTTCTAGTTAATGCTGCTATCTGCGTTTGTATGGTTAAAGTTGATTTTGTTCCCATGATTCCTTTTTTTCATTCACATTGTATGGTTTACTTATTTTAGTTGATCACAGATAATTGTTAGTATCCATATCCTCAATTAGATCTTATACAGCATCAATGGTTGTTCTCATCAATGAGCCTCTAGATGCTGCATCAATTGTATTCCTGGTTGCTGCATTAACTCCATTATAAAAAGTCTGTAATAATGTCTCTCTTAGCAGGTTATGATGAGGACAACTTCTCTATAGCTCCTTGAACCTCTCCCATGCCTTATAAAGGGATTCTCCATCATATAGCTAAAAGGTTGCGATTTCCTTGACAATCTAAGTCGTCTTTGTTAATGGAAAGTATTTAGCTAGGAAAAATTGCACTAAATAGTCCCATGTAGTTACATGCTCTGAATTAAGAATAGTTAACCATGCCTTTGCCTGATCTTCTAGTGTGAAGGGAAAGAGCCTCATCCTTGCTGCCTCCTCCAATAATCCATTATAACTAAATGTATTGCATCTAAAAAATTAGCAAGGTGAGCATTTGGATACTCATATGGTAAACCATAGAAATGAACATTAGTTTGCAAAATATTCAATAAAGCAGGCTTGATTTCAAAATTGTTTGCATTAATAGGCAGCTCGGTGATCCCTTGTTAGTTGATATTGAACCCAAGCTTCATAAAAGCCATTAATGTTCTTTGGTCACCGCCTTCATCTCCTTGATCTGCCATTATCTTTTCGGTTTCATCTTGACGCCTTGGTTTTTAATTCCCTTTCAAGTTTGGTGATGTCAAGTTTGCTTAATTTGCTCGCACTTTCGAAACTTTTTATATGCATACACCTGTTACACACAAGAAAGAGTATCAAATAAAAATAAAAAGAAATCTCAAATCAAAAAATTCAAATCACACTTGATGTTAGGCGCAATCCCTAACAACAGTGCCAAAAACTTGATAGCTACTTCGTGTTTAGCTCAAAGTTTTAAAATTAATTGAAGTTACTATACTGCAAGTATATAAAATATTATAGTAAGGTATCATTCTGTCAAGGATTGGTTAGTCACCTTGTAATGCAAATTGAATTTTGTTTGAGTAAACCAAATAATGAGAGATTGAAATTGCAAAAATTCAAAATTTAAAGGCTTACAAACACATTTCAAAAGGTCAAAAAATAAGAAAACAATTTAGTTTAGAGAATCAAATTATAACATTTAGGGTCATTCTCTCCATACCATGTAATCCCTCACTTTAGTACTGTAATCATGCTTAGTCCTAGGCATTCTAATGTATTGGCCCTTTCTCTCCCAATACTCAAACCAATTAAGCCTAAAATAATGATTAAGGTTTGGTATGTGATCTCTCAACCTACAAACTTTACTTATGAGTATTTGATACTGAATTTAGATTCAACATTATTATAATGTTCAAGACATGATAAGAAATAAATTGTTGAGTAAAAGTAATTGATTCAATTTTATACAAATAGTTTGTATGTGTTAGATCAAAGGAGACTTATGCTTAACATAGAAGGCCAGAATAAAAGTTGGATAACCGAGACTATCCTTTTATGCCATGTTGGTTAAATTAATATAATGAGAATCATATAGTTACATACAAGGACATGTGTATTCTTTTGATTATGAATCATATGAAACTTATCAAGTTGAAGAATAACCAAATCAACCTTTGGTGAAAGGATGATGATGGTATTTTTAAATTTATAAATGTGATGTATTAGATGGAATAACAATTCTTAAAAGGATAATATTTATATTTCATTTGGTTAATAATGACTTTATGTGATATAACCATATGTATTAAATGAAATAATGATTTAAAAATTTTGAAAAGTTCAAATTGTTTAAATCTAAGTAGAAATTAAGCATTGAAAATGCTGAAGCATTTTGATGAGATCGTTGTTGTAAGTTTTAAATTTTGGTTATCTATAAGTAATGAGATTCTCTAATGAATACCTTTACAAAAACATTTCATAAGAATATGGATTAATGTAAGGAGGAAAATACAATATGAGATATTGTATAATGCAATAGTATTTTTCATATAGCTATGCCTAGTACAATGACTTACCTTCAATAGTTACAATTGAATCAATTAACAAGATTTCATGTTAGATATGAAACACTAAGTCTTTGAAAAAGTCTAAAGTTAATGATTTAAGGATGTAATGCTTAGCTGAAGCATGTATTATACATTATGTTTAGAACTAAATTAGGTAATGAAAGGTTATGTGATATCCAATGGCTAGATATAATCTTACAAACTTGTTGGATAACTTGTTTATTTCAATATACTTATAGGAGAATGGTTCTCAGGATAAGTAGTGGGAGTAAGATGAAATTTGAAACGTTTTTAATCTCATGACAATACATTTGATTGAAACTATTGCCTTATTGATATATTTCATGTATAGTTGAAAGCCTACGAGACATTGAAAGATTCACTTTCATGATGAATTCAAAAAGTTTATTTCAGAGATGATTGTGAATTTATCATGTCTACTAGAAGGTTAGTGGGAGTATAACTGTCCTTTTTAGTGAGAGTATTTGGAGACATATTGCTTACATGGAACAATAATTCTAATTTTTAATTGTTGAAAACATAATTGTCTAAGAACAACTCTTATTAGATATGGAAAGGTAAAAACTTAATTCTGGGAATTAGATCTATAGAGATAGATTGGAAGTTATTTAACTATTATAAGTCCAGGTACATAAATAATGTACTAAAGATGTTTAGAATTTGAGATATATCATACTTATGAAATATTAAAGATATCCATTATTCTATGTATGAGTTGATATTTAAGTTGAAGGAGATAAGGATATTAACTTTATAAGTAAATCTTAGTAATGGTTTATTTACTTAGAGCAATATCATTCTAGATTCGAAAGGTTCTAATATAGCAACGGTTGCTAATGAAGCCATAATACATTTTTCATTAATGGAAATGATTAATTGGATCAATAAGTTATGTAATGAACTTCATATAATTCATTGCATTATTTAAGACAGTAATGTATTGTGGAATATTAGAGCCATTAGGCATGTAAAAGGAGCTAAGTTCTTATCAAAGATCTAAATATGTATTTAAGCAAATTTTCTTGTTTATGATGATAATTAAGATGGAAGTTATAAGATTTAAGCAAGTGTTCGCTATAGAAAATCTTGTAGAATTCTCTCATCAAGCCACTATTCTAGCAGTAGTGTAATTGTCATATGATGATATGGTATAAGATATTTAACATATTGGCTTAGTGCAAGTGAGAGATTGTTGGTTTATGCCTTACAACTAATCGATTGGCTGTATTTTAGTGAAAAAAATAATTTAAAGGCATTTTTTTATCTTATATATGTTAGATGTATATGATAAAGTCCATGTGATTGACATACATTGCAAACGAAATTATAATGAGATTATAATTATGATATTCATTTTGTATTTATGTATTATCCCTAAATTGTTCCTAGTTATTATTCTATTAAGACTAGACATTAGTAGAACATAAAAAGACTAGCACATATTATATTTTCCTTATGAAGGAAGTAGTCGATCTTATACACTAAAGTGTGGAGATACTTAAACAAACGTATGGGTCCTTATTAGAGAACAAGTTCACTGGATAAACCCAAAATGAGAAATTCATTTAGAACATTACTTATATGTCTATGAAATTCTAATTATAATGATTATATAAATGATTCTTTAGCTTAAGGTCTCCAAATTTATCTTGTATAGGATTTGTTATGTTTTGATACTACTTATGACCTATTTAATAATGGATCGTTCAATCGGTAGTCATTGGATGTAAAATGAACTATATGAAGGTAGTTGTGTGATAAAGATATGATTCATCACTCTAAAGTAATTAAGGAGAATATTTTGTTGTTCTTAATTAGTATTGATTTCTCATCCTTAGCTAAGGTAGAATGACATTTTGTAAATAGTTTACAAATGTCATTAATTGAATTGATAAGTAATGGCAGAGAACTAATATGATTAGAATCAAAATAGAGTAGACATTAATTCATGCTGTTTATCTAATCAGAACATTGTATGATGAAATGATTGATTTATACGAAAAAATCCTGCACGGAAAGATTAGTCAAAACCACTTTGACATTCCTAAGTATTTGAGTGATCATGATGCATTGTTAGACACCAATTTTGATATATGATTATAAATGGTTTGGAGAATTAAAGATAAGTTAAAAGGAGTTTTAATTTATCTAATTCTAATTATGAATTAGAATTATAATTTATAATCATTGTCAATATATTTAGAAACCTAATGGGTCTCACATATGGAATGAGTTAAGAGAGCAAAGTTATTTAATTAAGACTTGATTGTAAAGTTTGAAAAATGTTATAATTAAATATGAGATATTTAATAAATAAGGATCAATATGAGGTATTGGATCTTATTTTGACATAATTACTATTTTCACGCCAACATTTCCTTTGCCTAATTTTCCATCCAGAGGCAAAAGGAATTTTGATTGGAATTTCTTTCATTTTATTGAAACATGTTTCCAATCCAACATTTCATTTTCTCAAAATTCTTTTTTTGTATTTCTGATCATGAATATTCCTCTTGCTTTTTTATTACTTCAGAGAAGTAAGTTTTTTGCGAGACTTTGAATTGTAAAATAGCTTACTTTGTCACGTGAACTATGCACATGGCAAAAGAAAATTGACTTGTTTAGGTAGAGTTATGATTTCCATATGCAAGTTGTCCTAACAAAAGTATGCGTTCTGTATGGTGGAGCAATCCCTTTCAAGCTCATTGAAGTCAATCCCTCATCGTGGAAAATGATGCCAAAATTAAGCAATTGCTCCTACCAATGCGGCGGTAGATGAGATATATCCAACTATCTTTTAAAGTTTAGCTTCATTTACATACAGTTTAATTCTTATCCCTTGAAACCAATTCATGATTAACATGTATCTGGAATCTTAGTTGAGCAGGACAAAAATTGTATACAGAAACCAAATAATTTAAGAATATACAAAGGCATAGAATTTATGTTTGATGGCGTTAATAGTAGACAGTTTACTATTTCCCCTTTGGAATATAAGAACATGAAGAAAGAAATGTGTCATTACATTCATCTAGTACAAAAAAAAAGGAGTCCAATAAAACATTATAAAGTTGGTTCCATGTTAAGATTTTTTGTTGGGGTCTTCGCCTGCGAGCACTATAAACCCATGTGAATACTCGCAATCAAACTAGTTTGAACTATATAAGCCTGTATCAATGAGTGTTATTTTTTGCCTTTGTAGACAATTGCCTCTTGGTGCTTTCCACCAACTTCATAAGGAGAGACAACTATAGTTGTAAATCAAATAATGAGGGGAGTGAAGATAAAGTATTCACGTATTCTCTTCATATTATGCTTACGATATGTTCTTATATTATAAAATCTGCTCCTCGATTTTTTAATTTCTACTTTGTGTTATTCCCACATATATTTGCACTAATTAAGCTCTATCATACATGAATCGACGGAATTAAGAAATGGAAATGTCTGCAAACAAATATTTACTGTTCAACTACTTTGACGAAGATTGTCTTCGGGTGATGTGAATATGACATTATTTCATTATTAAACAATGAATAGAAAAGGCTCTTTTGATAAATTACTATGATCGGAGAATTGTGAATAAAAATACTTCTCAAGGAATCAATGACTAAAATTATGTTGATAAGTGTTTCAAAATTTATTAAATTAGAGTTGACGTGTTTAATATATTAAGGTATAATAAAAAATTACTAATTAATGATGATAAATTTTCTATTGAGGATAAATAGAGATTTTATTATAATTTAAGTTAAGAAGCAAATTTTTTATCAAATTGAAAATTGAAAGGTGTTCTCCCAAAATTATAATTTTTTAAAAATTGAATAAATTCTTTAGGAAAAATATATGTGAAAACAATATTCTAGCTCTCAAAAATAATTTTAACTGATGTAAAACACATAACAATTCAATAGACATGAATAAAAATTGAAGAATAATTAAATTAAAATGGAATTTGAATATATTTTATTCTTTGCACATGAAAAGATTTACTAACAACTGAACAAATAAGTTAAAATTATTTCTTCCAACCCATCTTTTAGTTTTAATAGACATTAGGATTAAAAAGCACTACCTTTGTTAATTGTCCAACTCTATTTTGAGACAAATATGACTTTCCGGTGATTATAGACACTTTCATAGTTTATAGGGCTGAGGAACGAGTGAAGACAAGATGGATGATATGTGTCTCATTGTTGATACATTTAATTATTTACACTTAGTGATTAATGATATAAAATTGCTTAAGATACTCACTTTAATTCATATATGATTTTAGGTATAATTTGGAAGCAAAGAAATTAAAGTGAGTCAAAAGTACTACATTTGAGCTGTTTTCTGAAGATTAATTTTCACTTGTCTTCATGGAGTAAGAAGAAGAAAATTAAAAGACAAGAAGAAAAAAAGCAAATATCATGAGTTACATGGATTATGCATGCAATTATGTTAATTAAGTGCTGGGAATTAAATGAGACAAAAAAGCAGTGCTAGAAGCATATGAAGGCAATTGGAAGGAAGCAGTGACCAATTACGTTAATTAAGCATTTATTATTATTTTTGTTGTTTCTTTCTCTCATTAGGAATTGATTATCTTATCTTGTATTTATTGGATTGGGTATTAAATAATGATGATTTTAATGCATTCATTGAATCGTTTGATTGCATACCCATAGTTAGAATTTCGATATAATTCGTAATTGATATGTTGAAATTCATGTATAGCGACTAATGATTCGTAATCATTAGGGATAACATGACCTAGGTTAAATGACGCATCATATGTGGTTGTTGCCTTGATTAATCGGTTTTTCTAATTTGTAATCCTACTGCCTAATTAAATATAGAGATCATATCCTAGGTTATTCGGTGGTTATGTTTAATTAGTGATCGTATCTTGATTGAATAAAACTTAATGGAAAACTTGGGTTAATTATTAACCCACGATTAATAGCTGCTAGGAGAGGATTGAGAACAACAAATTAATGAAATATGATTAATTAGGGTGTAGGCCGAGATTGAGCCAAAGAACCGAGTCCCTACCAAATTCCCCACTTTTATCATTTTTTGCATATTTTCTTTAATTTGTTTTTGTTAGTCTAGCTTCATTTTATTTTTTATTTTTTTATTATTTCAAAATCCAAACCCCCTAAACCTAAATACTGATTAATTTCATTCAACAACTTTACAATACTCTCTGTGGAATCGACCTAGACTCACTACTGCTATAATAGTAGTCTAATTATTTTATTTTGACTAGTGTTACGATGCGTCGGTTAATAGATGATGGTTATAACAAGCTTTTTTGGGCAAGCATGAATATGTAAGGTGCTACATACCCTTGCCCTTTACTTATATGGTGGTATGAGTCAACCTTGTAACAATCTAAAAGTATGTGTAGAAGGAAGTCAAAGGGCGAAGACGTACACATTCATGCACACGTCCATATTCAAGACATATATGGCCGTGTATGACTACTGTGTAACTCTCTATAACCATATACATATGTGATTTTGTTGAAGCTAGAAGAGACATAGTCACTTATGCAACTATATATGTGACCATGTAAAATGTAAGAACAAAAACTATGTTTGCAATATAAAAGAGAAAAAAGGTGTAGGTTTAATACGAGAGAGGTTAAAACACTAAAAAGTGAAAAAAAACACTAAGTGAAAGTAAGTAGAAAACTATTCTCATATTTTTTTTGATTGCTTTTTAATATCAAGTTATTTATAGAGATGGTTATCGATGTTAGTTTGAGAGTCTTATTGATTGTTATATCAATTTAGTTTCAATCCTGAAACTTAGTAAGACAACTTATAGCTATGAGGTGAGAAATTGTTTCTAGCAAGGGTTAATTGCTCATGATTAAATTTTATAGATTTTCATTTGAATTTAATGAATCTATTTTATCAGTTTGGCCTATAGTTTTTTTCCTCTACATTGGAGTTTTCCATGCAAATCTTGGTGCTTGTTTCATTACTTCATTTTTCAATCTCATATTGATCAGTTGGTTAATTGTTGTGAGTGTTTTTGTTGTTGATCTTTGATTGACTTTTATATAGTTGTGTTTTTGACTCCTAAAAAAACTGGTTCATACCTTATTCCTATTAAGTTCGCTACCGAATAATTAGGAGACACTGGTGGTAACAATTAGTTATTTAGTTCATAAAAGTGTGCTTTCTTTGGATGTAATCAAAGAAAGTATATCCATTGAAGAAATTAAAAGAAAAGAGATGGGAGTTTATAACATGAAGGTTTTCGTGGCAGATAGAAGGAGCAGAGGTTCCAAAGGTCATAGCAAGTCCAGTAATTGATCAAAATCTATAGGTGACAAAGCGGTGATGAGATGCCATTATTGTGATAAGGTAGGATAAATTAAGAGGTTTTACTACAATTGGAAGAGGAATCAGAAAAAGCAAGATCATCAAAATGGTGGAGACGATAAGAATACAGCCATAACCGCTATAAATATGAACAATAAGGTATCTTTAGTTTGTGCAATAATTTAATGTCTTTATATTAGTGAATTGGGTTCTGGGTGGCTGATTGACACGTGAGCTTGTATCATTATGTTCCAAAAAAGGAGTACTTTTAAAACTCCAAGAGTGGAGAATTTGGAAGTGAAAAGATGGAAAATCAAAGTTCCACCAAGATTGTGGATATGGCGATAAAGCAAACACACGTAAGAGGGGGGCTACCCACAAAACATGTCATAATATACCATTATCAACATCCCCATACTAAATTGTTTGCTTATCCTCATGCAAAAACAAATCAAGCAAAACAACACATCAAAACACCAAACACGCAAATGCAATAATAAGGCAATGACATTCAACTTCATAAAACTAATTTAACTTTAAACATTATGCCTCAAGTTGTTCTAACTTATTAACACGCGAAATCTGTGTCTAAGTAGTTTGGATTAAATATGCAACTAATCTAGACCTTAATGTTAAGTATATTCACCCCTATCACTTGCATATATACATTGATAATTATTTGGTCAATAAAAAATGTAACTATCCCTAAATATATTTTCATGAAAATTCAAGTTGTTCATAAGATCATTATATTTTATTTAACAAAACATTGTTTTTGTTAATTTTGATTGACATAAACTTAGCCATTTACGTGAAGGCAAATATTTGTGATGAATGTCAATCCGATTACTCAATTAGGTCATGTTTTTATTAAGCAACTTAGTTGGATGTCATTATAACATTTTGACGCGAAGGCACACATTTATGATGCTTGTTGATCAGATTACTTAGCTACATCACATTCTCAACTGGCTACTAGCTCTATTCATAACCCGAAGGCTAGTGAAATAGTTATTAGCTTATAATTTACACACATTTTTTATATATTACTTTTATTGTTATTATCTACCTCATTTGTTTAGCTAGTAAGTCTCATGAAAAGATACTAATGAAGTTACTTATTCATTTGGCCTAAAATTACAAACGAGTATGACAAATTCCTAGGGTGAATAAGCTAACTTTATATCCTAATTATAAGTATATTTAACCAAAGTAACCTAGGTCACTAATTTCACAAGCTAATAAATCTTCATAACCTAAAAGACTATGTTTAAGGTTAAATCGACTCCGTTAAGTCCTAACCATTGACATATTGACATAAATCACATTATAGACCTAAAATAAACTAATATACGAAATGCAAAATTCACACTCAAAATAAAAGCATACAAAACACATTCCTCCCTACATTTGGACAACATATTGTCCTCAATGTGAAAAGAGTAAACAAACAACTCATAAGGTGGGAATGTACATAAAATAAAAAAAACATAAAAGAGAAAGGTTTAGAACACAAAATCGTTATGGTGATGGAGGTAGTGATGGTGATGGTGTTAAGGGGGAATCTCCACTCCTTGAGCAGCGAAGCATTTCTTTATGTTTTGAATGTCTCTGCGTTGTCTCCGTTACTCCTATGCAATCTCCTTAAACCTCCTGTTAGACTTTTTCAGTTCATTTAACACTTTCTCCCAGCCCATTTCTTTTGTTTCCTCTCTAGACTCCTCGCTGGTTAACTCCTCTTCTTATTCTTGTGGTGCTGAACTCGAACTTACTCATCCTGCCCTAGTTTTGACATGAGATTTGGCATTAATATCCCAAAGTTCCATATTGTGGGACTTCAAGATTTTAGCTCGCCACAAGTGACGAGTGTTAATGAACTCAGGATGATGGATAATTAGTCCATTGCATTCAATACCATAGTACTTAGTGACAACTGTGACCAAGTACTGCATGCCCAGATTTTTTCTCCCATACATAGAGTAGTAGTAATGGCATGGAATATATGGGTGGAGGTGCAAATTTGGATGCTGTAATCCATACACCACAAAATGAAAAGCTCCCTTGTCGAACACTTGTTGGTTTTAATTTTGTCAAAAACAGTTTGACATATAAATTTGTGCAACAACAAATTTTTATGGCTTTGGATAATATTGTTATAATATTGTTGTAGGCATTTTTAGCATCAAACCTCTCCAGCCTAGTTAGTTCGGTCTAATAGCGGGTGGCACGAAAGTCATCATGCTGGTCCACTATTGGGGATTCATGGAATCCACAAATTTCACATAAGATTTCGTAATTTAGCTCATATGGTTGATCGCGAAATCAAAACCACAGTTCCTTAGGGTTATTTGAGTCTTGTTAGAGTCATGTAAAGAACTCTAGGTTAATTCTTGGTAAATGGGATAATGGAAGTGCATGAATTTTCCTCACTGAATTCTTTCTCTGAAGGTTTCAACCTTTTCTCTCAATCCTATTGTTTCTAATGTATCAAGGCCAAAGTTCTTGGGAATAACTATTTGCTTAAGGTTAAAAGAATGGAATCATTTACTTTCCCCCTTTGAAACGATTGGGAAGGGTGCACCATAATCCATTGCCTTGTTCTGTTGGTCGCGACCTGATACTTGAACTTTTCCCTTAGGATTGGTGCGCTTGACAGTTTGTTTAATGCATGGCCCCATTAGGAATGAGAGTTGTGAAGAGTTTAGAGAGAGTTAAATAATTGAAAGTTTTTAGAGAGAAGTGAGAGGATAGTGAGGTTTTGGTTTTAGAGAGAGAGTGAGAGGATGAAAAGTGAATGAAAAATAAGGTTAGATGTAAATATATAGGTGAGGAAGGGTTAGGAGGGGTAAAATTGGAAAATTTTCAGCTGAAATTCTCGTGTCCATTTTTGCCCAACCGTAGCCCACGATCTCGACCTTTAACTTGCCAAATGCCACGATCGTGTTTTGCAGTTTTTCTAAAATTTTGTCTTTTCTTCATTTAACATCCGAGATCCTTCCTTAACTTCCTATTTGCATCATTACCTTTTTGTACTTGCCTCCCATAACATCCCATGTCAAAATTGATCCTCAATTCTTCCAAGACGTGTATTTGAAATCGAAACACATAAATAACAGAATTCCAAACTTCCTAACACCAAAGAAGAAATAACAAGCAATAAAAATCATGAGTTGCCTCCTATGCAGTGCTTCTTTTTCTGTCAGTAGCTCGACGTACGCTTTTCCTCATGGTGGTCTAAAAGATTCCTTCAATGGGGGCACGATCATAGATCTTATAAAGTGTAGGTGCTCTATCGAATTATGCATACCACTGCCCTTCTACTTCTTATTCTTCCTTCGCCTTTTCCTTCGAGATTTTTCCAATTTAGGTGAACCCTTTTGATCATCAGTATTCCCTAATTCCCTATAATTTTTCGTTCTCTTAACGATGGTCATAGGTTGGAAAGAACTTTTTTCATTCTTGAATACTGTAAAGGACAATTGTTCATCACTTACTCTTAAGGTCAGTTTAATTCTATCAATGTCAATAATTAATCGAGCGGTGGCCAAAAATGGCAATCCTAAGATCATTGGTGTCTCCATACCCTCCTTTATGTCTAAGATAAAGAAGTCTATGGGGAAGGTAAATTTGTCAACCTAAACCTACACATCTTTAATGGTACCTTTCGGTCGATGAGTTGATCTGTTTGCTGTCTTCATAAGCATCTTAGTGGGTTTTATCTCTCCTACTCCTAATTTTTGACTTAAAGTATAAGGCATCATATTTATGCTCGCCCCCAAATCAATAAATGTCCTATCTATTTTAACACCACTAATAATGCAGGGGATGTAAAAATCTCCTGAATCCTCTTTCTTCTGTGCTACATTGGGGTTTCTTTCCTCTACCAGTTCCTTTTCTACCTTCTCTCTGATCGATTCCATTAGTGTGAACCATGTCTTTAGTTGTTCTATTATGTCCATAATTTCATTTAGTTTGGTGTCTTTGGACTTCCTCATTGCTTTAATCAGATATGAAATCGGAGGCAGGTAGTTTTTCATTTAAGGCAGATTGTACTTGGCCGGCAGGGAATTTTCCTTGTTCTTCTCGCCTTCTGTTTTCCCTTTGTCCCTGACTTAAATTGACTTCCGCTGTGATAAAATAGAGGAAGGAATTTCAGATCGATGCTCCTCGATTGGCTTCAATTCAAGTTCACTTTGAAAGAAACTTATGTCTGCTTTTTCCTTTTCCTTTTCTCTATCTTCTCTTGTTTGGTCGAGTTTCTCTTCATTGGCTTGGGTGATAACGATGATTCTTTCCTTTGGGTTGCACTCTGTATTACTTGGGAGGGTTCCTGTATTTCGGGTCGACAATGCTTTTGCCAGTTGGCCTATTTGGACTTCTAAGTTGTGTATTAAGGAGGCGTGATTCTTTGTGACATGCTCGAACTTGCCTTCATACCTCTTATGTGCCTACTCCATACCTCTAATTTTCTCTAAAATCTTATCTAATTTGGAGTCTATTATGTTCGACTTCTCTTGTTAGAAACTACGTGGTTCTTAAGGTTTGAAATGGCCTCTTGTATTGTTCGACCAAGAGGATTTTGGGTGATTCTTCTACCCATTATTTTCCCCTCCTCGACCATATTGCACTTCCATATAATTCACTTGTTTTGGCTTATGACCCTTCATCAGGAAACAATCAATGGTATCATAGTCCATTTGCTCGCACAACTCACACTTCAGTTGAACAATTTTCACAGAAGTTGAGGAAGAAGTCTTCATATTGTTTAATTGTTGAGTTAGATTATCGATCTTTCCTTGCATTTCTGTCATTTGGTCGATAGCTATCACTCCTTTATGCTTTTGGAAAGTTACAGGTTGTCTACTCGCCTTATTTGTCCACAAGTAACTATTGCTAGCTATCTCCTCTAACAACTCTTCAACTTCATCCACCATCTTCCTAATTAATGATCCTTCTTAGGTTGCATCAATAGTGCCTCTCGTGGGTGGATTCACTTCATTGTAGAATGTATACAAAAGTAATTCCTTCAGTAGATTATGGTATAGGCACCTTCTTTGCAAATCCTTGCATCTCTCCTATGCTTCATAGATCAATTCCCCATCACTCTATTGGAAGTTTGTAATCCCTTGATGATTTTGGTTATCTTGGTAAGGGAAAAATATTTGTTTAAGAAGGCACGGACTAATTGCTCCCATATAGTGATGTTAGAGGGGCTAAGATAGTGATTCCAAGCCTTTGCCTTATCCTTTAATGTGAATAAGAAAATCCTCATTCTAATTGCATCTTCTGATATCTGATGATATCAGAAGATATCACATATTTTAAGGAAGTTTACGATATGTGCATTTGGGTCCTCATTTGTCAATCCATAGAATTGCACGTTCTGTTGCGATATATTAAGCAGAGTGAGTTTAATTTCGAATAAAGTCGCTTGAACCGGTGGCCTAATAACATCTTGATTTGCTTCATTAAATCCTGGCCTCATGAAATACATAAGGGTTCTTTATTGGGCTCCTTGGTTGCCTCCTTGATTAAATTCTTGGTGATTGATATGTGCTTAATTGATAGTTTGGTTACTTCATAACACTTAGTGATTAATGACATGATATTGCTTAAGATACTCACTTTGACACATATATGATTTTAGGCACAATTCGGAGGCAAAGAAGTTAAAGTGAGTCGAAAGCATGATATTTAGGTTATTTTCAGAAAATTAATTTTTACTTGTCTTTATGGAGTAAGAAAAAGAAAATTAAAAGACAAGAAAAGTAGAAACACAAATAAATCAAAATTGCGCAAGGTTGTAAGACAAGGCAACTGGGAGAAGAAGGACACCGAAATGATGTAGTAAGGAAGAAAACGCAATACAGCAAATATGACTGAAGATCTTAATGGTAGGAAGTCTACTTTAGGTTTTTTGTTCAAGTTTGTAGGGGAAGCCATTTCATGGCAATCCAAGATACAAAAGTGTATGGCTTTATTAGCAACTAAAGCAGAGTATGTAGCTATAATGAAGTTGGTAAGGAGATGCTTTGGTTGAAAAGGTTCCTTAAAGATTTGGATGTGAAGTAAAAAGAATATGTAGAATTTTTTTATAGTCAAAGTGCTATTGACTTACGAAAAAATACTATGTATCATTCCTACACAAAAAAGATAGATTTCAGATATCATTGGTTAAGGTTTGTGATTAAAGAGCAACAGATGATGTTAAAGAAGATTCACATAAATGGTGGTAATATGATGACAAAAGTGGTTCTAAAAAATAAACATGAGCTTTATAATAAGTTTATGGAGATGTTTTTAAATAGATACTGAAGCATTATATGTCTCTCCCATATTTGGGCTACAGAGGAGATTGTTGAGTGTTTAGCCCTATTTTGAGACAAGTATGACTTTTCAATGATTTTAGACACTTTTATAATTCATAGGGATGATGAACGAGTGAAAATAAGACAGATAATAGTTGGAATAAGTTTTATGGGAAGACATGGCCTTGGAGGGTACTACATGCATGTCTCCTTTACTTACATGACTATTTTAGTCAATCGTGTAAGCATTTGGAAATGTGTTCAAAAGGAAGAGAAAGGGCAAAGACATGCACAATTGTGCTTATGCCTATGTTTATGACATATATTGTAACATCCCGTTTCTAGAGAACGGGTCGGACCAGAGAAACGGGTCCAAGTGTGGCAAATCGACACATCTCATGCTCATGCATTTTTGAAT
Organism: Erythroxylum flavicans; assembly: GCA_027576715.1. Classification (NCBI taxonomy): domain Eukaryota; kingdom Viridiplantae; phylum Streptophyta; class Magnoliopsida; order Malpighiales; family Erythroxylaceae; genus Erythroxylum; species Erythroxylum flavicans. The sequence continues at coordinate 21,203,511 of JANZXP010000003.1, forward strand.
AGTGAGTTTTGCGCATAAAAATTTATTGTACATGCATTCATGAC
>JANZXP010000003.1:21212806-21243650 GCA_027576715.1 Erythroxylum flavicans
AATACATCTTTGAACTCATCACAACCATGTATATATTAATATACAGTAGTATCTCCAAATATAGCACAATACAAAAAGCTCATAGAGTCTGGCTTTACAGTATACATGGTGGTAATAATAACATGTTTGTAAGAGATTTTATAGGAAAGAAACTCCAAACAATTTACAGGGAAGCTCAGAAGCTTATCTACTCTTATAGAGCTAACAAAAGAAATCATAAAGGAACAGCTAATCATCAACCAGATTGTAAAGAAATGTAGTAGAAGACTTGCAGTTTCTGGGAGAATCTAATACTTCCAAAACTTTTGTAACATAATTTGTTTCAGACATGTTTTGTAATGCTTTCTCTTAGTATTTTTATCTAAAATGTAGCATATTTATTTTTATAAGAAAAATAGATATTAAAAAGATTAGTTCAAGAATGAACTAAAAATTATAGTTATTGAGATGTTGATCACAAAAATATGATGAACATTATAGAGCATATTATGCCTACGTTAGCAACCCCCTTCAAGCTCACAGTTGTCGATGATAGTAAGTTTTGATCAAAGTCAATGACACGTATTTGAAGACAAGGTTAAGGTTATAGTGTCAGCAAGTTGATCCAAAGAAGGATGTAATGTATGTAAAAAGCTTTGGTGGTCACAAAGTCTTATATAAAATGGATATCAATTTCAACATGCTTTGGGTAAGCATGAGAGATTAGTCTATAGTATGGAATATGTCTATATGATTGCCACACCAAAGCATAATTTTGATCAAAGAGAAACCAATTTCACTAAGAAGAGATTTTATCTAACGTAGTTCAGTAAGGTAAGAGTAATATTCATGTTAATGCTAGATTAAGAAACAATAGGTTGATTCTTGTCACTCTAAGAGTTAAGATTTGCACTAAAGAAGATGTAGTAGCTAAAAGTATAGTGGTAATTATTAAGACAATCAGCCTAATTAGTACAAAAATGTTCCTATAGGGTAAAAGAAGTGTTGCGAGTGAAGTAAATATCATGAGAGGTAGTGTAGCAAAGGTATCACATAATCCCTTTGATCGTAGTCTAGTAAATGTTTGTAAGATAATGTAAAAATTAGGAAGATTTATTGACATCTAGTTGAAGGTCAGGTTAGGTAAGAAAATATTTAGTAGGATCAGGAAGGGTTTGATTATGATTTCTAGTAAGAGGAAGGTTAGGTGTGATAGGTGATAGGTTTGGAGTTATCATGTCCTACACTATAAAGCAAATCTTTAATGTATTGGTTATAGGTAAGTAAAATGTCATTTGAAGTGTTGGTTGCTTTAATACCAAGGAAATAGTAAAGTTGACCTAGATCTTTAATGGAGAAGGTGGTTTTGAGATCATAAATGACGGAGCTAATAAAGGTAAGGGAAGAATCAGTGATCAAAATATCATCCATATAGACTAAAAGATAAGTGATATGAGAAGGAGTATAGTAAACGAAGAGGAATATGTTAGACTTGGTAAGGGTAAAATGAAGGTCATGAAGTTTTTTACTAAAGTGATGAAACTAAGCACGGGGAGCTTGTTTGAGACTATAACGAGCCTTTCTACGATGACCAACATATGAGGGATAGTGAGGATCTGTAAAGCTACGTAGCTGAGATATAAATAATGGCTTTTGGAGATGATCTTAAAGAAAACATTATTTCATTTAATTGATGATTAGGATAATTATTATGAGAGCAAGAGAAAGTTTAATGTGAATGATGATAAGTTTGACAATAGTATTAAAGGTGTCAGTATAAGCAAGACCTAGAGTTTGATGATATCCTTTGAAAACTAGATGAGTTTTCTAAAGATTAATTGTACCATCAACATTTCATTTAGTGCAAAAAAAAAAAACCATTTACATTCTACAATATTAATATATAAGGGTAGAAGAACAAGAGTTTAGGTCTGGTTGCAATAGGGAGCATTGAACTTATCAAACATCACTTAGCACCAACAGGAAAATTTATTATCTTTGGTAATAGAAGTAGGGTCTGGAGTAGGACGGTTATAGGTGATGGTAGAATATGTGATAAAGTCAGAGAATGTACGAGGACTACGAGTGTGATCATATATACAAGTAAACATAAATTATGAATGAAAGATTAAGAAGGAAAATGGTGGTTTGAGGGTAGGGTTTTTAATGAAAAAGGTAAAGAAAAAGGGTTACACAATAAAGAGACAACATAAGAAGACGAGGATAAAGAAGAAAGGTGAGATGGCATAAGGAAAGTCATTGTCAAGAAAGTGAACATAACGAAAGATATAAAGTTTTGAAGTGTGAAGATTAAAACATCGATAGCTTTGTAAGAGAGAAATATCCAATAAGACACATTTTGTAGATTCTGGAGTAAATGTTGAGAAAATTTTATATTTAATAATAAAACTTTCAATACCTACAAGTAAACAGATCTTATGTTGTAGTATAAGACATTATCTTTTCCACGAGGATTATGCAAGAGTTAACAATTTTAACTTAACTTTGTCTAAGGTAACTCAAAATTGATTTCGATAAAATTAAATAACAGAATTTAAAATAAATAGTAAAACAAAACAATTAAACAATTAACAATTGAGCTACCAATAAAAATTTAGAATGATCAAGATTGAATATTGAAGAACTATTCTTTCTCTATTTCGTTCCCTTAGTCTTGTTGAATCAATTTATGTGTTTGATCCTAGATTTCCTAATGAATTGATCACTCTCTCTTAAGATCTAAACAATTAACCCTAATTGAATTCAAAATTTCTAGATTTGCAATCTTTTGATTCACAAAGTATCCTAAGGTCGTCAATTAGATCTGAAGCTATCTAATAGATAATTAATTGCACAAGCAAGATCTCTATTTGATTGATCGTTAATTTGATAATTATGGGTCTATTAAATTGCCAACTCTTGTTCTAGAAATTAACACTAATGATTTTTGACTCATTCTCTCAATTTGTTGTCAAGTTTAAACATAAAAAATTATCATAAACATATTGAATTCAACAATGAATAAATACACAAAATAAATCTAGAATATTTCCTAATATGAGTTTAGATCTCCATGAAAATGTTTAACATCTTAGAATTCCAATTACACATTAAAAATAATGAAAGAAACAAGAGAAAAAGAATAAAAACTCTATTTTCTCCTTGATCTAAAAAGCTGGAATTTTCATATGCTTTTTAAATCTCTCCACTTTGATTAAATGACTATTGCGTTTTTTTTGTATCTCACGTTCTTATATTGTGCTTAAGGCTTCTAGGTCCTTTTTAAGGTTTCTACACTTTATTTGGTTCCAAACATAGCCCTGAAGCCTAAAAGATACAAAAAAATTGTCCCTAAAAACTCCTTATCACAATTGTGCTCTTCGAGTCACGACTATGCTTCACTTTGCTCAGCCTCGGTCACAATCATCCTCAATTGTGCACAATTGTGACACCTTCAAGCTTCCTCTATCTTCTTCAGTCTTTAACTTCCTAATTTCCAACACTCACGAACATATTAAACCCCTCTTGAAAAATAAAATTAAGATCCAATCGTTGCTTTAAACCAAAGGAACACTTACAATACATCCAAACATTAACAATAACATAATTCTAAGCCTATACACATGATAATCTTCTAATAAATACTTAAAAGTACACTTAAACATCTAATAAAACATAGTATAATCTACAACTATCACTAATTTTGTCAAAACAAAAAGAACCTAAAAAAGAAAAAAGTATATTAAAAACTATGAAGAAGAGAGAATTTTAGTTTGGTATGGAAAAAGCTCATATTTATACATAAGTATGACTATACAATATAAAATAAAATTGTATAAATGATAAGATAAAATAAAGAATAATTTATTGAGATGTTGTTCACAAAAATATGATGAAGAAGATAAAATAGAACCTATATCTTGTTGTAATTCAATGTATAAATTAATTTTTAAGATGTTACTAACCAAATTGCAACTTATCTTGTGGCTCCTTGACCTCTAAATCATAAGGTGAATTAACACAAGGAAGAATTATGGGATATAACATTGTAATAGCCCAAGACATTTTCAAAGGCTATATGATGAAGGGAGCATGCAAGATGTGTGCATTAAAAGTAGATTTTAAAAATGCTTTTGATTTTGTCAATTGGAATTTCCTAATCTAAGTTATAGAAGCTATGGGATTCCTTGGATAATTCCTATACTAGATTAAAGAGAGTATATCTACCACCACCTTTAGAATCCTTCTAAATGGTAGACCTACTCAATGGTTCAAAGGTGAAAAGAGGGCTTAGATGAGGGGTACTCTATCCCCTTACATATTCTCAATTTGTATGGTGGTTCTAGTCCAAATCATTGCTTACAATAATACACAAATGTCATATTTTAAGTACCATAAAATGTGTAGCAAGCTTAAACTATTCAATTTGACATTTGCAGATGAACTATTACTATTTCATAAGGAAGATGTTCCCTCTGTTTCAATCTTAATAAAGTTCATCAATCAGTTTAGCAATAAGATAAGGATTGAGATCAATTTTGATAAGAGGTTTATAATATGTTCTACAGATGCTAACTCTCTTAAGAAGGAGCTTGAAAACATTTTTCAAATAAAAATAGTTAACCCACCTTTTACTTACCTAGGAGTTCTAATTATAGCCTCAAGGACATTTTACAAAGATTGCAAGCCTCTATTTGAGAAGAATGAGAAGAAACTTAGGAAATGGCATAATAAATAGCTAAGTTACATAGGCAAAGTTTCGTTGATTAAAATAGTGTTGTGTAACATCTACAATTATTGGATTTCTCACCTATTCCTTTTAAATAATATGGCTAAGGATATAAAAAAATGGTGAGGAACTTTCTATGGAATGGAGATCTCTACAAAGCAATAGGGCTAAAGTGTTCTAGAAGGAATTGTGTTATACAAAGGTATAAGGTGCTTTATAACTAAACTCTATACACTTAACCAGTAAAGTCCTTATAGCTAAAAGGATATGGAAACTTTTAATTGATAATGAGAACTTATAGGTGCAGTGGGTCCATAATAAACATCTAGAAGGACAAAACTTTTAGGAAGTAAAGGGCAGTCCTAACTCTTTCCAGACGTTGCAAAACATATTCAAAATTAGAGAGGTACTAGCTCCATCTTTCAAATGCATCATATGATATGGAAGAAACACCTTCATATGGTTTGATAAGTAGCCCACAGAGGGTCCTTTATACCTGTATCCTAATTTGGTCCACCTAGGTATATGTTAAAGCTAAGAGCTAAAGTTAGTGAATTAATAGCTAACTAGCAATGGTGCATTAAGCAAAGGGGATTTTATAAATTAATAAAAGTTGTACCAAGATATAGGTTACGAGTTGATACTAAAGATAAAGTCATCAGGACTCTCCATAATTCAAGCAAATTCACTAACCTTTCAACTAGAAGTCGTGCAATCTAGCTAAATGTAAATCGAATAAACTGATATGATTCCCAAAAAACTATCCCAGATATGGAATCACAACTTAATTAGAGTTGATACTAAAGATAGAGTCATTAGGACTCTCTATAATTCAGGAAAAGTCAATAACCTTTCAACTAGAAGTCATGCAGTTTAGCTAAATGTAAATTGGAATAAACTGATATGGTTCCCAACAAACTATCCCAGATATGGAATCATAACTTAATTAGCCCTTAAAGATAGATTACCTACAATGGATAAAGTCAAATGCTCCTCTCCAAACATACTACATTCTAGCGTGCAAGAAACAAGAGAGCATTTATTCTTCCAATGGTGATTATAAATACCTTATAGAATAGGCTCAAATCATTATGTAATGTTCAAGGAATAGGCAACATTTGGGATTAGATAGTGAACCAATTTTTGAATAAAAAAAGCAAAAAAAAAGTGATATCTAACTCCTAAAGACAGCATTCTATGCAACCATATATGAGGTTTGGCAGGACAAAAATAGGAGAAAATCCAGACATGAACAAATAGAAGCCTCAAACTTTCAAAGACTTACCTTTAACAGTATTTTACTATATTAAATATAATAATGCTCCAAATATGATGAAGATTATATGGCATATTATGTAAATGTCTATTTTCCTTGACTGACACATAATCTTCGTGAAAGAATTACTAATCATTGATAATCCTAATTCAGTTCAAACCATTCAATCCATTTAAATCAAACTAAATTATTTTGAAGAGTTAATAGCAATGATTTTTTTAAAATAGAAATAGGGATGACAATTATGACCTAGCCCGACCCTTTTTTAGCCCGGGTTGGCCAGGCCACGGGCGGGCTATGACCACTCACTTCTCTCAAAATGACATCGTTTTCATTTTTTCTTTAAAAAATTAATGGATGGGTCGGGCTAAGGGTGGCCCAAGCCCAGCCCGATCCATTGATATACTTAAATAGAAAATGACTTGATTTTTAGGGGAAAAAATGAATATGTAGTTTAGTTTTTAGTTTTAGGATAATCCATACCAAATCAAACCAACATGATTTTGTTTACATTTTGACTCTTCTAATATTCTTCTTTATTTCACATTTTTAGTGCAACCATTCTTCTTTGAAAGAATATTAAAGTTTAAATTACTAATTATAATATTTTTATTTCTATTGGGTAAATATTTTTTAATAAAATGGACTAAATGCTTGTCAATAGTGTAGTACGGAATATTTAGCATTTTTTGAGAAATGAAATAATCCATTAAAATGATAATGTTATACTATACATGGCATTATACAAAACTATATTTAAAAAAGCTCACCACCACCACAATGGCAAAACACCATGATTACATTATTATGCCTTATGTAAGGCCATTACCACTTAGCTAAACATAGAGAACTACTTATTAACTAATGGAATTATTATTTTTCATAATAAAATCCAAAATTTTCACTATACTAAAACTATTTAGTTGAATTTTTTTATATACATTTTTAAATATTATAAATTTGATTGGGATTCTTACCTTTATGTACATATATTCATTTGTAAAAATGTTATTTTATTAAAGTTAAACATACTTTATTATTTTTAATAAAAATTATGAATGAAAGTTATTAAACTAATAATCCAACCCACACAAAACAAACCAAATTTATATGAATTGGCTTAGTTTGAATTAAATTTTTAAACAATTGGGTTTGATTTAAATAAAAGAAACTACTACATGAATGGATTGGTTTAAAATATTAATAGAATCAACCCAAATCACCTATTATCCACTCCTAATCCTAAGATCCTCCATCATATAACGATCTAACTGTTAAAATTTAATTAAAAAACATAGATAATGTGCACATTTATTGTAATAAGAAATTATATAAGTAATACGTTATTTCGTATATTACAATTTATTGACGAAACGATGCTGTAAGTTTATGGTAAAATCAACCGTATGATGTTGAAAAAAATAATGAAGATCTGAAGTCAACTATGTTGTATAAAATATTAAACAAATCCAATTGTATCACTAAAACATATTAATATATTGGGCTTGTGCATTTCATTAAATAATTATTCATAGGAGAGAGAAATTGTTATTATATTGACTGATAATTAGGATGACCATTGAAATAAAGATATAACTGTTAATTCTATCTACTAAATTATGGACAAATGTTTTTAAAGTGACAAGAAGCCTAATATTGTGAGTCTAACAACACAACATATTCAATTAAATAATTATTGGTTCCCTAAAGAAGTTGATGTAAATTATGAAGGGAACAAACTATGTCTGCAGAAGGAGAAAACAAGACTTATCTTTTACGGAACAAGGCTGTGTTGTGGAACACCACTTCCTTGAAAGCGATTTCGGCTTGTCCTCGGTGCAAAACAGTAAAGTCGATCGCTCCCCAAGGTTAACACAGCAAACCTCCGAAAACGTGCACTCTTAGTCAAAGGGATGGAAGATGCACAGGTGACTTTCGGCCAGGAATAAAAGAAAAATGGGGGAGACTCTTTAAAAGGAATAGGAAACGAAAACAGTTTTGACAATAATAAAGGCTGTCATAAAGAGATACAAAAAACGTTTCAGCTACAAGGTCAGTTGGATAAAAAGGAAAAATAAAAGGTCCATGTCAATAAGCCCACGCCCAGCCCGGACCGGACGGGCGGGCGGCGGCACGCGCGTGTGGTCTTTTATCAAAACCCACTAGAATCTTCAACTATGAGGACAAAGAATGTTAATAATAATAAAACCTTCAAACTTGTACTCTCTTACCAATGTGGGATAACAAGACATAGAGAAGAAACAAATTTGTGCCTTTACTTCAACAATCCCCCACTAATGGCACAATCAAAGAAAAAGTTAAAGAAGAATAAGAATTCCTGGACAAAAGGAGGGTTTATACTTAAGTATTAATATCTTTCGATTTGAATTAACACTTAGTGGAGCAGGGCAACAACTTAAACTAATAAGTGAACGACTCTTGAACTTATCAGTCTTTAGTCAAGACCCCCACAACACATATCATACCCTCAAATTTGTGCAAATTCTGCGATACCTAACAAGCGCTTTTAGGGCCATGCACATACCTTGGGTTCTCATGAGTGCTCTAGAAAATTGCCCCCGTATTTCATAGAAAGCGGCCCACACTTCCACACTCATGTAGGTGATTTCATCAAGTCCTTCTCAATAGGACCACCCAGTTCAGGATATGAAATCATTAAGAGCCATAATAAGCTCAACCTCAATCATATCAAACGGTAAATCCATCAAGTCCGTCTCAATAGGACCACCCAAATTGGGCTATGGACTCATTAAGAGCTTTAAGGCTCAACCTCTTGCTCAGCACTACCATATGCCATAGGGATGAGTATGTAGTGCATACTAAGGACTTGTATGGCTTTGTTTGACCACAAGTGGGTATCCACTACACTACCTTAGTCTAAGGGCTTTAGTCCCATCCCCCTCGACGTATCCAGGACTAGTCTCCTGGTCAAACCTTTCGTAAGTGAATCTGCCAAATTTCTCTCTGATCTCACATAATCTAAAGCGATTACCCCATTTTTCAGCAACTGTTTAACTGCACTATGTCTAATGCGAATATGTCTCCTTTTGCCATTGTAAACACTGTTCTTAGCAATTCCAATTGCTGCCTGTGAATCACAGTGAAGAGAGACTGGAGAGGCTTGTCTCCCCCATAGTGGTACATCTGCTAATAGACTCCTCAACCATTCAGCTTCCTGTCCTGCTAACTCAAGAGCAATAAATTCAGATTCCATGGTGGAGCGTGCTATACATGTTTGTTTTGACGATTTCCATGAAATAGCACCTCCACCTAATGTAAATACATAACCACTAGTAGAGCTAACTTCATCGTTATCAGAAACCCAATTTGCATCACAAAATTCTTCTAATACAGCAGGAAATTTGCCAAAATGCAAACACCAATCAATAGTCCCTTTCAGATACTTAAGCAAACGATAAAGAGCATTCCAATGTTCACTACTAGGATTATGAGTGTAGCGACTGAGTCTACTTACAGCATAAGCAATATCAGGTCGAGTATAGTTCATCAAAAACATCACACTACCTATAATTTTAGCATACTCAGTTTGAGAAACACTAGAACCTTTGTTCTTTTTAAGATGTATGCTAGAATCATATGGAGTTCTCACAGGCACAACATCAAAGAAACTAAATCTTTTCAACAATTTTTCAATGTAATGAGACTGGCACAAGGAAATACCGTTTTCATTTCTTTTTATTTTAATTCCTAAAATCACATCAGTTTCTCCTAGGTCTTTCATTTCAAATTTGGAAGACAAGAACGTCTTAGTCTCATTAACAACTTGCACATTAGTTCCAAATATTAACATGTCATCCATATACAGGCATATTATCACACAATCTTATCCTATCATTTTAGAATAAACACAAGAATCAGATGCATTAACAATGAAATTATTTTGCACTAACGTGCTATCAAATTTCTCATACCATTGTTTAGGGGCCTGTTTCAAACCATATAAGGATTTTCTCAGTTTACATACCTTATTCTCTTGACCACGAACCACAAATCCTTCAGGTTGCAACATATAAATTTCTTCAGCTAGATCACCATTCAAAAAAGCAGTTTTTACATCCATTTGATGCACTGTCAAATTATGAATGGCAGCCAACGCAATTAAAGTTCTAATAGTAGCAATTTTGGTCACAGGAGAATAAGTATCAAAGTAGTCTATGTCTTTCTTTTGAGTAAAACCTCTAATTACAAGTCTAGCTTTAAACTTTTCTATTGAACCGTCAGGTCTTAATTTTTTCTTAAAGATCCACTTGCAACTAATTGGTTTACATTCCTTAGGCAGATCAGCTAAGTCCCAGGTATGGTTAGCCATAATTGACTCTAGTTCACTATTTATGGCCTCTTTCCAAAAACTAGCATCAACTGAGGTCATTGCTTCTTGATATGTTTTTGGATCTTCCTTAATCAAATAAGTGGACACAATCTCATCATTAAGCATATCAACATGGAAAACATCAGTTAAGAAAGCAGTAATAAAGTCAGGACTATAGCTAGTTTCGATTCTACGTCTCTTACTCCTTCTAAGTTCTCTATTACCAATATCAACATCAACATCAACATCAACATCATTATTAAAATAAGGCATAGGATTAGGCAACTCAACAGGCATATCAATAGGCAGAGAAGCATGATTAACATTCTTTTTCAAAGGAAATACATGCTCGAAAAATTCTGCATCGTTAGATTCAAAGATAGAGTAATCATTCAAAGACATAAATCTATATGCAGCACTATTCTGAGCATAACCAATAAAAACAGCATCAACAGTTTTAGAACCAATGTTCGCCTTCCTAAAATCAGGCAAACCAACTTTCGCTAAACACCCCCACACTTTTAAGAATTTCAGATTTGGTGCAAAGCCTTTCCATAGCTCATATGGGGTCTTATCTAGTTTTTTATGAGGAACTTTGTTAAGAATATAACAAGCAGATAAAACAGCCTCTCCCCACATATTATCTGACAAACCTGAGCTTAAAAGCATAGCATTCATCATATCTTTAAGAGTCCTATTTTTCCTTTCAGCTATACCATTCTGTTGGGGTGTATAAGGAGCACTAACTTCATGTATAATACCATTTTGTTCACAAAAAGACTTAAGCGAAGTGGTACTAAATTCTCCACCTCTATCGGACCTGAATCTTTTGATTTTCCTGTCTAATTGATTTTCTACCTCTGCTTTATATTTCAAGAACATCTCTTCTGCTTCATCTTTAGACCTTAGTAAGTACAATTTAGTAAATCTCGAAAAATCATCTACAAAGGTCATGTAATACCGTTTTCCTCCCTTACTAATTGTATTCTTGAATTCTGCTAAGTCTGAATGTACTAATTCCAACAATTCTGTTTTTCTAGTAGTGACAGATTTAAAAGGTTTCTTAGCATGCTTAGCTTCCACGCATATAGAACACTTTGCAAAATTATCAACATTCACAGCATGTATGAGTTTCATATGTTTAAGCCTTTTAATAGAAGCAACATTCAGATGTCCTAATCTACCATGCCACAAATCAACAGACTCAGCAATATAAACAGAACTAGAAGTAGTAGCATTAACAATTTCAGAAGCAATGTTCAGTACAAATAAACCATCATTCAGGTAACCCTTCCCAACAAAGTCCCCATTTTTAGAAATCACAACTTTATCAGCTTCGAAAACAAGTTTAAGGCCGGCTTTGTTGAGAAGAGCTCCTGAGACCAAGTTCCTACGCAGTGAGGGAACGTACAGAACATTCCTTAAGGATAAAGTTTTTCCAGAAGTTAACTTGAGAAGAATCTTTCCTTTATCGATTACTCCAGCCGTGGTAGAATTCCCCATGTAAACGCACTCGCCATCTGTAACTTCCTCAAAGTCATGAAACAATTCCCTGTTCGCACAGAGATGTCTAGAAGCTCCTGTATCTAGCAACCAATCTGATTTGTTGGCTACCAGATTTGCTTCAACTATCACAGCAGCAATCACCTCATTAGCTTCAGCAAGATTGACTTGGCTTTTGGATTTCTGATCAGGCTTGGACTGGTCATGTCGTTGATGACACTGGTAAGCCTTGTGTCCAGGCTTTCCACAGACATAACAGGCTCCTTTGGGTTTTTGGATTCTATTGTCAAACTGGCAAAACTTATTAGGCTTCTTTGATTGACCATGTTTTTGGTTGCTTTTTCCTTTACCTTTATACCTGTCTTTGTTCAGAGGAGCAGATTCAACCAAGTTAGCTTTAATAGAATGTAAAGAAAAAGATTCAAACTTATCTTTGAGGTGGTTTGCTTCTTCTGTCCTCATATGACCGATGAGTTCTTGAAGGGTCATGTCCTTCTTCTTGTGTTTCAGATGGTTTCTATAATCGTTCCAGGAGGGAGGGAATTTTTCCAACAAAACATTGGCTTGCAGAATTTCACACATTTTCATGCCTTCGGACAGAACCTCAGCAACAAGATTTTTGTAGATATGAACCTGATCCATGATTGGCTTGTCATCACTGATCTGAAATTTGAGCCAATTTTCGACGACATATTTCTTCTTTCCAGCATCATCTGCACCATATTTCTTTTCCAGAATATCCCAGATTTGTTTAGCAGACTTATGATTCACAAATAGATCAAACAACGGATTGGTCATATGATTGAGAAGGTGGCCTCTGACAATTTTGTTATCTTTTTCATATTTGTTTCTGGTGTCCTCAGTTTTCCCTCTAACTTCTTTCGGGGGGGTATCAACAATAGTTACAGAAACAGAAGGGACAGTAACATATTCAGCAGGGTCAGAAAATAAAACATAATCGACCTCCAGTTGTTCAAAGTATATGAGCAATTTTTGGGACCAATGTTTATAATTAGTTCCGGCAAAGGGTTCTAATTTAGACAAATCAGGAAGAGTTTTGGTGAGATTGAGCGCAGCCATCGAGAAAAAGAACCGCTTTCAAATTGAAGGGAACAAACTATGACTGCAGAAGGAGAAAACAAGACTTATCTTTTACGGAACAAGGCTATGTCGTGGAACACCACTAACTTGAAAGCGATTTCGGCTTGTCCTCGGTGCAAAACAGTAAAGCCGGTCGCTCCCCAAGGTTAACACAACAAACCTCCGAAAACGTGCACTCGTAGTCGAAGGATGGAAGATGCACAGGTGACTTTCGGCCAGGAATAAAAGAAAAACGGGGGAGACTCTTTAAAAGGAATAGGAAACGAAAACGTTTTTGATAACAATAAAGGCTGTCATAAAGAGATACAAAAAACGTTTCAGCTACAAGGTCAGTTGGATAGAAAGGAAAAATAAAAAGTCCATGTCAATAAGCTCCCGGCCCGAACCGGACCGGGGGGGCAGCGGCGTGCGCGTGTAGTTTTTTATCAAAACTCACTAAAATCTTCAACTATGAGGACAAAGAATGTTAATAATAATAAACCCTTCAAATTTGTACTCCCTTACCAATATGGGATAACAAGACATAGAGAATAAATAAATTTGTGCCTTTACTTCAACAAATTATATTTCTAGAACATTATCAGTTAGTTAGAACTTCTTAAGTTAGTTTAATATCCCAAGATGTTCCATGTAAACACACTAAGGTGTCCATATATGAGCTCTCCATGATGACGACCCGATTTGATACTTGGAAATAAAAAACATAATGTTAGATAAAACAATAGCGCAAGTAGTGTTTAATTAATGCAAGAATGCTTATCCGAAATTTACGTGTATACCAGGCCATTGCATATGCGCACAGCCAAACAACAAGGCGGAGACTTAGCCTTAGCCTTAGCCGACTTTGTCTTTTCGGAATTATTTAGTGCGTAAATGTTATGGGAACTGTAAATCAAAATGACAGAAGATGAAGAAATACTGGGAGAGTTGAATTTGGGTGTATGCCGTGGTTCGTATTTTCGTATATGCCTACAAAAGGTGGCACCATTTCATACTTAAAAAAAAGTAGTATTAGCAGATGGATAACTTGATTAATTTTATGAATCCTTGTGCCCAAAGAAGCGGCAGCACGTGTAGGACTTGATTCATTCATGAAATCATTGCTCCCAATGTTACTGTAGCACTAACTAAATTAATCCATTGAATCATAGCTCCCAAAGTTGACTTAGAACATTAGAACTTAATTAAGAATCCGTACTCTAAAAGTTGCTATAGCACAGTAGAACATTATTAATGATGACTATATGGAGATCAAGAAATACGATAAATGGATTGAATGAACTGAGGCTATTCAACATAATTTGAAATGCTGCAAGACAGGCATAGCTTTTGTAATCAAGAGACTAGGTTAGTAGTTGGTCTATGCTCAAATTTTCGTTTGGATGAGATAAGACTTATGAGAAAGCGATGGTCGGCGCTTCATATTATGGCAATTTAACATTTTATAGGCTTTCAATAAAGTAAAAAAGTCTAATAAATTTACAATATATAAACTTTTAAAAGCATATTTTTATTATTAAAAAGACTATATATCTTAAGTCTATGATAATGACAAGATTGAAGAATCTAATGAGTTATATTAATTTTTAATATTAAAATTCGAATAGCCGCTCAAAAAATCAAATTAAAAATATGTAAAGAAAAAAATTGAGAGGAATTATTTCACTTTATTCTTTACGAGTATTAATAATAAATTGAGCAAGTACCTTTGCCCATGTCAGGCTTAGATATAATTAAGATATATATCGTCAAAGATATATATTGGTAAGCTCAGCCACGATATTGCACAAACTAGATATCACATAAATTAGAAGACAGAAGAGATTCAAGTCGAGTAAGTGATGAATCTTGAAAGTCCATGTAGCGAGGGTGCTCACGTTCTGGTAATACCATATCCAGGATGCGGCCACTTTCTTCCACATATTGACCTAGTCCATCAACTAGCCCTCCGTGGCCTACAAATCACCGTGGTAGTCACCCCCAAGAACCTTTCATTCCTCAACTCTCTTCTATCTCTTCACCCTTCCATCGAAACCTTAGTCCTTCCTTTCCCATCTCACCCTTCTCTGCCTCCAGGCGTCGAGAATTTGCAAGAGCTTCCTGTAGATAAGTACTTTGAGCATTTGTCCGACGCCATGAGTGAATTCTATGAACCAGTAGTCCAGTGGTTTAAGAACCACCCTAAGCCACCTGTGGCTATCATTCCTGACGTTTACCTATCTTCTTGGACGCATCGGCTTGCAACACACTTTAACATCAAACTTATCGGATTTGTAGTTCTCAATGCCAACTCTTTTCTTCAATTCTCAGAGGATGAAACCTTGTCTGAGTACCCCTTCTATGATAATGTATATCGTGAAACTCGTCGGTCCTGGGGACTTGTTTTCAACTCATTCACGGAGCTTGAAAAAGAGAATTTGGAAGCGATCAAAGCCAAATACTTGGGACACGACAAAGTATGGGCTGTAGGTCCTTTGCCCCCAATCTTGTCTACCCCAAGGAGCAAGTTTGAGAGAGGCGGGCCTAGTTCTATACGTTCGGAAGACGTACTGGCATGGCTGGACACATGTGAACTGGAAAGGTCAGTAGTTTACGTGGGATTTGGGAGTCAAATAACGCTGAACAAGCGACAAATGGAGGCCCTAGCTAATGCTTTGGATGATAGTGGAGCTCGCTTTATTTGGGTTGTTAAAGATCCAATGAAGGATGTGGAAAGGGGAGAAGTTCATGATCAAAGCGTGGTGCCAGCGGGTTTTGAAGATCGTATGGCTGGGAGAGGCCTCGTGATTAAAGGATGGGCTCCACAGGCTCTGATTCTACACCACCGAGCCGTTGGTTGCTACCTGACTCATTGTGGGTGGAACTCGGTGCTTGAGGGTCTCGTTGGGGGGGTTGTATTACTTGCATGGTCCATGCAAGTTGATCACTTTTTGAACACGCAGATCTTCGTAGACCAGCTCAATGCTGCTATACGAGTGTGTGAGGGTATTGATACAGTTCCTGATTCTTACAAACTCTCTGAAATCATAAAACAGTCTGTGACTGGGAACTGCCCTCAGAGGATCCAAGCTATGAAATTACGCCAAAAGGCCTTAGATGCCATAAAAAAAGGTGGAAGTTCTTTTGATGCTTTGGATGACTTAGCTGCAAAAATATCCATCCTGAACAAAAAAGAGGATACAAATCAAATGTGGGAATAGTACCATTGTGCTTGTTTTCTCTCCAGTCACATTATTCACGAATATCTTGCTAAAGTCTAAAAGTTCCTGTCATCGACTAAGAAAATCCTACACGAACCTCGTTGCGAGCTTCGATTACGTACCTTCAGAGCTAAGAATTGCCAGTCCTTTTGTCAGGATTGTGAAAGAGAATAATAAGAGTTTGATTTTTTTTTTTTTCATATTGGTCATAAATTATTGCTTATACTCTCTTGAGATTGGGTAAGACATTTGCTATACTAATTCTAATAAGAAAAATATGAGTGAAAATAGCTCCGAGGAGTCCTCAAGAACAAATAAAATATAAACTTTGTAAATTACTAACCAAAATATGTATGTTTCAAGACAGTGTAAAGGAAGAAAGAGCAATCTAATTATTTCAAAATATTTTAAAGTACAGGATTTCGGCAAAAAGATGTTTAAAGCAAACAAAAGCTAATTTAATTAGTTCAACTTACCCAACTGGTTAAACAATTAAGGAAAAGTTGAAATAATACAGTTGATCACGACATCTTTTTTATTTATTTTGGCTTTTCATATATATTTTATAGCCATGTCACCAAATTGGTTTTTTTGTTTTTTCTTATGGCCCATGAGCATCTCTAACCAGTTACTAACAAATGTCTGTATTTCAGCGTCACATCTCGTTTTCGTTAAGGTATATGAACTATGAAGAGTAGTGAAGGGCTACTTCAACTATCTAGTTCTGGAGAAACAAACTTAATTATATTATTCAAAATGTAAATTATATATTTTTATAACAAAAATAGATATTTATCTGCATAATTCATGGGTCCTGTAAAATATTGTATTTTAACTTTATAAATTCATATTACCTGTATAATTCATGTATCACCTAACAAATTAGTTTTCTGAAAAAAAAAGGTAACCGTAGAATTCAACATGAAAAAAATTATAACTTCATATTTATTTTAGCAATTAATTAAACTTAGCAAAGTAATATGGAAAAAATATGATCTGCTGCTTATGATACTCGAAGTGTTTTTCGTATGTTATTAGTTTCTAGCATGTGAACTTTTGGTAGTAGTTCGAACTTCTGTTTTGACTCCAATAGAAAATTCTTGTAGCGCTTATAGTGAAATATTTTTTTTTGGTGGAAGGTATAGAAGGATTTTCTTCTTAAGCTTAATTTGCGTTCAACAAACTGATGAGATATACCGCTTCAACTTCGTCCAATCTAATTTAACATGTTAAGCCTGGACCCTTTTATCATTCTAATTTGCTATTTGAATATGATTTTATTAAAGTTTTTATAGTAGGAAATAAAATATTAAAATGTATTTTAATAAATGCCGTCTCCTTTTATCTTATAATATGATATAATCATATAAGTATGTATGTTTTCCTTGGATATCACCCATTCCAAGTCCATCATTATTTCCTTATGAATAAATTTGACAATTTACTTTCATGAAGATATTACATTAAATATCTTTTAAAATTTTGTATATTGAAATTATAAAAGAATGGACAACTCATATTATTAAATTAATCCTAACCACCTAAACTAAGCCAAATTTATGTAAATTTGTTTGATTTGGTTTAAATGTTTAAATAATTAAGTTTGGTTTAAATAAAAGAAACTACTATATCAACAATTTTAATAAAAGCTAAACCAAATCATCTATTGTTCTCTCCTAATCATCTTTTTAAATTAATAAAATAATGGCCAATGCAAGAGATAGGTTAGAAAGAGAAAGCTTCTCCCTTTCTCCCTTTTGATCAACCCCCTATTGATACTTCTTTTTTTTTTTTGCCTTCATCCTTTAAACTGCCTTCTCTTACTCCCTGACCTTCTTCTTGGAGTCAAATTAGGAGTAGTGGCTGTTAAACTTCTTTCTAAAAAGGTGTATATTTGGTTTTTCCAACCCTTCATATGCTTTGACTTATCATTCAGGAAAAACTGTTTTTTTGTTTCAAAGTCCCCTCGATCCATTTTTCCTCCTTTCATGGCTTTACATGAATAGTCTATATACATTGGGCAAAGTTTAGAGCAGGAGATTCCACCTTTGCCCTCAAAAACATGTTCCTCTTTGCTCCCAGCTATAACTACTATAAGCTCGATTAACCCTTAATCCAAATGCCTATAACCTCTTTAAGCCCAACTCTATAAACAACCCTAGCAACTCATAGAAGCCTCTAAACCTTCTCTTGCCTAAAAATATGTTTTATGAGATTCTTTTAGCACAAAGCTCCACTTTACCACACTAATGTTTAGAGATAGTGTGGTTGTCGTATCTTCCCTATGGAAGTCCTCAAACAAGGTACATGCTCTCACACTTCAACATTGGTTGGATTCTTCCTTAAGAAAAGGTCAGTCTTTCCAATTTGAGACAGTGGGTACAAAAGCAATGGAAAGCTCGAGGACTCTAACAGGTAATGCTAGACATGGACTTCCTCTTCCTCTTCAAGTTCTTCAGTAACAGCTTAGTGTAAGACATCACTGAGGAGGTCGATGGTATCTAAATAATATACCAATCTTTCTACAAATATGGAATCCAAGAGTTAAGCTAGAGGATATCCAATATAAATAGGGGCTACTATAGGTGAACTTCCACAACACCCCCTCAAATATTGGTCACTGATGGCTTAAGTTATTTAGAAAACTACGTCAAAAAGCCATTGTTCATAAACAAGGAGACATTTACTAAGTGTAGAGTGGGCTTCACATGCATTTGTATCAGAGCATGCATAAAATAAGAGCTCTTTAAGGAGATCCTTCTAATAAGATCAGGGGAAAGGATTAGCTGATAGAGGATAAAATCAAGGTCTTTTACTAATGAAATCTCCCTCACCTAATATGAGAAGGCTTGGTAGGAAGGTTCTTTCTAAGGGGCATTAATTAGAGGAGCTGACAAACTTTCCGAAGTGTAAGAGACTTGAATGACTTTGAATGAACTAGACAAGGAAAATGATAACAACGGAGCCTCATCGCCCCAAAGTGGAATGCAGAGATCTAACTAGAGCAAGTTGAGGTAAATTCACAGGGAAAAAGATTCCTGTTGAGAAAATCGAAACACCAAACAATAGTAAGCTTGATTTTGAAATTACTTAAAAAAGAGATAGAGGTCTCGTCTCATTGCTGCAAAAAGAGCTTTAGGCAATCATATGTTTGTAACATTTTAAAAACGTATTGCTAAAAATTAATATAACCTAACAATTTTTAAAGTGTCGTCTTTACTAATATGAAAAGGCAATGATAATAATAACTTGTTGCTATATATAAGAAAAGGAAACAAAATTAAAAATAGGTTGCAATAAAGTCTTATATATGCAATATCTAGAATTATTGCTATCGTTCCAGTCACCTATTTACTAAAGGGTATTTACTAATGTTGCATATTTATTTATATAGCTATTTACTAATATATATTTAAAATACAAAATTTTCTATTTACTAATAATTATTCAAAATATATCTAGTTAAATTAAAATACCCCACTAATTTCTATTTAGTAAAATTAAAACATATGAGTTGATAATATAGGAGAAGAGCAAGACTTGGAGGTGGATAGTGAGGAAGACTAGAGACTCCAAACCCTTCTTCTTTGCCTTCGCTACCATTTGTGGTGTGATTCGTAGTTTCTTTGGGTGTTGCCTTATGTAGATTAATTTAAAGTATATCTTTGAATTTTTATATAGCAAGGTTTATCATAACTAACAACAATTAAGTATTATAATTTTAATTATATTATATATATATAACAACAATTTTATGCATTATTTTAGGGATAAAAATGGGACATATAATGTTATGCATAAAAAACCTTTAAATTGCATAATATTATACATCAAATGTTCAATTTAGCACTTCTAACTAGGTCAATTTTTTTGAAAAATTAAAATTTTATTGTATTAAATAATAATGAAGGACAGTAAGTCTGGTTGGAGAATAAGCTTATTCCCTTACATCAAAAGTGTGACAAAGCGATAACACATTGAGAAAACAAAGCAAATACACTTAGACGATGAAATGAACCAAACAAAAAGCTTGAATGACAACGTATCAAGAGGACAGTCAGAGAAGCTTGGATGATAGCGTATCAAGCAAAGGTTATCGACAAGAAAGAAGTGTGAAAAGACGTAGCAGTAAGGCCCTCCCTCTGCATATCGATGCTTAAAGTCTTTCCCAATTAGGTTTGGAAGATTCAGAGTCGATTGATGTCGTTACTCGTAACCATCTAGCTATAGGTGAGAAAATTCTATCTCAATGCATCTCACCTTACTTAAGCTTCCTTTAACATATTGTTCCATGTTTTTCAGGGTTAGATTTAAGCTTAAGGATCTCGCAAAAGAGCTGCTTGTAGAATCAAGTTTATCTAAGTAAGAGCCAATTTTATGCTTATGACGTTGTTTAATTATAACATTGTTCAGTTTAACACTTTTAAATTTTCACCTATTTTTTGGTTGAAGCTATTTAATGATGAAGGTCTTTGATAGATGAAGTTGAGCCTTTACTATCCATTCCCTTACATAGGCCATCGATAGGTGAAGTACACAAGTGCAATTTATTTGGTTAATTAGTTAAAGGTTATTTTCTCATTTTGTTTTCGGCTCGTCTCTTCCCTCACTAGACCTTCATATTTTGGCTGATAATTATAAAATGTTTTTGACCATTCTTTTAGTGTTTTTGTAGCTATATGAGATGTTGAGAAACCCTCTGTTCTTCGATAAGCCTAGGTACTATTACTCATAGGACAGTGGCTTTGTTCTTTTCTTATTTGGCTTCCTAATCTGTTCCACATCTCTAATCAATGTTACCCCTTAGTGCTTCAACTCCAACAATGCAAGCTGAGTTTTCTAAGAAAGGCAAGACTTCATCTTTTGAGTTGGATCTTTGATCACATACAACTAGATGAAGAAGAAGAAAAAGAAGAAAGAAGAAAACTTTTGTTACCCCACATTTAATTTTTCCCATTGATTTTAAATGTGAAAATGATGAAATTATTTAGATAAAAACTTGAGTGAAAATTACTTCATTGCTTATGTGTTGAATATGCTACCTGATTTTATCTGTAATGATTGTATTGATGAAGTCAAATTTTCTCTCATCATGATTGAGTTTCTTAGCCTAATTTTAGTTTGGTTAGTCAATACTGTGTGCTAGTCGTTTCATAGAGTAATTTTCCACTTCTTTAACATGCAGTTCTGCACTTATTTTGTAGATAGGACTATTTAAAGAAGATTTATAAGCCAATTCTTCTTACTTAATTAAGGTATCTCTGGATCTTTACCCTTTTGATCTGACGTTCATATATTTATTTACTCTTATTGGCTTTAAGAAAGATATATTGTACAAGGCTTTTTCCTGTTCTAATTTTTTAGTTGGCAGTGAGGTTGACCATGATTTGGCGATAAGAATGGTCCTACTTTGTATTTTAGTTGGATTTTAGTTGGAATTGTTGGTAGCTAAGAATCCTATTGCGAAAAATTTTAATGGAACATCAAATCCTTACGCTATCATTACTTATAGTTTAAAAAAGCAATTCACGTTAGTTCATCCATTTTTATATACTTTTATTAGCAGTTGAAACTTGCAACTGATGTGATAATGGGACTTTTAGGGTTTGGGAGGATCACCATTTTAAAACAATGATATCCAGAATTTGATTTAGCATCTACCTTTTAGAGAAATAACTAATGGCACAATCATTGTGCTCTGGCTGGTGCCAGTGATCATTGGTTTAATCACTACCCACCATTTTGGCTTATGTTGTCTGGTAGAATCTACTATTTCCGAATGGTGAACTTAGTTTGGATCTAGGATTATGTGATACTAGTTCATGTATTTCGGAGCCAAGGATGGAGCTACGATATAGGAGACTCTAGCATATTCTTTGACATTATATGGGAAAGCTTCCTTTAGTGACACTAGAATTCTAACATATTTAAAAATTTTAAGTGATTATTGTGCTCTTTTTTTTTGCAAGTCAAATGCTTGATTACACCTTTTATATCAATTTAAGTTATTCCATTCGATAATTTGTCTCTGTTGCTATAACTCTGAAAAATAAGTTATAGTCATGTCCTATATCATGTTGATTGTAAGGTTAAGAGGGTCACCCTATTTAAAGAGTTAAAAAAACTCTATTTTTTGGAGTTAGTTTTCATATTACATCTTTATAGGGTTTAGAGAATAGGTAATTGTCTTTCTTTTCTTTCCTCTTACACTATTTTCCAATGTCTATGGACATGCATGGCTAATCTCTTACACTTAGTCAAAGGAAACTGGTATCTTGAAATGCATTAAACAGTTAGATTTGATTTTTTTTGTTCAAATTATATATCAAATGTCATGTATTCTTCTATGATTATTTTTGTATGATTGCTTTACTTAATTGTTAAGAGACCTACTAGTTTATTATTTAATTCAATATATAACTATAATAGATATTAAATTTGTGATTGTTTGATCCCTCTAATGTATAAAGAAACTAGGTTTTAGTGAATTTTTGCAATAAAGTTTTCATATCCTAAGGATAGAAATGACTAAATTGAATGCAAACACTTGTTTTATGTTATTATACTTTACTGATCTTTCTAGTTATTTAAGTAGCTACTAAATTGAATTTATAATGTTAAGCAAGGTTTCTTCATAAGGTTAATCATATTATTATTCTGTCTAATTAAGTACGATTAAGAAAAAGAAGGACTTAATTTCAACAATGCAAGTTCTTTCAAACTAGTGGTGCGAGAAAGTTAAGGCATCCTCTAGGAGAGCAAGCGAGAGTAGCATCCTCCATGAGACCCACCTCCAGATTTGACATTGTTTAGGAGACCCACCTCCAAACTTAAAAAACAATTGACATACCAATGGCGAGAGCGGAAGTGACGCGAGACCTAGCTCTAAATTTGAAGAACAAACAAGATCCAGTCTGAAAAGCAAGCGAACGTGACGAGAACGGGAGCGGTGGTACCATAGTGATCTACCTCCAAATCTGAAGAGCAAGCGAGAGGCGTGATAATAGGAAACAAACAAAGACGAGAGACCCTGTCCTCTGGGAGCAAAGTGAGCGGTGAGTGTCACTATCCACACTACTAAATCAGCTCCAAATAATTAAGACCCAAGTGAGCTTCAGTAAGGCTAAGACCTATATCTCCTTATTAAGACCCACGCAAGCTTCATGGCAACGGATGGGCCACCTTCAACCCCTGTCCATAGAAGATTTCCTTACGCCCATCTGAGAGGTTTGTGAAAAGTATGCATCTAGAAAGGGGGTAAGTTCTTCAACTTCAGATCCCCAGAAACCTTCCTTGGATAAGGAAAATTCAATTACAGGAGTCTAAGATACATCTGAAATACTACCCAGACGCTATGAAAGATGTTGTCGTCAGTTAACCGATTGAATTGTTGCAAGCCAAACAAAGGGCTTGGTCTACTGCCCTGTTTAGTTCTTTCTAGAGTAAGACGCCGATATTTCCAATCATCAAAGCCTGGGCAACTGCACTATGGGTAAGAAAGGTTTGGATTGCCCAGGCTAAGAAAGGTTTGAAAAAAAACCTTACTTATGAACGATGACACTGTTCGGTTTAAATTTGTTGTTGATAGTAATTTAAATAAAATACTGGAAATAGAACCATAGAATATAGGGATTAACCCATGTTTCTTTAGAAGTAGAAACCTAGGATAACATTTGACAGAGAATGTGTGAAATTTTTTCCTATGTAAGTGTAGTTTCATAATTTTCCCCAAGAATTTTGGGCAATGGAAAGATTGAGTTTTTTAGGCTCTTTAGGAAAGCCTCTTTGTATGGATGCTCAAATATTCAGAATGGAGCGGATTAGGTATGCAAAAATATATGTGGAGATCAAAAGGAATGCTATACTACCTAATCATTTACCAATTCTCAAGTTGTGTGAAACATAGGAGATTGAAAAATCTGAAATTAAGGTGACATATTCTTAGAATTCCATAATTCAACCAAAAAATGGGTTCTTACAGGAAAACTTTTTCAAACTGGATAGCAAGATGAATTGTTAGGGGTTGAATCTTCTATAGTGGATAATGATGAGGCTGTGAGTGTACGAATTGTTGTTAATGAGAATCCAGGTAACTCAGTAATAGGTCCAGATACAGAAGATGGGAAAACTAATATAGCATCTAAATACACCTCTTCGTTAAAGGAACTTGATAACTAGGAAGATATAACCTTTACCCAAAATTCCCAATCAGTGGAAGAAGAGCTAGACAATGAATCTGGCTTATTAGATAATGATCCAACAAGTAAAGTGTTGCTAAGACAACCAGAGAAAGATAGACTTGTTGAGATAGCAAAAAGGTTTCTTGAGTGTTTTGTTAATCCCAAAAGAAGATCAACAGGATGGAAAACTAAAAAGAAAGGGTATTCCTCGTAAATGATCACTCTCATATGGAATACAAGAGGGTTAAATGACCCTCTCAAATAGTCCACGATGAGAGAATTGGTAATAAATAGGAAGCCAATTCTGGTAGGCCTCCTTAGGACAAATTAAAAGCTCCACATATTCAAAATGGGTTGTCCTTTTTGGGTGCTCAAAAGAAGACAATTACTAACTATATACGTCATTGCACTGGTCAGATTATCTAATTTTCAAAACAGATGGGGGTGACTCATTAATATCTAGTGAAGTTCAAGGTGGCTCAAGCAGATAATCTAGTAAATTGAATAAAGCTACTTTTATTGCCAACAACTAACAACTAACAACAAACACTTGGCCAAGTTGATTTGCTATAATCAATTGATGTACTCTATTTTGCGATTTTTGCTTTTGTAGCTAAATTAAGTGACTCATTGTAATGATGTTTTCTAACTTTTGCTAATATTAATTCAACTCCTTTTATTTTTCAAAAAAATGCAAGTTCTTTTAAGGCAATTAAACCCTAATATGTAATCCATGGTCAAACCAAATGCAAGTTTTTTTAAATCATCAACACACAAATGAATATGTGATATAATCATTATCTTCAATTAAATAAACATTAAGAACACTCGAAGATATTTCTCAGTTATAAAACATTAGCTCATAAATAAAATAGAATCAGTTAACAAAAAAAGATAATAAATAAGGATTGGATGATATGATTCTAGGCAGTGACCCTTGAGGTATCATCGGTATCATCTTGATCAATTAACTAATATGGTTTTTAAGTTGAACTTGAAGCCTCATGATTTTGCTTTCAAGACTTATTTTTTAATATGTACTTTTAAATTATCCATTTTAAGCTCAATTTCTTCTCCTATTACTATTGTTCATAAAATCCAAGTGGGTGTTGCCTTTCGACTACTTAATTACTCTATGAAAAATATAAGAGATTCCTCACCGTGGATTATAGGTATAGTTGTAGGGGGTATTTTTTCGTTGGGTACTCCTCATATAATCCACTTGCTCGATCATCGGGCTTCCAATATGGCATTCATTTCATATATGTCCTTCCCTATATATCTCATAGCATAATTCTTAGACTTAACTTATTAAAGTGCTCATACTATTAAGTTTATTTATTAAAGCCTACACCTGACCTTCCAATCAAGTGGTAACTTCCATATTATATACACCTACTTACTTATTCGTTCACAACCTTCTAGCCTACCATAAATAGTTATTAATGCCATTTTGTTGTTAAAGGTGGCTTATAGAGTTTTATTTTTTAGTTTCCTACTACCTATTACATTGATTGTCATCTTTATTATATAGGTCAGATCATTCGAGAAAGTTTGAACCTGCATCCATTTTAAAATGCCACAATGAAGGCATTTCCTTAGGATATCCTTCAATATATCCCATGCTTTATACAGTTTTTATTTTAAATTGAATTTAGGCAGATATATCTCTTCTAAGCTTTGTAGTCTTTAAAAAAAATGTAATTTACAAGGAACTTCTCGGCTAGGTTGTCCAATATTATGATTGAAGTTGTAAGTAGTGACTTTAACCACTATTTTGCTTAATCCCTAAATAAGAATGGGAATAGTATTAGTCTAATTGCATAATTAATTACTTCATTTATGTTAAAAAAATCACGTATATCAAAAATTTTGGTGATATGTGCATTGGAATCTTTATTCGAAAACCCATCAAACTATATGTATTACTGTAATATCTAGATGATGTTTTGTAACACCCAAATACCCCCTAGAAGGATATGCAGATACAACACAAAACAGAATTAAAACATGTCAAACAATCCCTTACATGCATTTCTGAAAACTCAAGCAAACGAGTATTATAAACTATTAGGCAATATTGTATAATTAAAACATCTCAAACATATAGTACTATTCCCAAAGCATGTCATACAAACAATAGTCAACCTGTCTGAAGGTTAATACAAAGCATTAAACAGAACACAAATTACAATATGTCTCTTTACATGGAAAAGTAACTTAAACTAAAATATATATATACATCTTCCAAAAACAAAAACACATGCTTCTTTGGCCACAGCGGTTGTCCTTATCCTAGTCATTATACCCTTCTATTTAAACCTACATGGGCAAATCCACCGTGCTAAGCATATAGCTTAGTGAGGAATAACTAAACATGATACATAATAGTAATTGTCTCTAACAGACATATGATATTGACATATACAAATCAGACCACATATAATTAAAGCGCAATCCAAACAATATGTATCTCAGAACATAATATGTCAAAATAGGATATATTGGCTTCAAAGCCATGCTTACAATTATCAGAATAGAAAATCATGATTTCAGAACAGAACTTGTCTGTGTCAAATCTATTTTTAGTTATGTCAGAACAAAACTTAATTATAACCGAACTGTGCATGTAACATAATACAAAACAAGTTAACCTACTAATCCTTTTTACAGAATGGGTAATGGGATCGGAACAGAAGATACCATGTTTGGTATCTAAACCAAAAGAGACTTAAGTCTCTAAAATAGAAGAAACAGAAGTGTTTAAAATCAGAAGACACCAGAATATCTGGCACAACAGACACCTTAGTGTCTAGTTACAGAAGCAGCTGCTAATCCTTCTAGGCATGCCTATTTACCTACGACTAGGACTCAACAGTTTTAAAACAAACCATTTTAGATTTTAGAATTTTATGCCAACCTTATCAAAACAAACAAGTGCAATTATGCATTAATAGAAATAGTGAGTCATTGAACATGATGCATATGCACACAATTAGCAAACACTTCCAATACAATCCCAACTATAAAACTCCTCGGACAACTGATGGTCCGGTATTGTCACCATATTATAGCAAAAATTTCCAATTGACAATCATTCATATCTAATTCATAACATATAAGCTTTAAAAGCTCATTCATTTATGATCACACCAAGTAATTCAACATTAAGCTCATCATTAATAAACCCTATATCTTTTATATTATCAACTCCATTTATAAACCATAATTCCAACACCTTATTCTCCATTAATCTAACATCACCTAGGTTCATTATTAATCTTGCTTAAGTCTAATAAAACCATTGTTAAAGTCCTAAGAGTATATATATATCAACAATTACACAACCAAAATTAGTTCAGATTTCTTAGGACAGATTTCAGGTCAGATTTGTATGACTATTTTGACATATAAAAAGAGGTTTTTGAGCAATATGTTCTTCTAACTAAAAGTTCCTCTATGTATTAAGTTCCTAATGACAGACTATTCTCAAAAAATAACAAAATCCTAAATTCAACTTTAAGCCAAATTTCATCATCCTTTGGGATAGAACCAAAATTCCATTCCTTTATAAAAGTTGTAGGCATATGTATTTAGTTTAATCCACAATGAAAATCACCCCATTTGCATATATACAAGTCAAGTCATAGCTTAAATACTGATAGCTGTTCAGTGAAATCCGTTCAATGAAACCAGTACAATTCATTCACATCTTACATCTTCAACACTCATCCTTTTCACCACACTTCCACCTTAGTCATGCCTCATTTACACATCAATTTCATGTCCATACCTCAACTCATCAACAAATCCATACATATTCTATCCAATAAAGCATCAAAATAATTCATATGACAACATGTAATCAAGATTAGTATTCCTATACCTTCTTTAACACAATTTCCTACTTCAATGAGCAAGTCACTTTAGCCTTTCACGTAAATATCAGAACTCCAAAATTAAGACAACTAAGAGGACAGCAATATAGAAAGTGGTAGGATCTAGCTTCCTTAATGTAGTAGCATGAAAATATGTTAAGTGAAGATGATGATCCAAAAAGCATGCAAAAATTTCCAGGAGGTGTGAGTGAGTGAGAGAGTTCGGTAGTGAGAGAAAGAAAATTAAGCAATACAGAAAACTTCAACAGAACCTTGTCTCCTCCAATGCTAGGTGTCACGAAATGGTAATAGCATGTGGCTTCATGCATGTTCTCCACTTGTCCCATTTAGGAGCTGCCACTTATCCACACAACATGCTGTCATTTGTCGACAAGAAATTAGTCCACATATAAACCATCAATAATCTGTATTGATTTAGGCTGAATTTGACAAAGTTTTCTTCATAAAATTTGTAGCTTATCCTATTAGCTTTTTAACGGTATAAAGTTTGTAATTTTTGGACATCGGAATCAAAAGATATGACACTTAGAAGTTTGAGTGTTACATTAGAAGTCACACTGGATGTCACCCTCATGCTTGTGCACAGGGGTGACAAACTTGTCGCCCTTTAGATATCACCCTCGTGCTTGTACACGAGGGTGACACACTGGTTTTGTAAAAAATCACTTCAACCTTGAGTTTTAAGTACTTTTAAGCCTTCTTTTCACTAAATCTTCACCTAAACCTTATGTAAAGTATCCATGACATATTCTCCGAGACCCCGGGCTCAGCATTAATTCCTTAAGTCTCTATAATGGCAATTTAATTCCAATTCTTCAAGTATGGTTCATTAAAAATATGATTAAGTCATATGGAATTCTCAATCATATCACAATTTTAAAACCTATCATTCATGTACTTATATGAACATGTAACATTTCGTCTAGGGTACAATTTGGGGCCTTACAACTAACATCTTAAAGAAGAGAAAAGGGAAATCTTGTACGAGTACTTAGAGTGAGAACGAATCAGGAAGTGAAGAAGAAGTTGTATATAGTGTTGCGTTAGTTACTTTGTACACCAAAAGCCCACTTACTTGCTTGGCAGCAACTGAGAAGAAAGTAACTAAAGACAAAAAAGGGAGTAAATCGGAAAATTTTGAGATAAAAGTAGACAAATCAGCTCAAGGCTCGATCTCAAATTATGACAGTGTTGAAGGTGGTTCAGGTGATAAAAAGGAGAACTTTTATGAAACTTATGAATTAATGAAAGAAAAATGGGTTAAAACATGTAGGAAGAATGAAAGATTGAAGGAAGAAAACTTCTTAATGAAGAATACTATTCAAAATTTAGAGAAGAAATCGATATCAACTTTAGATGAGCTTGGTGAAGCTAGACTGAAACCAATAAGTACTGAAAAGGGATAGAGAATGTTAAACGGAGGTACAAAAAAGTTAAAAAAGTTAATGAAAATCGATAAGGCTAAAGGAAATCTTCAAGGTATTGGCTACAAAGGTGATTATTCCAAGGTGAATGATAAGAAAGAAGACATATCTAAATCTGTCCAAGGAGAAATCTTAAAGAAAAATCAGAGGTTCATACCTATATATCACTTTTGTGGAGTGGCTGAGCACATAAAATCAAAATGTTACAAGCTGTTACAAATAATGTTTCAAAGGGGTCAATAAATGCCAGTTACATCCTCTGTTGATCACATTAGTAACAAAGTATTAATAGAGATAGTAAAAGACATAAACCTTCCCTCTAGTTTAAGAAAATTGAAAAATTATTTTAATATTTAAAATTTTCAAAAAAATTTATAATTTTTTATTTTCTAGAAAAATTACTTCTCTTAAATTTTAGTTAAAAATAAGGACGAAATGCATATTATTTGAACATTATAGATGAACTAATTAAATGCCAATGACATAAAACGCCAACTTAGCTTTTATACTCAACTCAAACTAATGAACTTGATTTAAATTAATATTTAAAATAATTATAATAAATTATTAATTAAGTTGTATTTAATTAGTTTAATTTGAATTTAAGAATCATGTTGAATCATTACTTAAGTAACATTTGATTGACCTATGTGTAATTTTCATGCTGCATGTATTTTATGTTTTTTTTTTCAGAAATATTTAAAAAAATAATTTTCTAAAATGTTAAAATAAGTACAAATGGGCCAAGGCCAATCATTACTGAACCAGACAAGCCAACGTGAACTGGAGCTTGGACCTGACCCCAGAGCAGGTGCAATCGTCCTATTCCAAGTCCTTGCAAAGTATCGTACTACCTACAAATTATCAAATATCTCTGATTTTTTCCCCCCTCTCGTAAGGTTATAAACTTTTAATATCTTCATATAAAGACAAAACAGATAATAACGCATTACATTGATGATACTATTCCAATATATAGTTATAACGGATTTCTCAAAAATACTATTTAATGAAAAAGAAAACCGAGTAAGTTAACTATCCGTAAGAGATCCGTATAAATATTTGCGTAATATGTGTATTTGCACTTGATTATGCTAATTATTAGTAATTCTAGCTTCACTTCAAGTTTTGTAGTTACAAAATCATGCTTCTGAGTTGAAATCACTTTAGATCAATGGCTGGACCTTAGAGAAACAATTTCT
>JANZXP010000003.1:21246298-21275285 GCA_027576715.1 Erythroxylum flavicans
GGATTTTGGTTTTAAAATTTCGTGAATTACATTTACTGGTTCTTGTTCTTTTAATGTATGCGATGCCATGTGGAGTTGATAGTAATTACACGTAACGCTCCGTTATCTTAGGTTATGTGTCGGAATGACCTACGGGCGTCCCGATGCGTATCCTAGGGTAATGGGGTGTTACATTTCATAATCAAGACAAAGCTGACATGGTCTATAACCTGACAAAATCCATATATGGTTTGAAACAAACCTCCAAATAATGGAATCTTAAGTTTGACGAGGTTGTTATCTCATTTGACTTTATGAAAAATAAAGTTGAAAGATGCTTGTATTACAAGGTTAAGAGGAGTAAAGTTATCTTTCTACTTCTATATGTGAATGATATCTTACTCACATCAAATGATTTAACCATGTTGCATTAGGTTAAGTAGCTTTTAACCAAGCATTTTAACATGAAAGACTTTGATGAGACATCTTTTGTCCTATGTATTCAGATTCATAAGACAAATCTCAACACTTGTAGGATCTCTTACAAAGAGCAGACATTAAACATGTATTGCAAAGGTTTAATATAACTAATTGTAAACCTGTTGTAATACCTATCTCTCATGTTAAGAGAATACCTTTGGCAAAATGTTCGAGGAATGATACAAAGAGAAAGAATATGAGAAATGTCCCTTATTCTAATGTGGTTGATAAATATATGCTCAGGTGTGCGCTAAACTGAACATTGCATTTATTGTTGAACTATTGGGTAGGTATCTGACTAACCTAAGAACAGATCACCCGAATGCAATCGAAAGAGTTTTAAGATATCTCAAAGGTAACTAAGAATTATATATTGACATTTGGGAAAGTTAACAATTTAAACCTTATTAGCTATACATATTTGAATTTTCTTGTGTCTGAATGACAAGAAGTCTATATTAGAGTATATTTTATGTTATAAGATGGTGCAATATCATAAAAGAGTGTTTAACTTCCTTAACTATGCATGCAAAGTTTCACAGGTTGTTTGGCTTAGGAATTTGATTTTTAAGTTATCTATGTTTGATTCAAGTGTTAGATCCATCCAGTTAACAACAATATGAACATCATAGGGTCTAAGCATTTGGAGGTCAAATATCTAACCATAAAGGAATTAATACATAAAGGTGACATTGAGGTAGAGCATTTAGAGACTGAGTACATGCTTGTTAATCTTCTAACTAAAGGACTTTGCCCAATTATTTTTGAGAGACATGTGTATAGTATAGGTTTGCTGAAGTCCTTAGACACTGTTAGTTAGGCATCATTATACTTGCTCTTAATACATTTGTACAGATTTCATGTATTGTGACAATATATTTTTATACATATTGACCATCATGATTTTGTTGTCACCATACAATTTGTTGTATATTATTATAATACATGTGAAAGTTTGAAGATATATATGTCAATCTTAAGTATTTTAAAGGTCATTAGGCATATATATATATATAGTCTATGTCGTCAGGACATATACAGATACATACATAAATCTATAAATTTGATAAGATATAGGGAGATATAAGTATTTAATCCCATAAGGTTTTCTCTATTACGGTTTAGCATTTAGAAAGGGAAAACAAATTTCTATGATGCAGTTCAGTATAAAGTTTAAAGAAATTGAGAGCAACATATAAAAAGATGATACATCATTTTCTCATTCATATTAGTGAGGTATTAGATATGCGTGATTATATTAGATCTGTATTGCATATGACATATGCATTTAATATTTTTTGGTATCAAAAGCCTTATGAGACCTAATGATGGAATTTTATTATCTTTGGATCAAATGTTTTAAATTGGTTAACCTTTACATTGATTTTCTTAACCACTTTTACTATATTTATTATTTTTTATGTGGATTAAAGATAATAAAGAAGTCTAATAAAAGATCTAGTTAAATGAGCTGAAAGCCAGTAAAGAAAATGAGTCCTAATCACTATGGGTCAGTTATTTATTTGGTCTATGATGAAAAAGCCCAATAACATTAATATAAATAACTATTAAGGTCTTATGCTGTCTGCTTAAGTAAGTTGTGAACATTTAGTTTTTTGACTCACTAAAAGGTCCGCGCGTTTAGGGTATACAAAGAGATTAACGACATAAGGATATACAACTTTTATAATGATTAAACGAAAGTTTTAGAAGTTTATTCGTACGTTGAGGAGCTTATTCAAGTAGCTTAGCAACTTATTTATTGTTCAATGGATAACAAAAAATGTATTGTTTTAAATTTTCTCCGTTAATACATGTTCATGATTGATCCTGAGCCTATAATTAAAGTTCGTGTTATGACTAACATACTAAACACTTATACCTACTCTTCTTTTCTGTTCTAATCCTTGGTGGGTAATTATCATTCCAAAATTTCTCCGTCAAGCTCAACAAATATGCAAGTGGAAATGACGACAACTTAAGTAAATACCTAATGGCTTCCTAAACACCTTGTTTGGCATGATAGAGAAGTATAGAAACCAATTTAATTACCGAATTCATTATGGCAGTTCTTTTATTTGGTTAGGTTTTTAATATGTTACTTTAATTCTAACAAATCTAAAACAGTATTATTAAGTAGAAGTAATAATCCATCCAAAACAGGTCGGATATACTAATCTATAGATGTCATACTTTCCTGAAATTATATTCAACATAGAAGTAAGATTTAAAAAATTAACTAATCTACAGATATCATACTTCCATGAATTTATATTCGACATTAAAGTAAAATTTATAAAAATTAATTGAAAAATAATTCAATTAATTACACTAAAATGACAGTAAACAGCAATAATATTTTACCTGAAATGAAATATGGTATTGATGGAAACAAGTGAACAGTTTGGCTTCAGAAGGATTCTGAAGCGTGGAGAAAATAAAGGGTCTTCTGAAATTTTCAGTTTTAAGGAGGCCAAGATAAGTGGATCCAGATCGTGAGACTTATCCAAGTCGAATCTAAACTAACATGATTTAGCGTTTCCTTATCAACGAACAAGCATCAGGTCAGAGACGCTTGTCAATTTTCGCCTATCAATTAACCATCTCCCCTTGTTGCACTGCAAGATCCACATGATAGTTCCCTGACGAAAGACTTCAATTTCTTCTGAACGAATAAAGACGATCAATTTGGGTATTACAAACTGCGCTATGAAAACCAGAAATTTTTTTGTATAATAATCCAATAACAAGTCAGTAATAACACTTACGCAAAAATTAGAACTTTTGTTTCTGCAATCCTCTTTGTTCGTCCTGTTGATCCATTTTGGACTATATGATTGATCGACTTCGCTGTGTTCGTCCGATTCAATTGGCTCATAATTCCATTGCCTTTCTTTTCTGAGAAAGATCCTAAGAAATGAGGAGCGGATCCTCTTTGTTGCACGTGAAAATCTCCATTTCTGCTCATAAAGACACTTCCGATCATTTCGACAATGCCTTGCATTTACATATGCATAATTGCATGGTGATTTAGACATTGGAAAGATCAAGAGATCGACTTACTCTGGACTTAGGCCTTGCGTTGTTCTCGGGACACTGCAGCTGTTGAACGGCGGCTTCTCTCAGCTCACGAGCGTAGGCTAGAAGCCGACTCCGACGGTCATAACCACGTTTGCCTGTATTGCTAGGGTTTCTGGGTAGTGGGCCAGGCTTATATTTGCAGGTAGGATCAGTTTTTGCCAGCGATTCCTCGTAGACGGTGACGAGAACTGGGTTCGTGCTGGTCCTTGCCTCTGCAATGTTATTCATTTGATGTATACTTGGTTTCTGGTTAGTCATTGATCCAAGATTTATGCAGAGAATGAGATGGTTGCAGTTGACTCAAATGTTGTCTTAAGTTCTTGTCTACTTGTGTAACCATTCCATTCCATCTGTGGTTGGTGTCTAATATTTTATGGTGTCTTCCTAATTAGAAGCATAGATACTAATGTATGAATTGCTTACAGGCCTCACGAGTTTTCAGCTTGAACTAGGTTTTTGGGCTTCATTTGCAGTTTAATACAACAGCCTCTACGCTATAGTATAGTAATAGTATTGGAGCAACTAAAATCTATCCACTATCCAAAAGTATTGGAGTCTCTGTATCTACGTTCAACCGTGAGCCCACTCTGATATAATTTTCTGTTAATAAATGGCTTAAAATAAGCTACACTTTGTCTAGAATTTAGGAGGAAACAGCCTCTCCATTAGTGAGGAATAAAGTTGTATATTATTAAACCCTCCTAAATTTTACATATGAACAGTGTTAGAGTATTTTATATTAACTAAACATGAAAATATTAAAGGGTTTATAAGTAATAAAGGTCAACTATCCATATGATTAGTTCTAGTCATTTTGACAATAGTTAGCCCAAACTCAATTCTTATTAATGGACTTTACACGCCGAAACTCAATTCTTATTAATGGACTTTACACTCTACTTATATTAAAAATTCTAATATGGTATATATCAGAGCAGGCTTGGTCCGAATTACTAATTTTTCGATTGTTTGTCTGGATGTTTAGTTCTAACGGCTGGTCCGATTACCATTGAAATAACAGTTCTAACGGCTGGTCCGATTACCACTGTATTTATTTCAAATAACAATTGGATATCCAGTTTCAGTTGCACTTAAGGGAAAATGTTAGAGTATCCTATATTGACTAAACATGAAAATATTAAAGGCTTTATAAGTAGTAAGGGTCAACTATTCAAATGACTAGTTTTATTTATTTTGCCAATAGTTAACCCGAGCCTAATTTTTGTTAGTGAACTTGACACTTTACCCATATTAAAAATTCTAATAAGCAGGATTTATAATAAATGTTGTTGCTGTTAGGACATGCATTTTTAAAATTATGTTTTGTAAATTGTCGGCATAAATAATAGTCCGTGTATTATAAGATTTTGTGGAAATTTCTTGAACTACTATATAAGACTTGTATTGTTTATTTTGCCAATGAATGAGAAAGTACAAAATCTTCATATGATATTAGAGCATTAGAAATTCTCCTTTCTCGGTTTTCTCAATTTCTTGATTTCTTGTTTTCTTTTGAGTTTCTTTTGCTAATTAAGTTGGTAGTTCCTGTGTGCATTCTACTGAGCATGAAGTGTTGAATTGGTTCGAGAATCCTAATTCCGGTTCACAGAGGCAGTTTATCTAGGGTGATGTTCTTCTAATATTGCTTCTAATTTTCCTCTTTTAAAAGAATAATACGGCAACCTGATTAATCTTCTTCAGTAAGCCATTGATGCCAATGCTACCGGTGCTCATATTAACACTATTTGAACTCAGATTCAACCTTCTGCTACTTACATTGGTGAGAATCTAAGAACCTTTTGTCTTGCTATTAAAACACTATCTACATACTGGATTATAGATAATGGAGCCATGATAATATAGCTAGTCACTTGAACTGTTTGTTTCTTATGAGCCTGCTAGCAAGAAGTAATTACGTTACTTCAAGTTCCACTGTAAAAATTGATGTTTGGCATTTTAGATTGGATCATTTGTCTGTTCCACGTTTAAAACTCTTATAGAGATTGAATCCTGATATATCTTAATCTAATAAAATTGTTTGCAACATTTGTCACTTTGCTAAATAAAAGAAGCTTTCATTTCCTCTTAGTAATTCTACTTTTACTGATATTTTTCATATTATTCACATTAATATTTAGGGTCTAGTAAATATAGTTACTCTTTATCGTCATAGATTTTTCCCTCCAATTGTGAATGGTTTCGGTCGTTTCACTTGAGTCTTTCTTTTAAGAACCAAAGATTGTAGCTTATTTTTGTTAGTTTATGTCCTACAGCCAATCGCTTTGGTTGTATTTTAGTGATAAATTATTTAAAGGCATTTTTTATCTTGTACATGTTTAGATATATATGATAAAGTCCATGAAATAATTATACATTGAAAATGAAATTATAATGAGATTATAATTATGAGATTCATAATATTAGACTAAGACTAAAGAGAACAAATTAAGATCTACGAAATTTTATGAAAGATTTTATCCTAACATTAGAAGAATCATAAAGTTTGTATTCAAAACACTATTCAACTCTTAATATCTAAGCCATAATCTCTATCCACTTATAGATTCTCTATAATCATCCACGCACAAATAGATCTAATCTAACTAATATTTCAAATTAACATTGAAAGTAAGAAAATCCAAAGATAGTTATCATATATGAAACTTCAACTTACAAATAAAATCGAATCAATATTGACAAAGGTAATAGCTAGTTTTCCCTCTTATCCAGACATATTAAATAATTATCATATTGTCATATTATTGAACCTAACATGAACAATCAACATAACAAGGAAATAAAAAATAGAAAGTATATGGATGATCTTGATTTGTCATAATGATTCGTCTAAATTGAGATGAAACCTGAGATTCTGTCTTAAAAATAGTCTCCCAATCTCTCTTTAGGTTCTTTTTCTTCTCTCAATAGCTAACCTTAATATAAGAGAAATGACAAAAGTTTTTTTAAACTAGGAATTTTGGATGTATTTATAGGAAATTATGGTGGTAAACACAATTCACGATATGGTTATATCACAAGTTGTGTTTATCACTGTTTCTTATCTTAAAGATTACTTAAATACAAGCATGCATGTTCTCAGCTCTATTTCTAACTATCTCTTTTACACGATGGGCAATTTCTGAATTCTAAATTCTATGTAATTACACAGGTATAGACGTGCTTGTTTCAATGACTATGTTTCCTTAACTTCGTGCAATATAGCCTCTATCCAATCGTGTATTTGACTGTATTTTGAACTCTCAATTTTTAAGAAGAGTATGGGTTGGAATATGGGTGTATACTTGATAAGTACTAATTAGGTTTTCAGCATGAATTTGAGAACATTTGGCTTATGTTTGGATTATTTCTATAGGATTTAATACTTAATATGGTCTGTATTTTATTTACAAGCCTTAATTTGGGACAGTTTGTAATCAAATTGGAAAAGTTTTAAAGTGATTTTGGATAGAAACAAGTTAAATATAGACCAATAATCAAAACATGGGTCAAATACAAACATATTTCACATGTTATAAGCTACCAAAAAATTTAGCTTCTTTGATAACTTACCGCATGAACGAAGAAGAACAATATATGTTAAAGGGGCTTAAGACTTGTGTCCCCAAAATGACTGTTAATTTCTCACAAACATAGGGATAGCAATAAGTTGACTCATAGGTCTTAAATTTATGTGTTTTTAATGAACCGATCTACTGGTTAAGGCCAGATCCAAACCATCTCCAAACTCAACTATTTTAAACAAAATAATATCGTTTCTTTTAAAAGAGCTAGATCTCAAATAGGCCTAAACTTAGACAGCGCAAGCTCTAACTCAATTAAAAAAAGACATTTACACTTTTAATTTTAAAAAAATCAGAGTTATCTCATGGATCGACTCATTGCCATCCTTATACAAAGGATGCAAGTTATTAAAAAAATGAAAAACCACCATATATATATAGTAGTAATACATCTCCAGAAGCCCTGCTAAGTACTACTTGAGAATTTACACGCAAAATAATGAAAAAACATAATTCCCAAAACAGACGAAGATAGAAATAGAACAAATATCACATATCATATAAAGATGTTATCCAATCAAATTTTGATACAACAAATTTGGTACACAATCAATTGAGAAAGGGAAAAAAAAAAAAGAATGCGAGGATCTGTTACAAAAGTAATGAAGTTCGTCGTGACAACGCCAATATGGAAGGCATTGGATACATTTAACGGTCTCAAAAAATGACATGAAATGGGTGTTACGAAGATACTTCAAGTATATGATAAGTTCTCTTGCCCACATATGCATGAAATGTCACAGCCAGAACGCAGCAACATCTAATGACAGCCCACAAAATCCACGACAGCTATGTACTTGTATCTAATGACAAATTCAGAGGACTTGTCAAATGAAGAATTCTACAAAATCTGGGGCACTAGAGATCATCCCATCATTGCCAGCATCTACGCTGTGTGTGGTAAAGGGTAATGTACAGAAATGGGAATCTGATGAAAATTTACATACATTTCATTCTGTCGCTTGACTAAAACTATTTCGTTTCTCCTGTATCCTATGGCGATATAACTTAGCTATGGCTCTCCTCTCACAATCCTGCAATGTTAATAAGAAAACATCATTCAACTTTGAATTCAATTTCATAGCCAATAGGAAAGATGCGGAGAGCTATTTGCAAGGACAATTTTCTTTAGAAAGTTTTTTTCTGTTATTTTGGTTAAAATCACTCTATATGATTGATAGATCAGTCCAATTCCTCACCTTAAACATATTGAGATAAAATGGTTTGGCAGGATTCATCCGTCTCAATTTCTGATATGTATAAGCAAAACTCAGCTGATCACGAGATGTAAAACGGTCAACCTCATTAAACCATAGACAGGAGAATAGGTTTGACGTCGGAGTATGTGCTCTCACAATTAAAGAACCTTCTGGCACATCTGAAGAGAGGAAAAAAACATTTAAAGTTGGAAGGTAGAGGAAAAAGGAAACCATTATTCAATTGTTAAACATATAAGTACTTTGGATTGTAAAAGATCTTACTGCTGGGAAGAAGCCTGTTTGGGTCCGAGGCATTGAATCTGTTTAGCCCATCAGCCTTGTAGAAGGCAAATTGTTGATCAATGACTGTATGATTATATTTGTTCAGTCTTTTATTTTGAGCAACTTCTTCCCACACACAATGGCGATCATAGTGATTAGAAATGGCATATTCATGACCTTTCCTCCACAAAAGGTATTCAAGAATTATTAGAGGGTCACGTTGAAGACGTAATTTGCTGTCCAACCAGATAGAGTACCTGAAAAGTATATTCAAGTGTGGAGGGCTTAAGACATGCCAGAGTATTTTGCATCAAATTTCCACCTCTTGAGTTGATCTATAAACTACTACAAGCACCTGACATCCAAAACTAGCTTCTCTAAGCCATTATGCTGAAGAAATGTTCTGTTGAAGTCTAGTGACTCCAAATATACCGGAGGACAAGGCGCATGTATACATACTCTTTGCATAAGAGGAAAAAGAAGCAAACAGGCAAAGATGCAAAAACAAAAATACATAGAGTAGGCACACTGACTGACAGACCAAAATTTTCAAGCATCCATGACGTGAAAAGAAAACGCCAACACGTCTCCTTTTGCATGAGTACACGCTATTTCTGCTACATGAAATAAAATGAAAGAATATTATAAAAAAAAACTCCATCGCTCTGTTTTCTTCAAGCCGAAATTGCAGTTGAGTTACGGCCTGTAATGTCCTCAGGACTCTCATAAGGCACATTCAAAGGAAAATTAACAACCGAGGAACAAAGGCAAAAGGCTTAGGAAAAATGTGAAAATACTTGATTACTCTATTG
Organism: Erythroxylum flavicans; assembly: GCA_027576715.1. Classification (NCBI taxonomy): domain Eukaryota; kingdom Viridiplantae; phylum Streptophyta; class Magnoliopsida; order Malpighiales; family Erythroxylaceae; genus Erythroxylum; species Erythroxylum flavicans. Next base: position 21,255,713 of record JANZXP010000003.1, read on the forward strand.
CATTGTGGTCTCTCTATTGAAGGGGAAAGCTTATGAGGAAAAGACTTTTGCTGTTATTGGGGATTACCTAAAACTTGAGATTGGAATACTCTGCTTCAGTAAGTTGATTTTTATTTTGATATTTATTGCCAAAGTCAAAAACCATCTCGACAAACACAAAAAACCTCTAACAAATGAAAGAAAAAAGAAACCACAATGACAAGGATGCATATACCACTAAACATTCAAAAGTCACAATAACAATAAAAATCAATACCAAGTCCAATCTCACCGTGCAGATGGGAAAAGTCTGTGTGGCAACAATTTTGGTATCTTGCCCACTCTTCGCATGTCAGCATAAGGTAGATTCTTCACCACTACAATCTTCCATAAACCAATAAAACCTCCTCGATCTGGCATTTGACCTTCTGAAGAAAGTGTTTGCAAAGTGACCTCATCGATAAACATAACAAAGCAAACGTTCTTCCTAGACAAACGAGTGACCTGAAAGAAAAAAGACAGCATTATCAAAATGTGTCACAAGCACAACACCGGATCCCAATAACATTTCCAAGAAAAACACAGAAAGAAAAATCATAAAATATCAGAGTTAATGTGCGAATAGATAGAGAAGAAAATATAGGCAGTACTATAAAAAGTAACTAAAGAATTTATCATAGAATGTCCGACACAATGGAAGAGTAGGTACAAAAGAGAAGATTGGTAGTACCATCTAAGAGGGTATTCCCAAGTGATGAGCTCAAATGATGAATTATAAAAAGAAAATTTAACATCTGTACGAATGTTATTTTAGCCCTCATATGTGCTTTCTTGTATAGTTAATTAATTATCTAGCCTACCTTTGTTACAACGAAGAAACAATAAAAGGGAAAATTATGACTTTAAGAAGAAACAATAAAAGGAAAAGTGACGGCTTTAAGGTCTTGTCTTATGGGCTTACCTGTGGTCAGTTTGTATCGGATACAATCCATGATACATTTAAATCACCTCATTGGATGTTAGTGATTAGATGTTTGACACCAGGATGTCTCAGAAACTTGAAAGTAAGAAGACCAAGTTACCATATTAATGAAGCCAAGATCTTGATTGAGTATCAGAAGTTGTAATCTTAATACAACCAGCGGCTTTACATGTTAATTATCAAAAAACTTTACAGGAATACTTAGATTTGAACCCATCAATCACGAAAGCAAAGTGAAAAAATTTGGGATTTTCCCTATGTGAAGTGCGAGTGATTCTGCTTCAGAGGCTAGAATCCTTGAAGTTCAGTTCAGTTGCATAATCTTCCTTGGAAAATACATCAAATTTTACCTCAAACTGTCAACTTATATTCTTAACATGACCCTCGGATCAATACCGTTCACAACTGCTGGTCCTCTTATCCTCTTTATGCATGCTGTTTACATTTTTGGTCACTTATGAATCATGTTCTCATGCAAAAATAACTTCACTTACAACCGATTGTTTCAATAGAAACTAACCCATTAACCTGAAGCTGTGTCAGTTATCATTACTTTGCTCCTATAGAAAATTTGGCTGTTCTACACCAGCAATAAGATAGAAGAGATTTGGACCAAAAGAAAAGTTTCAAGATATCCTTAGCATAACTAATTTGTATACCAAATATTGTCAGGTTCGAACATGTGAAAAGCCAATTTTATAACAATCTAAGACAATTGGAGTAGCATACAACAAAATACAAACTCCATTCAAAAAAGATGTCAAAACTAAAAACAATGATGGAGAGAAAGAATGCAAACCAGCACATGCACAGCATAGACAATAGACTAATTCTAACAAATGGACATAGCAACAATGGTCAGGACTAAGAAAAAAAAAGCAAGGCATCTAAAACCAGAAAGGCATCAAGGCCATCAACTGCAGTTTCCATTTTACTTCCTTTAAGATTATGCTAGCAAGTTTCGACTCTTAAACTGTTCACTAAACTACAACCTAGAATAGAGTTGTCTTTGAGCATTCATGTGTGCATATGCATGCAGGATGGCACCTCTCTAACGTCAGAGTCAATTGACACAGCTCACATATTGAGTTGGAATGTATTACTTCTTTTACGTAGATAGTATTTAAGCCCATTAATTAAATACTATTACAATATTATTTAAATAAATTTAACCATTAGATTTTCTACTCCAATAAAACAACATAATCGACTCAAAATAAAAATAAAAACCAAATATATCCTACTAAAAATTTCAAATTTTCATATATTCTAACTGTTGGTTTGGTTAAAATTCTAATTACAAGCCAAACTGGCTATTCACATCAGAGGTGAATTAACACCACATCCCCAAATTAAAAGTGTAACAGAAAAAAAGTTGGTACAAAATCCACATTACCGTTTTACCGGTAGGTGACCTTAGGCGATCCGAATTTCCAAAAATGCAAGAGACTACAGCAATGTGGCATCTACTGATATAATTTAAGTCATCTTCAGCCAAATCAAATCCTGTACTTTGGGATCCTTCAGGACCTCTGACAAAACCGCAATGCATTTTTTGATCATGTACCAAGAATGTTTCTTCTCGATCCTGCAAGCTCTGGTGACCAGCAAATCTGGGTTTCCATTGTTCTTGTCCATTAGGCTTCTCCATTTCAATGTACTGCAAAGAAAACCTAGCAAATTTTCGATTTTCAAAGGGTTCCACAAGCTGTGCAGTGGAGTTTAAGAACTTCATCTCACAAGAAGAGCCTGAAGAATTTGGGAGAAAAAGTCAGGAAAAACAAGTAAAGGAAACAAAAAGCCAGAAATTGTTGTAAACTGATAAGCAAATGGATGGAAACACTGAATTTTATTGGACTTCAGCAATGGAAAATGCAGAAACAGTAAGAGCGGAAGCTCCCCAGCCAAGTAATGGCCCCTCAAGCTCAAGAGCTGAGACAACAGAATAAGAAAAATTCTCCTACTACTGTACTGCTCGATTCCCATACGTAATCTCCCCTTCCCAAGATTTGTTTCTCTCTCCTCTAACAAACTCACCACTAACCGCTATTCTCTTTTACTGCTGACTCATCATTCCCTGAGCCACTAATTCTCTGCCCCTTCTTAGTCTTTCTCCTGGAATAAGTCAACATGGGTTTGTGGCCCGTGTTCTGTTCTTTTCTCCCATTTCTTCTGGAATAAGTCAAAATGGGTTTATGGCCCTTATAGCTATCATAAACTATGGAGGTCGTAATGAAAACTATTTGATATTCGTGACAAAAGAAATTACAAACTCACCCTGATGCATCAACTTGCATTTCACAGCAACTGAACAGTCAAATATCACATCTATAGATGCAGGTATCGGCAAGTGCATAGATGTTCAATCTAGAAGACAAATGAAGTGTCTCATGGAAGCAAAAACTAAATTCTTAGACGACTAAACATTTCAAGAATTAATATAACTTATTACTCCATTTACTTTGGAAAAAAGACATTCAAGCTAAAATTCATGCAACTAAAGTCACTTTGACTCCGACAGTTCAATAAATGGTCATTTAACTGCCAAGAATATATCTTAAAGTAAACAAAAAAATCCATAGTTTTAAAGCACTTGGCTTCTCCAGACGACTACGGTGAGAAAGAACAGCATCCCGCATGTCAAGCTTTTTACACCTTCTGCACAAACAATGAGCAATCACAAAATTCACATGGCTCAAAACCATGCCTGCTCTCTTTTCTCCCTCTACTGCCCCCTTGCTATTTCTCTCTCCTGTTCTTTTCTTTTCATGTGTCTTTCCACAAGCCTTAAAGATTACCACACACGACGCATACACACATATATACATATATACCACAAACATATTTGGACCACCCCAATACTATATCTTAGGAACCATAATTTTGGTGTTCTTAACATTGTACTCAAGTTTAGTGTTGGAGGGTAATAATAAAAGTTGAATTAGGCTTGTCAAGATTTGTCAGAGAACCAATGACTATAAGTCATTGCATAGCAGGACAATTTTACACCATAACTAAGATAGATTTTCATGTCACAATTGTATAATCCTTAACTTCATAAATTCATCTTCTTTCTACAGTGTTGAACAAATCAATAGTATACACTTTTTCTTATTTCTACATTAAGCAAACACATCACTAGTATACACTTTCTCATATTTATATATTAAGCTATCAACTTCAGAGTTACAAATTATTTGGATGATGATATTGTGAGAGTTAATGTTTTCTTGGAAACCAAAAGCTGAACTAGGTTGACATTGTTAATCCAGTAACAAATTCTTTCGTTACTAAGTTCTAAGCTAGGTGACATTGTTAGGTTGAATAAATCATGTTCCTCTTATCCAAGTACCAATTTGTACTTTAGTTGCGTTGTAGTGGAGTAGTTAAGGCTGATCAAGTTTTTATATCGGAGGTACTTGTTACTTGTTACACAAAACAAGTTTTAATGAAGGAATGAGGATGATCTTATCCTTTATAACTAAAGTTTTGTTCTTATCTGCTCTCTGCTACATCTGTTGTGGAGTTACTGCAATCATATTTTGTGTTTTTTGCTTCTTGAAATAGAAAGCCAGCAGTTTTTGCACACTTCTTCCTCCTATTCGTTTATGACCAAATCAACATAGAATCATAGGTGGTACAATTTGGACATGGTAACAGAGCTTTACATAATCTTTAAGGGCTTATAAGATTGACTGGTAGAAGATTAGCATAACTTTTCCTAATCCACTAGTTTTTCAACTCCAACTATTTCCAAGGGAGAACACTATGATGTTTTGGTGGTCAAAATAAGAAAAATAAAATTTTAATTCACAATTTTAGGCAAATTAACAAAACTAGTCCAAGCTCCATTTTTTAGCACTTTAATACTTGGAACCCTCACTTTGTATCAGATATAATATGACATTAGTCATCATTGGAGACCATCATTAATTTAGCTAACATTGCATACCACATGAACAATGTTTTTAGTTCTTAAGAAACGTGGAATTACCAAAGAGAAAGGAAGTTTTTGAAAAAGAAGAAAATTTCATTATTAACAAATTTACCCCTAGTATTATGCAAATCGAGGCTCAATGAATGAAAACATATGTCATTTTTTCAAAACTTGCATTATTTCATCAATGATATTAGGATTATGAAAAAGGAAATCAAAAAAAAATAAAAGCCATAAAGCTTCGAAGCTCATTGCTTTGGTGAGATTATACTAATTTTTTATATAGTTGTAGTTATGCATGTGTTGGCGAATTTACATGGATGTAAGCATCATTTGAAGACTTCTATGGATTTTTTTAGGAAATTTTTGAGTTGCCTGGATGCCTTTTTAATGATGAAAGCTAGGTTCATATAGCAGCTTCTACTAGAGTCTTAATTGAATTCATTTGTCTCTGTTGTCATTTGTTTTTGGGTTCTTTTCATTAGTTAAGAGATTGTTGGGACAAATTGAGGGGAAGTGAATAGACAAGATAAGAAACTAATTGTTTATTTATTATTTTCATTAATTCTTTTGTTCGTGGGCGATGGATACATACTAGAGCTTTAAAGACGAGCATAATTAAGAATAAAACTCCTAAAACCTCATCTAATGTTTTAAGAACTTTTCTTTTTGTTCTTTTGTTAATTTCATGTGGCATGTCACATCAACCAACTTAATGGTAGTTTCCAACAAGTACTAACTTTGGACTATATTCGATACAAAGCTAGAATTCATGTATCAAAGAGCAAAAATTAGAGTTTCAACTAGTTTTGACAATTGCCTAAAAGCTTTTGATCAGTAGGAAGTAGTAGAATCAAGAAGAGAATCAGCTCCCTACAACATAATCTAACAACCTATCAATGCAAGAATCACCATGAAGAGAGAAATAATTTTAGGACCTTGCCTACAAGTCATATTTTAGTAAGGTTGTTTAGTGCAAGATCAAGACCTGTGAAACTAGTCAAGAAGCATGGATAAGATCAAGGTGGAATTCCAAGGAAGTGACAGAAACAAGCAAATCCAAGTACTCAAACTTGCAAATGAGTTTGAAGTACACATGATGCTGAAGTTTTCAAAAAGCATACAAACAGATTGATGAAAGTTGAGGATCAACTTACGCTGCTTATATAAGACTTGGTAGACAAGATAATTGTACCAAGTTTCTTGTGAGTGTCCAAGAGAAGTTTAACTCAAAAATCTCATCCCTAAAAGAGTCCAAAATCTTGTCATAAGATGTCTTCAACAAAATTTAAAAGTCTTTGAAAGCTCAATAGTAAAACAAGGTTTAAGGCTAAGTTAAGCTCAAGCAAAAGAAACTTAGTAGTAGTTTTGGGGAAGGAAAGAAACAAGCTGGTGAGAAAATAGCAAAAGAAAAGAACCAACAGCAGCAGTGACAAGACAAGGAAGCTTTCCTTCTGCACACACTACAAGAAAGACAGCCACACCCACCAGATTGGAAGTCTAGGGCTTGTAACCAAACAGGTATGCCGAAAAGGATTGCAGAACAAAGGGAAAGAGCAAGCTTAACAAGCTAAAGTGGTTGAAATAGAAAAACATATTACAGAGAAGTTCATTGCCATTACAGATTTAAGTAGTTGGCGACAGCAAGCATACCTGGCCAAGCTATCTTCAAGGAGTTGGACCGAATCCCTGCGGCTAAAGTAAGAAATTTGGCTTTGTGATAGTTTACAAATCTCACAAGACCTATTTAGTTACTAAACTGATTTCAATTTGTTTTGTTTGTGCCAGAACTCAATTAGAACCTCTTTACTGTTGAACAACTTATAGAGAAAAACTATTCATTGTAATCTGAAAAGAATACTTGCACTATTCTTAATTCCTTTACATGTGAAGTTATGACAGTAGACATGATGGGAAGACTATTTTCAATCAGCTGGAAACAGAAAGCTAAATACGTTCATTTTGCTTATGTTGATTATCATCCTTATAGAATAAAAGGCCGTCATTTTAGTTAGTCAGCATTGAAGAATATGACAGTAAGACGATTGTTTATGATCTACTAAGCACTGCAGAAACTTCAGGTGTCTGTTATTCTTGTCAGTATGGCACAAGAAATGGCTTCTGAAGATATCTAATGTCCTTCCACTTCTTAACTCACATATATCTGCAATTTGTACTATTTTATGAGCATTTACATACTTGTAGACGAGTTAATTAACCTTCACCCAACATCATCCTCAATTTTCATCACCATCTCAATCAATGTTAACCTAGTAATGATGTTGAATAGTCTTGAAATGCTAACAAAATCATAAAGTAGTTGGTGATTAATCAGTATAAATGTACAATCAAGCATGAACCAGCATAAAATGAAATTACAAGAAAATAAAAACTCTATCTAGACAAAAAGATGCATAAACATAAACCAAAACAGAATATGTAAGTCAAAACTGTATGTACGCCCACCTTAAAGAATAATCGTTGAAGTTTAATAAATTAGTACAATAACAGACCCAAGAATCTAGCTGAAAATAAAAGGAAATAATAATCAGCAAAGACGCCACCTATAGATGAGAAATCATACCATGAATAAATAAGCACAATCAATCAAAATAGTAAACAGAACAGTCTAAGTTTAGATTAGGAGACCAACACCCAATTTTTCTCCTTGAAAATTTTTAGCCCACGATGGGGGTCCACACCAAGCAAAGCCTAGTAATATAATGCACATGTCACCAACACCTACACAAATGCCCCCATGCTCACAATATAAGTTTACAAGGATAGTTAAAGGTCTTCCACTACCAACATTCTGAAAGCAGTTTTCAACCACCTTCAAATTTTAAACAATAAGCCTAGATTTCAAATTGCACTTCTATAGTGTTAACAGAGCAAGCATAATTCAACCATGTATTAAGAACATATGGAAAAGAAAATCTAGATACATGAAAATCATGTGTATATAATTTCTTATTTCTCTTCGTGTGGATAAGTTCAAAATTATGAATTAACTACAGAGCAACAAGACTTGCAAGCAGCATATTTTTAACACAAGCATCAGAATATAGTCATCAAAAAAATCTCATAGAAATTTAAAATGAAAAAAAAATGATATTGAAGGAAAGGCACTTCACACAAAGATATAGGCAAAAATGAGGTAAAAGTTTAACTACAAAAACCATTAGACTTCAAGCTCATCACAATGTTTGTCACTTAATATGATTATATTCAACAAAATCCTGTGCAACAACCTAGAATCTTATCATTTGGCATGTTTTGGTCTTATCATTTTATGGAAACCATAAATTAGATAAAACCAATAACAATCATAAGAATTAAAAAATCAGTACATCTTGTTTACACCAGATATTCTTATTGGCGTTTTAATCTTTTTGCCAAATATCAGCAACCAAAACCAACCATTTTTGTAATTAAGGCCAGGCGTCATCAGTAACATAAAGCTTGACAACTTAAAATGTCCTATGCATTCCATCATTTGCACGTCGTAAATGGGAACGACCACAATTACACATAAGACATGCATACAATGCAATAAGAACATTTTCTTTCTTGGTAGGTGATATTCAGTTACATGTAATACATGCAAATCCATATATTCGCATGAGAAATAATAACACAAGCGAAAACATCACCTGAAAATTTTCGGCGTCTCCGTTTCCTTCCAAAATCTGGCCGCGATTTACTTGATGACAGACCACCAATGGTGCCAGCATATGGCAAGTTAGTATCAGTGGCATGCAAATGGGAATCTAAAATGGAATTCTTCTTCATGAAATTCATGGACACATGCCCATTACCCTTGGCAGTACTTTGATCCTTAAAATGAGCATCAAAGAAATTATTAGACTCATTACCATCACCATCATTATCATCATCATCCTGAGATGTTCCTCCACCAGAGTTTTCACCATTGTCATGCTTAGAATCACCACGTTCTTCCAAATGAGGATCATGAGAATCTATACCATCATCATAATCATTATCACTATCAACTTCTTCATTCTGTTGGACATCATTCTCATCCTCAATAAGATTATATTTAACTCCACCTTGATTTGCCAGCTGGCCAACATTTTGCAAAGAGGCCTCATACTCCTTTTCATACCTTTTTAATTCTTTACGCCCGTCCTCGTTGTACAAGCCAACTCCTCTCCGACTCAAATCCTCAAACTTATCATCTTGAAAGGTCTTCCCCTTAGCTTTCTTCACTTTTGCAGCCTGAATATGAGCACTGTCAGTGGATTCATCCCTAGTGTGGTCCATTTCATCCCCATTGTAATCTTCATCTCTTCTCCTATCATCCCGATCCCAATACCTAGAATCTCTACCATGAGCGACAGAGCCCTTGCCAAACCCAACAACTTTGAATGTATCAGTCCTTGTAACATTGGTTAGAAAATCAAGATCATTGGTCATAACAATGTCGTTATCATCATCGTCACCAGGAACCTGATGCTCATCTCTTCCTGCGCCAAAGCCTATGTAATATGCACTAGTCAACACTAAAATATATTCACAGATCATCATTGTCTATTGCTGTACTAACTAGTTTACGCCAGATATCTATGTTTTCTCTTTGCTCACTTTTTCCAAACTTTCTCAACAACCAAGCAGAATATTAAATAGAAAAAAAAAAAACGAAGTAGTTGACCAACCTCTATTATCAGTGGACAGGTAATAGTAAGCCAAGACAGTCGCAGAGAACACAAGGCACAGGATGAGAATGACGGAGCCGATCGAGAACCCAGAGCGCCCCTTGTCGGATCGACCTGAACGGCGTGACCGACTCGGCTTCTGGTGCGACGAGGAGGAGGGTCGTATTCCGACAGAGACGTGATCCGATGTGCCGTTGGTAAAATGGAGGCCCGATTGCCTGTACTGAGCCATTCTCCCAATTCACTTACTTCCTCGCTCTCCAACAAGCAAACGCATTCCGAATGATATGTCTCGCACTTTACACGAGACACTTTGAAATCGCTATATTTATTATTTATGTACAACGGAGAGGGGAATGGGTGGTTTTAGAGTGCGAGATCAGATATTCGTTCAGATTATTTATTTATTCATATGGTTGATTTGAAGAGAGCATTTTATAGTTGATTTGTTTTGAAGGCATCCTCGGTCGATGATACAGACCCTCCTCTCCTAATACGATCCGCGCCACCCGACCCGATCCCCCTTTCTTTTGTTTATTTTTTTTGGGTTAGATTTCGCAGTATGCTTGGGGTCAATTAAAGGAGAATTGGGTTACAAGCAGGTTTGTTGTTAAGGAAGGTAAATAAGTTAAACTACCAGTTGAAAATAAAATAAAATCAGTTCAAGGGTCTAATTCTATAACAAAAATGTTGCACACTTGATAAAAATCTGTCTAAAGTCTAAACAATTTCCTATTTCTATTATAGATTTGCCAAATAAAAAGAATTCATTGGAGAAAGCAAATAGGTCAAGATGTGAGAATTGAAACAATGATAATTTTGGAAATTTATTATCATTAAAAGATGAAGACATCGATGATGACGATGATAATAAATTATTAATAATAAAATTTTAAAAAAATAAAGAAATAATATTCTATTATATCTGTCTAATATAATTCTGTAACAAAAATGTTACACACTTGATTTTATCTGTCTAAAGTCTAAACAATTTCCTATTTATATTATAAATTTGCTAAATAAAAAGAATTCATTGGAGAAAGTAAATAGATCGAGAGGTGAGAATTGAAATAATTATAATTTTGGACATTTATTATTAATAAAAGATGAAGACGACGACAACAACAAATTATTAATAATAAATTTTCAGAAAAAAGATGAAGAATTAAAGTTAAATACAAATCCAAATCTATTATTAATAACAGGATATTTGAATTTAGATTTTGGATAATAAGAGATTTGGAGATTTGAAAAGACATTTTATTTTGGATAAATAATATATTAATTAAAACATGCAATTTAATTTTAAAAGATAGATTTTGATTTGGATAAAAATGATGTTGGTCTACAGGCGATATAAAGGAGGAGGTTAATTGTGCGCAGATAATTTTTGGCTTATTTGAAAAGTAATGAATGAATTATAATTGTATGTTTGGCATGATGAGAGCATATGCTTGTTTGATTATGCTTCTAGAAGAGTTTGTTCATGTTCTTACCATATTCAACACCGAGTAATTTTGTTTCCTCGGCCATTTTTCAATACGGCACTGTATTCTGTCCATGTTTTACAGTAAAGAATCAACATGGTACCGGGTTTCTTCCTTTAAGACCTATAATCATAACATGAACTCTCAAACGCATGACAGAGAAGCTGATATGGGGGCAATATAGAATTATGTTGGTGAACTCGTGTTAGTAGTGTCTGTTATGGAAAATAAACTCAGAAACCATTGAAGCAACACGAGCCTAGTATAGGTTTGTGTTTGTACCTATTGATCAAAATTTTAGAGCTTTCTTAAAAAAAAACGAGAGGAATGAGGAAAACAAAGAGAGAGTCGTCTGGGAGGACTAGAGATCAAATGGAAGCCAATTAAAATAAACTGTGATTAGGAAGAGAGCAACCTTGGAAAAAGGAAAAAGCTCATCTAAGGTTGAGCAAGAATATCAAGATTTTAAGATCTACTATAATGATTTCTTATCTCTGGGGTTCTTTCTTGTTTATCATTTTTTTTCTTTTTTTGAGTCTGGATTAAATTAAGATATAGATCTAGATGGAATGAACCTTGTCCTATTTATTTTAAATAGATTCTTTAATCTAATGTAAGATTTTAATTTTCTTGAGAATTATTTATATGTACTTATTGAGTTGAATTGAAGTAGTGTATGTAGAAGATTTAATATCGAATTTCATATAAGGGAGGTTCAGAAATCATACATATAAATAAATCAAAGCATGACTAATGAGAGTTCTATAGAACCATAGAGATAGGGTCACATAAATCTTTTACATTAAAGTCAATATATATCAAAGAAATTCATAAGACAAATTAATACATTCTTAGGGTTTTGATTAAAAAGAAATTTTTGCTAATTAACTTAAAGATTGAGGCTATGTCTTAGGAAAGCATATAATTATAACTTTAAAATTTTTATCGATCTAAGGAACTAGAATTAATTATTAAATCATGACAAATTCATGTATAGAAACAATTCTAGGTAGATTCTTCGTCTGGATCTAGTTTATCTACTAGTTTATTCTTGTTTATTACTTTGATTTAGTGATTCTTATTTGTTATTTTAGTTTATTTAATTATATATTTAAATAATAAGAAAATAATTAGTAGTAGTTATAGTCCTTGAGGGATTGACACTCAGAACTCACTAAAACTACGCTATAGAAATTAATAAGTGCAATTACTTTAGTGATTTCTTTTAATATTTTTTTGTGTTTCAAGAAATATATAATCATTTATCAAGTTTTTGGAGTTGTTTTCAGGCACTAGAATATTATATAGGCAAACTTTAATTTTATTGATCTAATAATTTTCCTTTTCTTTTTGTGTTATTTATTAAGAAAACTTTTTTTTCCTAAACATATATTTGTTTTGAATTTTAGAACACTATAAATTATGAGAATATAACTACCAAACACAATGGCATAATAAAGAGGACAATGTACTATAGGGGATTTTATTGCATCATCTCTTACGGGAGCATTGAAAGCTTGGAACATGACATATAATAATAAGCATATATCAACTTAACTAGCATTGGTGATGATTTGTGATACTTATAGTAGGGAACTAATACGAACATTAAGAACACTCTAATCATGAATGTGTTAAGAGACTTAAAATATGTGAAAACAGACTGAGAAAGTTTATTTTACAGGGAATTAGCCTCAAAATAGCATATATAGTAACATATATAATCTGGTATGGAGAAACCATTATACCTTTTCATTGAACAATCAAGCTCGAATTTCAACAACAATAAGAACAACAACTATTGAAGATGAATCTTAAGGAGCTTATAATGAAATTCATTATTATATCTTAAGCTCACTTTGAGAGTGTTGAAAAGTCTCTTTAAATCAATAGGTCTCCATTCATAACATAAAAAATCATTTTAGATAGCTTTCTAAACTTGTCTATGAAGGGTAGCCTACTTTGCCTAGTAAAACTGAGCCAAATATAAAGGGGCAAGTAACTTTTAGAAGTATAAAGGAGTTGATAGTTAAAGAATCAAAGACAAAAAAAAAAAGGAAGGAAAAAGCTATCATGCAAGAGGAGAAGGAAGAAAAGAATGCTAAAAAGGAGGGTCTAAAGAAGGAAGTGATTACGAAGGATAAGTTAAAGATTCCATACCCGAGCTAGCTTTTACATGTTATTTTTTTTAGCTTTGATAAGTTTTTTAGAACTTCTTAAGCAATTATACGTTAACATACCTTTAATTGAAACTTTTTTTACAGATGTCAAAGTATATCAAATACTTAAAAGATCTTATTTCTAACAAGAAACAACTCAAGGAGTTATTGATGGTGACTTTAAATGAACAGTGCTCATCCATACTACAAAACAAGCTATCGCATGAGATCAAAGATCCAAGGATTTTTATTATTCCTTGTATTATTAGTAGCTTATTATTTAAAACATTGGAGAGTTTAGGAGCTTAAATTGATTTGATGACGTATCCCTATTCTACTGGAACATATGTACTATGAGGAAGGTAATGAGCCTTAGATTATGAAGGAGAGTGAATTCAATCTTTTAATTGTGGATCTTTATAAGTGTAGATTATATTATGTTTTCCTAGGTGTTTAAGTGTGTTTTTAAGTGTTTCTTAAATGATGACCATATGTATATGTTTAGGATTATGTTATTGTTAATGTTTGTATGTACTCTAAGTGGGCTAGTTAGTTAATGCATTATCTAGAAGAAGTATGGGAAGCCTTCCGAGTAGCATGGAAGTAAATCCAAGACAGTAATTTAAGTATATCACACTTTGAAGTAGGAAAGAGCTAGAAGAACCAGTAGAAAAACAAGATAAACCCCACTTTGAAAAGAAGAAGAAAAATGATGAAGAAAAAAATGAGGATCCTCCCTTTGTTCCTCCTACTCTATATCCACACAAAAAAACCATTCCTATAAAGATTGCACAAGAACAAATTGGATACACAATTTGTAATGTTTAAGGAAAAGCAGAAGAAATTGCAAATTACCTTGCCCTTTATGGAAGCTTTGGAGAGCATACCTTAGTATGTGAAATTTCTCAAAGAATTCTTTTCAAACAAGAAAACTTAAGATGACAATCAAACAGTCTCGATGACAAAATGCTATAGCTCTATAATTAGTAGCCACATGCCCCAAAAGTTCAAAGATTCAGGGAGTTTTACTATACCCTGTGTAGTTGGTAATTTAGAATTTTCTAAATGCTTGTGTGACCTAGGTACAAGTATTAATCTTATGCCTTTATTAATTTTCAAGAAATTGGGGCTAGGAGATGTGAAGCCAACTTCCATGTTTATTCAGTTAACGGATCAATCGATAAAGAAACTGTTTAGTGTAGTGGAGGATGTGCCCATACAAGTGGACAAGTTTCTAATTCCTGTAGATTTTGTCATGTTAGACTTTGAAGAGGATCAAAATTGTCCATTAATTCTCGGTAGACCTATTTTGAGCAATGGAAGAGCTTTAGTAGATTTCCATAAAGGCAAACTTATTGCTGAGTAGGTTTTACAATTTATAAAACTCTCAATAACTGCAAGTGCATGGGTTTTACTTTGTAGTATTGAAGGATCGATCCCACGAGGAGGGTATTAGCCTAATCCTAAGTTTTCTAAGGCTCAAAGAAAAGAATAAAAAGAAATAAACACTGCATAAGTGAACACCAAAGGTAAATACTGGAAATTGATTCAAGAATTGTTAAGCGGAAAATTCAACAAGACAGAATCAAACTGAGCAGTCACACAGGTCACAATGGACATCCGTCAAGAGATTTAATCAAGTTATGAGAGAGGGGATTTTACATACCATTAATTCTAATCTAATCATTTATGTGTTTACGGGATGTCGGTTCTAAACGGTCGTAGGGTTGATTACTCTCTCTCGAGTTATAACCATTAAATCCTAAATTATAAACCCTAATCAAATTATGGAACTTGCAATCTCTCAATTCACAAATGACCCAAAATTTTAATTAGTTTTAAAGCTCTCTAATAAACAATTGGGTCTCACACGAGATCTCTATCTATGAAATTACCGACTAGATTGATTAAGTGGTCAATCAGATCGCTTTAACTCTCATTAATCTGATCTAATCATTTTTATCTGGCTCACCCTCTCAGTTTGTTACCGAAATATGCAAATATATTAATCAATTACAACACCCAAACCAATAAACACAAAAATAACTAAATCAACATTAACTTAAAATGAAATCCTAAAGGAGAGTTTAGAACATTATCAACAACCCAAAATCCATTTCCATACAGTTCATCTCAACTTTATGCATTTAAATGAAAAAGGAAATGAAAAGAAAATGGAACTTAGGTTGGACAATCGAGAACATTGGGATACCAACTGATCTGGGCAGTAGTGGCGTTGGGATCCACTTCTCCTTCCTCCTTCCTCCTCCTCTTCTTCTCTCTCTCTCTTCTTTTTCTCCCTTTTAGAGTTTCTAAGAGTGGTTAAATGTAAAGCTCCTTCTTTTTGATCTTGTTGTTCTATTTATGTTTTTTTTGTGTTTAGGGTTGGACTAGGATTTTTTCAGAGTTCGAAAAGTCCAAAAAATCTCTCGAAACATGAAGTTTGGAAGTAGTTACACATCTGCCCAATGCAGGCCACGACCGTGGCCCGGCCATGATCGTGGCCTATGTAAGGCCTTTCTGTCATGATCGTGGCCTATAGGTCACAATTTGCCCCAATTTGCTCCGAAACTCCTCCGTTCTTCGATCTTTACCCTAAAACACTAAAAACACATCAAGGTACCTCAAAAACATCATATTTAAGCTTAAAGGATTGTTCTAACCCATAAAACATTTAAAACACAAATAAATCACAAACTAACACAATTCTACCCTGAACACATACTAAACAATCGAATAAACGACTAAACACATATTAAACTATACCCTAAAATACGATGCATTTCACACCTATCAACATTCCCATACTTAAATTTTTACTTGTCCTCAAGCAAACAAAAATAACAAACAACACAAAGCATAAAACACAAAACACAAAACACACAATGCAACAAATGAGGCAATGACTTCAACGTCACAAAATAATTTAACTCTAAATACAATCATTCAAGTTGTTCCAAATTATTAACATGTGAAATCCGCGTCTAAGCACTTTTGACTTAGTATACAACTAATCAAAATTTTAATGTTAAGTCTATTCATCCCTATCACTTGCACACACACATTGATAATCATTCAGTCAAAACAAAAGTGTAGCTATTCCTTAGTAGGTTTTCATGAAAAATCAAGCTACCAAAAAGTTTGGTAGGTTTTTATTTAAAAACATTCTTTTTGTTGGTTTTTCTTTAAGGACATGAACCTAGTCTTTTACATGTAGGCAAATATTTGTGATGAATGTCGATTCGATTACTCAACTAAGTCATGCTGTTATTAAGTTACTTGGTTGGAATGTCATTATAGCCCTTTTATACGAAGGCACACATTTGTGATGCGTGTCAATCTGATTACTTAGCTATATCACATTCTCAACTGGTTACTAGCTCTATTTATAACCCAAAGGCTAGTGGAATAGTTATTTTAGTTGTAATTATACAACTTTTTTTAACACAAAATTATACCTACCTTATTGCTTTAGCTAATCATTCTTATAAAAATGTACTAATAATGCCACTTATTTGATAGGCCTAAAATTATAAATGAGTATGGCAAATTCCTAGGGTGAATTGAATAACATCGTATCCTAATTATCCAATATATTTAGCCCTAAGTAACTTATGTCACTAATTTCACAAGCTAATAATTCTTTGCAACCTGAAAGACTATGTTTAAGGCTAATTCTATCCTGTTAAGTCCTAGCCATTGACGCATCCACACAATTCACATCATACAACCTAAACAAACTATCATACAATATGCAAAATTCACACTTAAGTTAAAACACATAACCCTCCCCACACTTGAACAACACATTGTCCTCAATGTGAAAAGGGTACACAAACACACCAAGAGGAAATAAAACACAATATACAAAAAACGTAAGAAGAAAATACTAACAAAAATGAAAAGAAAATGATTAGAACATAAAACTATTTATGGTGATAGAGATGGTGATGGCGATAGTGTTGAGACCAAATCTACTTGACATCAAAAGTGTTTCCCTATCTTATAAGTGATTCAAGAGAGTAAAAGAATTAGTAATATAAACCATTCCAAATCATTCAAAACTTATTTTAGAATTTAAAACAATTCTAACTACATAATAATTTAAATCTAACTACTAAACGTGCTAATTTAGGGTCATTAGCTTAACCTTGCATCCTTTGAAGCTCAACCCAGATCAATTATGAGTGGCTTACTTCCACCCTTCTCATTCAACATTAATTTTGTAGCTTGTGAGTAAGCTACAAATTGCAAAATGATTAGAAGGACAATATTGATAAAGTTGAGAAAACCAATTAATTTCAGTAATGTCCTTTTCACTAACAAATTGTTAATAAAATAGGAAATAACGAAAGTCCCTGAATCTTCTATTAAGTCTAGCAGTTTGTTTGGTAAAAAGGTGAGCTGCTCTTATCCTTCCTTAGTCACTCCCTTTTCTTCTTCTTCTTTTGCTTCACGAGCAGAAACTTTCATGGCTTCTTCAAACTCAATGTCCGTTGTCATATGTTCTTCATCCTCATAATCCTTTAAAGATTTGACATCATCAATTCTTATGAATGGTATTCTCGATGGGTAATGCGGAGGAGGAATATAGGGAGGGTCCTTATTCTTTTCTTCGTCCTTTTTCTGCTTCTCTTGGTCTTCTATAGAGTGGGTTTCAACTGGTCTATCTATTAGTTCTCCTAACTCTTTCCCACTCCTAAGTGTGACAGCCTTAACTTGCTCTCTTGGATATACTTTTGTGTTGCTTGAAAGAATTCTCACAATTTTTGTAGATAACGCATTGGCAAGTTTTTCCACTTGAACCTCCATGCTGAGAATATAAGAGGCATGAGTCCTTGTTACTTAGTCAATTTGCTCTTCTAACCTCTTCTAGGCCTCATCCATACTTATGAGCTTGTCCATGTTCTTGTCCAGTTTAGAATCATAGTCATTGTATTTATCCTATTGATATCCATGTGACTCTTGATTTCTAAACTGAATCTCAGTATTATTAGACCAATGAAAATTTGGGTGGTTATGCTACCACGAATGGTATGTGCTGGAATAAGGATTATTATCTCCCTGACCAATTTGTGCTCCATTAAAGTTGAATTGCTCTACGTTGTTATTTTCCCCTAAGAAGTAATCAGCTGTAATATAACTCTCTTGTCCATATGACTTATATTCACGATGCATTGTTGTGACTCGAGAGGAACAGGTGGCTTTCAAGCTATTCAATTGCTTAGTTAGGTTGTTAATCTCAGCCTGTAATGTTGTCATTGAATTTACAACAATAATCATTCCTCCTAGGTCCCAAAAGGTTGACTGCTTTCTACTTCGTTCTGATATCCAAAGACAACTAGTGTATGCCATACCTTCTAACAAATCATGTGCTGCTTCAACTATTTTCCTCATGAACGATCCTCCAGTAGCTGCGTCTATGGTGCTCCTTGTAGGTGGATTAACCCCAGTGTAGAAGGTTTGCAATAAGAATTTATTGGTTAGGTTATGATGAGGACATCTCCTTTACAACTCCTTATACCGCTTCCACGCTTCATATAAAGACTCCTTTTCATTTTGCTGGAAATTGATAATTTACTTTATTAGTCTTGTTGTCTTGTTTAGAGGGAAATACTTATCCAGAAAAACATACACCAACTGCTCTCAAGTTGTGATGTTGGATGGGTAGAGATAATTTAACCAGGCCTTGGCTTGATCCCTAAGTGTAAAGGGAAAGACCCTTATCTTAACAGCATCCTCCGACATCCCAATATATCAGAAGGTGTTCTAAATTTCCAAGAAATTAGCTAAACAAGCATTAGGATCCTCATTGGCTAACCCGTAGAATTGCATGTTAGTTTGCAACATGTTTAGCAGTGATGGTTTGATCTCGAACGTATTCGCTTACACCAATGGTCGCGTATTCACTTGACAATGGGCATGGAGCTGTGGACTCATGATGTCCATAAGGGTCTGTCGCTCTCCATAATGTATTTCCTCCACTATCATTCTTTCCATCTCTTTTTAACGTTCAACTCTTGAGATTCCCCATTGTTGTATGGTGATATCCAAGTTGATGTGTCGTCTACTTTATGCCCAGCCCCTTTTTTTTTTACCAAAAGAAGGTGAAAAAAAACCTTAGACTATAAGAATTAAACTAATCTATGCCCCTCCGGCAATGGCGCCAAAAACTTGTTAAGCAAGTTTTATGATTTATAAAACCCTCAATAACCACAAGTGCATAGGTTGTACTTTGTAGTATTGAAGGATCGATCCCACGAAAAGGGTACTAGCTGTAACATCCCGTTTCCATAGAACGGGTCGGACCAGAGAAACGGGTCCAAGTGAGGTAAATCAGAGAAATTAGAAAA
>JANZXP010000003.1:21275385-21302344 GCA_027576715.1 Erythroxylum flavicans
ATATGCTCAATGTGTTGCATGAATTGAGTGGACCATCGATGATGGTCACCTCACTGAGTTCGCAAAACTCACCCAAATTTTGCAATTATTTTTCAGGACTCAGAAGAATACCCCGTGAGGCAACGGGAGTATATCTATTGCATGCGAGACATGATTAGAAGTCGGGATCAGTTCGCGTCTGCATTGATTTTCTTTATTTGAGACTGAATTGTATTTTCCACAAAAGTTTGTAATTTTTTTTGTAATTCAAATATTACAGTTTCTAATAATTTTGGAAAATTGTAAATGAATGATAATGTTTGTATTTTGTAATTCGAAATGGGCCCAAGTGGCCAATAAAAGTTCTGTTGATTTCATTGCTTGTATCAAATGATTATTAAACAAAGTGGAATATTTTGGTTATTAATTTTCTGTATTTTATGTTTATGGTTGAAAAAAAATTTATACCGACCTTTAATTGTTAAGTGATGTGGCACGCCACCCTCGCGGGGCACGGATTCGGATATCACTATCAATATCGAGTTCGGGTCCAGCAGTAGTGGGGTGTTACATTTGATGTTGGAAGATGCAGTGAGAATTAGGTTGCTTCCCTTTACGCTTAGGGATAGAGCGAAGGCTTGGTATCATTCACTGAGCCCTGCTAACATCACGACATAGGATTAGCTAGTGCGTGCCTTCTTGGATAAATACTTCCCACTAACGAAGACCACCAAGATTATTAAGGAAATTACAAATTTCCAACAAGGTGATGGTGAGTCTATTTATGAAGTGTGGGAATGTTACAAGGATCTGTAGAGAAGATGCCGACACTATAATTTACCCAAGGAGTTCCTGCTGCAGACATTTTATAATGGAGTAAACCCACAGACTAGAGGCACTATCGATGCAGCATCGGGAGGATCTTTAGTGAGGAAGACGGTTGATGAAGTAGAGGAATTAATAAAGGAGATGGCCAGCAACGGCAGCTTATGGGCTAGTGACCGTAGTAGGCAACCTACCAACTTTAAGGAGCATAAGGGAGTTTTCGTTGTCGATCAGATGATAGAGATGCAAGCTACGATTGACAACTTGACGCGACAACTCAGCAATATGAAGGCGTCATCCTTAACTACGGTAAAGGCCGTGCAATTGAAGTGCGAGCTATACGGCCAGTTGGATCATAATACGATGGACCGCTATTTGATGAAAGAAGACAACTTAGAGCAAGTTCATTACATGGGAGCTCAATTTGGACATAGAGGGGGTAATAATTCCTACTCCAACACATATAATCCTAGGTGAAAGAATCACCCAAACTTCTCCTGGTCGAGCAACAACAATGAAGGGCAGTTCAGACCCCAAGAACAATCAAGCTTCCAATAGGACAAGACAAGCTCGATGGATTCGAAATTGGACAAAATTTTGGATAAGATAGGAGGAATGGAGGAAGCCCATAGGAGGCTCGAGAGTAAATTCGAGTAAATCACCAAAAATCATACTTTGTCCATCCACAATCTAGAAGTCCAAATGGGGTAACTCGCTGAAGCAATGTCAACTCAGAATGTTGGAACTCTTCTAAGCGATACCAAGTCGAACCCGAAGGAATGTATCATAGTTGTAAGCCAGACTCAAGACAAGGAGCTGAAAGAAGTAGAAAAAGGAGAAGGTCAAGTAGTCAAAAACTACCTTCCACGCGAGACTGTGAGCAAATCGGTGCAAGTAAATCGACAGGTATTCTGGCACCAATTTTTTGCTCAGAAGCAATTATATGCTAGGAGGGAAGTAGGAACGTTATAAGCAATCAAGCCAAACAAAGTCGAGGAAATGATGGAACAAATACAATCTAAATTGAAATTACAGGAGTCCGTCACAGAGAAAGGGAAGGAGCAAAATACTGGAAAACACCCCCAACATAGTGAAGAATGATGATCCAGGGAACTTTTTCATCTCTTACAGTATAAACAAGATCGTCATAGATAGGACATTTGCAGACTTGGGCCCAGTATAAATACAATGCTCTACACTCTTAGTCTTAAATTGGGGTTACGAGAGTTAGTGCCCACAAAGTTTTTGGTTAAGACAGCTGATAAGACTTCACTGAGACCGATGGGAATCATATAAGATGTGCCGGTCAAGGTCGGTAATTTTATCTTTCTCACAGATTTCTATATTTTGGATATCAATGAAGATGAGGATACTCTGATTATTCTTGGTCAATCGTTCTTAGCCACTACGCGCTCAATTATTGATGTAGATAGGGGCAAACTGACTCTACGAGTAGGGAAGGAGCTACTGACCTTCAAGGTGACTGTTAGAGAGTACGAAACTCCTTTAACTCCAATGGATCGCAACAAACCCAAACCTCGACGAAAATGGGAAGACATTGAGGATCCTGCAAATGCTTTCCGAAAGAAGCGGTCGTGAAGGAGAAGGCGAGGCAAAGAAAACTCCAAGGAAGGTGGTAGTTACAATATGGTAGCAAATATTTAGACTTTGAGATTAATAACAAAGTTATTATGAAATTAGTCATTCCAACCACCGTGAGCTTTACAAGGAGCTTCGAGCTAGCGACGTTAAAAGAAACGTTGCATGGGAGGCAACCCATGGAAAAATTAGTTATTGTTTAATTTTGTTAGATTAGTTGAATTTCATAGTTAGGTTTATTCTTGTTTTGGTTTAATAAAAGCAAAGGGAGGAATAGAATTTTGGAATCATCAGAAGAGTACGCAAGCATATTAAGAGGAGTGAAGAAGAATTATGAACTGAGAGAAGAAAAGAATTGGGAGAAGAAGGTCTTGGTGTCAAGATATAGGCACTGGCCACGACCGTGACCTACCAGGTCACGATCATCACCTGCAGATGGGAATTCCTTCGGTGGTACGCCGCATGCCACAATCGTGGCCTGGCAGGTCACGATCATGGCCTGCAACTATGAACAAAAAGGGAAGGACGCAAATTTTAAGTGACAACTTTACTAGTTTACCCTTTTTACCATCTATTTATTCAATTCTTACTTAACTTTCACCTTCACTTTCATTTTTAATTTATCTCTCTAAAATTCCAATATTCAAACACTCTCACTTCTCTCTAAAATTTTGCAATCTCTAAATTTTTCTGAAAATTCAACCCAAACATGCCTCGCATTAAGCAATCGGCCCAACGAGAGCCTCACAGAGCACAATAAGTCATAGGATGAGGGAGAAGAAACCGAGCAGCAGACTTTGGAGCTTTATTTCCTTGACCACCATCATCTATTTCGGGTAGAGATCATTCACTCCACCAACATGAGCCTGCGGGAAATAAATGAAAAGACATATGTGCAGGCCAAGACAAGTTAGGCAAGCTTGAGCTCTGGGCCACCTAGGCAACCACGGGAAGCATCAACGAGTGAGGAATCGGAAGAAGAGGACGAACGCTGGACAACGGTTTTAGATGCGATATCCGAAACCAACAGAACATTAAAGGAAGTGATGCGTACATAAAGACGCCAAATTTGAGAAATCTGTTGAGTCCATCAGTATTTCGAACCTTAGGGTATTCAATTACCACCTCACACACCGTCACCACCTCCATCTCCTTAGGATCCAAATCTAACCAAAAAATTTTCTCCAATTTTATTTTGTCTTATGTGTTTATTTTTTTCCTATTTTTATTTTTATTGTTAATGTTATCTGTTCATTGTTATTTTAATTTCTGTTTTCACTCTATTATGATAATTAGTGTAGCACTGGTCCTATCATTAACACTTAAAGGGCTTATGAACTGCTTATAATTCTTCCTATCCACTCTTAAGTTAAAGCTCTTATTAGGGAAAATTAATTATTCAACGAAACGTGGACCAAGTCGATTATTACATTTTTGTTTATTCACTTGGAGTCTTTACTAACTAATCTTGCAAGGAAATTCTAAGGAATAAGGGACAAAGATTCACCTAGCATAAACTAGTATAGAATAAAGTTCTCCTAATTGGAATGCCATTTACACTATAGCTGCTTACTATAGATAGGATGACTACCTTAAGTAAGTTGTAGTTTCTAAGCATCACTAATAGGCATATATATATATATATATATATATGAGAATCTACCGTAATGTTTCTTTAAATGTAACTTCAATACAACTCTATAAAGAGAAGCAGTTATATTATGTCATCTAGATAAAGAAGATATAACTTATTTAGAATTTCTAGTATGGGTAGAGGAGAATATAAGCTTCTCTAAAGAAGACATAATGGCATTCCTTTTGATTTTTGGCTCTTATGTATATATAATATATGTTTAAAATAAACATAAGGTGTTTCCAAGGATATGAAAGAGGCTAAAGAGAAATTGTAGAGGGGATGAAGTTATGCATTAGATGAAAGTTTATTTGACTTAATGATTCAGTCAAGTTCAACAAAAGAATAATGCATAACTAGAGAATGTAATTCAACTTCTAGCTGAAACTAAAGCTTTATACTAATTACATGAAGCATTATATATTTTTTCCCATTTCAATATACTAAAACAATGTAATATGAGTAAAAGATAAATGGATGCACAGTGTTAGACTAGGTATAGATGCTAGAAGCTAAAAATGAAAGGAGATAGAGATTTGCTTACAGGTGGAGAGTGAAGATTAGTAGCATTTCCTTTACAAAATACTAGAAAGAAGTGGAAGCTCTACTTTAGTAAAAGAAACCAATTTTGAAGAGTAGCTTAATGATCACTAACTTTAAACTATAGCTACAAAACAAAACAAGCCATAAGGAATGGTGGCAACAATAATAGCAAAAAGGCTAATTTAATAAAATGCTAGTAGCTTTGAGAAAAGATTGGGTTTTTGTAAGTTTTGGTATATACATAGTTTCTGTTGAGTGAACATGTCCCTAACAAGTAGCCATGTTGACACTTGCCTATAAAATTGTTTAGAATCTTCAAATTAATTCAATTATTTAATTAATATTAGTAAAACAAGTTGTGTGAATTTAGCTTATTTTGGTTCTTATTCATCTAACTTGTGCCTAAACCAAAATAAGTATCTTAGACACATTATAAACATTAATCACTAAGTATTAGGGAATAAATAAAAAATCAATCAAGCACTTATCAAGTTCCACCACACTTAACTTTTGTCTATCCTTGGGCAAAATTAAAGATCAAAATGAAAAAAAAAACTTCCTCTTTAACCATATTTTTTTTAATAATGGACAATCTAAAAAAGGAATAACTTTCAAACTATGGCAAGAATTGAATATTCAATATTTTTACTCTATGATTAATCAACAACCATTCCCTTCAAAAGCTGAGCAGTATAGATTTTAACAAGTTATGTTTAAAATAAGATAAATCTATCGATACACTCAAACCATTTTCACGTTTAAGACATTCTACGATTATGCATATCTTTTTTTCATCACTAATTCACATGCAGAACACGAATCAAAAGAATTTTCTAGGTTGTAATAGGCAAAATGTTAAGGTGAGAAATATTTGGGTCATGTAGTTCAAAAGCCATCAAAATTAGTGAAGTAGGAAAAACAATCAATAGAGTATCGATTGCAAAAATTAACATCCAATTAATCCTCGGTACCATCAGTTACATAACTTAGATTCAAAACTTCACACCGTAAACCATATGAATAACAAATAATTAGAAGAAATAACCTATAACATCAATGATAAGCAATCCAATATAATCATAAAGAGTGAGCCTTCACAACAGGTTCTCCCTTATTTACATCATAATCAAGTCACCCATTCTATACAACTTTAAGAGGAAATATTAAAATAAATTACTTGAAAAAATGATTTTCCTCATTTTTATTATTTTTCAGACAAAAATAAAGATAAAAATTGAAGGTTTAAGGCTTGTAATGTAGTTAACACATAAATAAAAGGCTAATAAAGCTCAAGGGGCTTAACAACAACATGTCATTAGGTTGGCTATTTGGCTAATGTAGCTCGTAAAACAAAGAATGCATATATCATTTCCATATTAATGTTTGTGATAAAAATTTGGTATAAAATAGAACGTCAAAGTAAAGTCAGCATGTAAAAGACAATGATAATGATATAGATTTATTAGTCTAAAGTGCTTAAATTTTCATTAGTTTATGATTACCCACTAGTCATGAGGCTTCTAAAGGAAACCTATATTGGCCAACTGCAAGAGTAAAAGTACAAGCTCAAGTTACCATGAATTTTTTAGTTAATTCAACTTATCTAATTATAACTATATAATCTTAGAAGCAATCGAAAAAGAGAGAATGCTTATTTTTTTAATAAATGTAAAAACCAAAGAAATTAAAAATAAGCAAAAAAAGCAAGTTTCCTACCTCTGTAATTAAAACTTATATTGTCCCCAATGTAACATTAAATGTAAGTGATGGGACATTTAACAAAAAAATTGGAAAATGTAAAGGAAAAGGAACAAGCTCCCCTTAAGTTGCTTCCCAAGTAGTGCCTTTGTTTATTGTCATTGGCTCGACTCATTGTTTTCTTCATCACCTGATAAAATTTTGATCTTTAGGTGTTACCACTTTTACTTTCTCCACTTAAAATGCTTCATGAATTGGACAGATACATTACGAGTTAGGAAAATAAATTAATCAAGGCAACAATTACATAAGCTTGGGTAAGTTATGTTATGCCTAATGATTCAAAACCATTAGTTACCAAAAGGAATCGAAAACACAACAATTGCGTATTATATTCGATTTTAGCAGTGGGTTCATATATAAAAACAATCAAATAGAGCATTCAACTATTCTTATGCAATACCCAATTTAATAAACACAAGATAACGTAATCAATTCCTAAGAGAGAAATAACAACAAACACAATGAAGAGAATGCTTAAACGGGTTCTTTGGCATCGATATCACCTTCGAATCGGCGTTGGGAAGCCTATCCCTTCACGGGTCTCCAAGATATGTGAGCTTTTCCTCTCTTCATTCTCCCAAAACCTTTAAAATGTTTTATAAACATTTCAGTCGTCACAACATTGCATTTATACTAAAAACTGGGGTTCGAGATAGCTTTCTAAAACTCACGAGCGTGTATGGTTGAGTTATGACAGTGATGCATGTTGAGTCATGGGCGCGACAATGGTGGTCATGGCCATGACAATTTGATAAATGGTCGTGAGTCTTGCATCTTCATTCTTTTTGGCATTTTTTGTCTCCTCTTGCTCTAATCCTTCTCCTTCTTACTCCATGAAGACACGGGAGTGTGATTCTCAAGAAACGACTTAAATATTATGCTTTCGATTGACTTTAGCTCTTTTGCTTCTGGATTGTACCTAAAACCAAATATGAAATAAAGTGAATGTCTTTAAGCATTTTATAGCAATAATTACTAGGTGTTATGGAATAAATGTATAATCAATTAAGCACATGTCACTTTAATATGTCAATTTTAACTTAAAATGTTAGAGGAATAAACTGCCCCTCTGAGCTTTCAACTTTGAGGGACTTTGTAATAAGGGAAAAGCCTCTTATGGTAGGTTTACTTGAAACCAAAATAAGGTCAGAAAATCTTGGCAAGTTAATTATTATGGGCTCTTAATGGAAAATGTACACCAACCACAATCACCATGCTTATGAAAGAATCATCATTTACTACAAAGATAATGAGATTAGAGTGGATTTTCTGGATTCAAATAATCTTGCAATGCATCTGAACATCTTCTTTTTGTAGTAGAGCATTGATATGAACATCTCCTTCAGATATGCAAGCAACTTTTTATTTTAGAGAAGAAATTTATGGAATAATCTCAAAATTGTCAATAGTAAAATCACCAAACCTTAGATGATCTATAGGATTTCAACTCAACCATCTACGTATTAAAAGCTCAGGGTCACTACAATTTAAGGAATTTCTCAGCAGACTTCAAAGATTGTGCGAAAGACTTATGAGTGATAGATTTTAAATTTGTGGGACACATATTTACATGGTTTAACAAACAAAGACCAGATTGGTATATTAAAAAGAAGTTTGATCGAGCACTTGTCAATGACATTTGGTTTGATCAATTTCCCAATAGCGTTGCCAAGTTTAATATTCACTATTCTCGGATCACACTCCTATTATAGTAGAGAACTTGTTCCAGAAAATTGCTAAACATTATCCATTCAATTCAATAACTATCTTATTAATGAATCAGGTTTTTTTTAGGCTTACAGGAAGGGAGCAAATTACTCTTTTGAGGGGACTAAGCAGTTCATTTATGTTTAAAGGCTGAAGGTTATAAAAGTTGAACCTAAAGTGTTGAACTCATCGATGTCATCCACTACATCTACTATAAACTCAACTAGATTAGAACTTGAAGATATTCAAACCAAGATTGCCTCTAAACCAAATGATCAACTACTGTTAGAAAGAGAAAAGTAGCACTTTCTAAATACATGTACGGTGTTAAAAACTAAACTTCTCTACTGCAACAAAGGGCTAGAGTGAGTTGGCTTAAGGATGGTGACAATTGCACAAGTTTCTTTTTCAACACAATAATTGTGAAGAAAAACCGTAACAAACTCTATTCAATCACTTCTAAAGATGGATTAACACTTCTCCCTAGCACACCTAGCTCTTCAGCTGTTTCATTCATTGATCTTAGTAAAGTTAATCTGAAGCAAGTTTCTCTTCTGGATTTTGATTCTTTGGATAGATCCCTGGATGATAATGAGATTGAGAATGAAGTTTTTGGTATGGATGGTCGGGAGGCCCCAAGCCTGATGATCTTAATGGTTATTTTTTTCCAAAAATATTAGAACATCATTAGGAATTTTGTTAAAACTACAGTCCATAAGTTTTCTCAAACGGGGTACTTCTCAAGGGGATTAACTGAACCTTCCTTTAATTGATCACTAAAGGTTCTAATCCCTCTAATTTTGGAGATTTTAGACCCATCACGTGCACCAATTTTAGATTGAAGAAAGCAATAACCCCTTTTATTAGTGATAACTAGGGTGCATATTTAACTGATAGACAAATTGAAGACAATGTTTTCATAGTCCAATAACTCTTAAAAGGGTACTCTAGATCCAACTACTCTCCTAATTGCATTATGAAAATTGATTTTCATAAAGCCTTCGACAGTGTAAGCTGGGAGTTTTTATGGAAAATGCTAAAAGCTTATAGGTTTATAGATGTTTTCATTCAATGGTTAAGAGAATGCATCTCATCTGCTACATTTTCTGTGATGATTAATGGAAGCCCAACTTAGCTTTTCAAAGCTACCAAAGGCCAAACAGGGGGATACCTTATCCCCTATCTCTTTATTCTTTGCATGGAGACTCTCAATTCAATCATCAAGCAAGAAATGACTCAAATCCAAATTCAAGTATCATACAAAATGAAAACCTTTGTTTTGCAGATGATCTCCTCCTATTTTGCAGGGCCAATTTAGATTCTATCCAAACAATTTTGAGGGCTCTTGAAACTTTCAAATGATTTTTTGACTAGAGATCAATCTAAACAAAAGTCACTCCCTCATCTCCAAAGTGCCAATATATTGGAACCTCACATTATAGAAACTATTGGAATGCAATCCAAAGGCCCTCCATTCTTGTAGGTGGGATTACCTGTGTCAACCAAAAGACTCAAATCTCATGGAATACACATCTTTTATTTAAAAAATTAAAAAAAGAATTAAGTCCTATGTAAACAAATCTCTTCCCTATGCAGGTTAGCTGTAACTTATAAAATCAGTGCTCAATTCTCTGCACATATACTGGAGTTCCCACATATAACTATCCCAAAGCATCATCAAATTAATTGAAAGGTTGCTCAAGAAATTTCTATAAAGTCATCCGAATGGCACTAAAGGAGTAGCTAAAGTAAAATGGTCTAATTTACGCTCCCTCAAAGAAAAAGGTGGACTGAACATCTCCAATCATGACTATAAACCATACACTAATCCTTAAAAGATTCTAGTGGATATTAGTGGACAAAAAATCTCTATAGATTAAATGGTTACACTCATACTTCCTCAAAAGTAGATTCATATGGGAAATTTAGTAAACATTCCTCAAAATCACACTTTCTAAACCGGTTACTAAAGCTGAGAGTTATAATACAAGTTGATGTTTTATGCAGAATTGGAAATGGCAGGTTGGTATCACTTTGGTATGACAATTGGTCAAGCCAAGGGCAAGTCCTGTGTTCTCTTTACAACTCAAGGACTTCACCTATCTAATCACTACACGTTAGACTAAGCTTTGTAATCAATGAAAATTCCTGGCAGTTTTCCCACAGATTAAGACATCTACAACTTGTATACCCTTCTAATCCAAACTTACTAGACATCTTCCACTGGAAGGATTAACTTGTCCACAAATTAACCAACAAAACATCAAGAACTTATTGAGAAGGAGATGTTGTAAGGTTGATTGGTACAAGATTGTTTGGAGTAAGGCCAAAAATCTCTTTTATCTTATAGCTGACAATTAAAACTAAGCTCAACACTACTAATAGAATGCCTTACCTACAAGTTGATAAAACTTGTCCAATGTTTTTAGCGCAACCGCCTTCTCTTTAGATATCCATTCAAGAACAACATATGGGAATATGTCACTCGGAAATGTCTATAGCTGATCTAGGGAATTCTCTTACAGATATTACATAAAGATTGTCCAACCAAAATGCTTACTTGAAACCTCGTTCACATGCATTCCAGCTTTGTGTATATACCGTCTGGAGAGAAAGGACTTTCAAATGGGTTTGCAAAAAAAGTCTCTTTAATGGAGTCCCTGAAATCTACGATCATCACTGAAGTAAAGGAGCTGATATTGCTGAAAAACCTTAACTAGAAGTATAGTTCAAACATATTATCTTCTCCGAACGTCTAATGTAATGCCTAATTAATTATAATTAATTAATTATAATATAATTAATTAATTAGTAATATTATTTTAATTAATTATATTATAATAATTATTAATTACAATATTTTAATTAATAAATGAATTATATTTTGATTAATATATTGTAATTAATTAATTATTTTAATTAAATTATATTGTAACTAATTATATTTTAATTAAGTAATTGTATTTAATTAATTAGTATTAAAAATATTTAAAAAAAATCAATTTTTATTCTTTTACTAAATAGAAAGTATAGAAAATTCTTCAAAAGTAGAATATTATTGTCCCCTTAATAATAGGCAATAACTAACCACCCATTTTTCATTAATTAGACATTAACTCTTTCTCAAACCCAGGCACTTTTAACCGGAGCTAAATGGTAAACCGGAAGCTAATACATGAGGTATGGTCCCCACCGACTTCTGTTGCAAATTACAAGTGGGCTTGAGTTGGGTACTTGGGTTTTGTTGACTCTCTGTTTTTCTATATTTTATGTTAATTTTGTAAAGCGAAGATAAAAGAGAGAACAAAAATAAAAAGAACTGTTAGAAATGATTTTGGATCGGGGTTGACAGAGGAAGAGACGCTTACAGTTACAGCAGGCT
This sequence comes from Erythroxylum flavicans, assembly GCA_027576715.1. NCBI lineage: Eukaryota > Viridiplantae > Streptophyta > Magnoliopsida > Malpighiales > Erythroxylaceae > Erythroxylum > Erythroxylum flavicans. Next base: position 21,286,815 of record JANZXP010000003.1, read on the forward strand.
GAAGAGTCCTCTCCCTTACCTCAACGTCACCTCCTTACACGATTACACCTCTTTTTTCCTTTCATATAGCTGCTCTCTCCCTCTCTCTCTTCAAGACATATACTTTCTGTAAGTTTGCACACATTTGAATCATATCTTTCTAGTTGTTGTACCTATCATAAGCATACACAAACCATATCTCAGATCTCTCCTCGCTTTGTTTCAGGTGAGCTTTAATTGTCATCTTGTTTTCTCCTGTTCTAGGCTGTTATTGTGATTTTAACCAATTTTTCTATGAATTTGTTCGTTTCTCATTAAGATTTCTGCTTTGCTCTTGATTTTGGTTTGTGGATTCTTCAGTTTTGTAGCTCATTAAGAAACTTGAACCGGGTTTGCTGCATACCGAACTTTCACCCCTCCCCCTCTTTGTTGTTCACTGACATCTACCAATTTGTAGCTTGACTGCTTACTTGATTTGCAGTATTTGTTACTTGGGGTTAATGGGTTGGAGCTCTATTGGTGATCGAAATTGGTATTATTCACATTTTTATGTAGCAAGCGACCGTGATTTCAGTTTTTATGTGGTAATGCTAAATCCTGCAAGAAGCTGATAAAGGGTGACTTCAGCTCCTGAGAGTTATTCGATAGAAAGTTTTCATTTTACAGTGGCTTCTTAGAAGAACTTCCTGAATTTTGCATGGAATTTTGAACCTGAGAGTTATTCGATAGAAAGTTTTCATTTTACAGTGGCTTCTTAGAAGAACTTCCTGAATTTTGCATGGAAATTTGAGACAAACTGTAAGTTACGATTCATTGTCACCAGCTCGATGGGGGGGCTTTGCTCGAGGAGCTCGACTGTGGATAATGCTCCCAGCAGAGGCTTTCCTCATGTTAATGGTTATAACGACGGGTCTGGTCTGATTTATCAATCCCGTGAACTGAAAATAAACTGCAATGTGGCTCCATCTCCTGTTGAGGTGAGTGTGGAAAGTAAGCAAATAAGAGAACCCTTCTCATTTCCGGAGATGAATGTGGATCCATTAGCTACAAGGATGGATGCTACTGATGATGGTATTCCTCGCTTGTCAAGGGCTTCATCAAATAAATCTAGATCAACTAGGTCTAAACAGGCAGCTGTTGCAAAGGTAATTCTAAATGATGTATTGCTTACTCGTTGTGTAGTTGGTCATGGTTCATGGAGCTGTTTTTATTTAAATTTAAAATTTTATATCAACTTTTGATTTTGGGATATGTAATCCCTATTTGCAATATTTTCTTGATTTGTATTTTGGTAATTATCTTTATGTTAATGCATCCTTGAGTAGATATTAATTTTTGGATTGAGGAAATCATCCCTTGCAAATTATTAGGTTTTGTTAGAATGAGGATATTCAAAAGCTGCGGTCAACGGAAGGCAATGAATTTATCTTTAAGTGGACAAATACTCAAAATGTTGAAATCTATATGTACATCGTGGAAAGAGGTAGTTGGAGAATCATTTCAAGTTGCGAAAGGAGAATTGATCTCAACATATCAAAATCCTATTGGAGTGGATTCGTGTGGACACTTGTTTAGTTTAAATTGTTGTTTTTGGTCTTTACATTTGTTAAAATCATGACGCCTTCTCTATCTTTTCTCTTTTATGTATGCTAAATCTATTTTGCATGGAGTTTATGTGCTTTATACACATATTATGGCGAATGTTTAGGAGGACAAGAGTATTCTTATTTTGTATTAAGAGGTTGCAATGAGATAACTTCATTATAATAATATATATTTTATTTTGTACGTATCTTTGTGGTGAGCTAAATAGTGTGTTGAAAAGTTCTATAGATTCATTAGGTGCCCTTTTTATTGTGAATTAGTATCACTTTAATGCCTAAGCATTGAGATTTAAATGGCAGCTTGCTGCTAAAAGGTTCTTGAACTGTGATAGGAAATATTGTAGAGATTGTATTATTTATGTATATAAGATAGACAATCCGGAGCAAGCTCCCCTCCTGGAAAAATATCCAGGCCAAACAATCCTTCACAATTCAGAACTTCAGTCTAAATAGTGTGTTGAAAAGTTCTATAGATTCACTAGGTGCCCTTTTTATTGTGAATTAGTATCACTTTAATGCCTAAACATTGAGATTTTAATGGCAGTTTGTTGCTAAAAGGTTCCTGAACTGTGATAGGAAATACTATAGAGCCTGTATTATTTACGTATGTAAGATAGACAATCCGGAGCAAGCTCCCCTCCTGGAAAAATATCCAGGCCAAACAATCCTTCACAATCCTACGAACATAAGTTTTAATTGGCTTAGGTTGCTTAGGTAATATGGGTTGATCACTAGGAGAGGTGCTAACATTGCTATCAATTCTCTTCTCCTCAATAGGCACCTTGTCCTACCTTGAGGACAAGGAAATTGCCCTTTAATGAATTCTGCATCCTCTCAAGTTGCTTCCTCTGCTGATTTAGCTTTCCAATGGACAAGCCACTGTTGAATATTTTTTCTTTTGGACTTAGTGATGCGTGAGGCTAGGATTGCTTCAGGTTCAACTAATTCCAAGGTGTCCATCTCTAAACCTTGAGGAAGACTATACTCGACAGGATGATCGCCCACTGCCCTCTTTAGCTGGGGAAATGTGGAAAACCGGATGTACTTTGGATGTAGGTGGGAGCTGTAGCTTATAAGCAACCTATCCCACCCTTCCAATGATCTTAAAAGAACCATAACATCTTGTAGAGAGCTTGGGATAAATTTGCCTTGCAATAGTAAGCTGTCTATGTGGTCTTAGCGTAACAAAGACCAAGTCCCCCTCTTGAAACTTCACCTCCCTCCTGTGAACATCTGCGAATTTCTTCATCATAGATTGTGCACGTTAATCAGGTTGTGTTTGAGTTGGCGTAAAGCTTCATCTCTATCAACCAAAGCTAGCGCCACTAATTTGACTTGAGTTTCTCCTTGGGAAAAATGCAACAAGGTTGGTGGAAGGCGACCATAGACAACTTCGAAAGGAGTCCTCTCAATTGAGACATGATAGTTAGTATTATACCAATATTCAGCCCAAGACAACCAATAAGACCAATTTTTAGGTTGTTCGGTAGTGAAGCAATGAAGATAGGTTTCTAGACACCTATTAACCACTTCTGTTTGTCCTTCCGTTTAGGGATGGTAGGAGGAACTCATCCTCAATGCTGTCCCTTGTAGCTTGAATAACTCTTTCCAGAAATTACTAGTGAAGAGTGGATCTCTATCGCTCAATGTGGAGCTAGGAACACCATGCAATTTCACCACATCACGGATAAATACTTCAGCCACTGTTTTGCTATCATACTCTATTGGAAAGGCTGCCCGATCCAGACTCTTAAGTAATAAAATCACCAAGTATCTCTTGAGAAGAAGAGCCCCGAAGTTGATTGGCACAAAATTGTGTGGAAAAAAGCACTCACTCCTTGACTATCTTTCATTCTTTGGCTTGCTATCCAAAATAAGCTTAATACTTCAGACAGATTGCCTTACCTGCAAGTTGATAGAAATTGTCCTATGTGTTGGCTTCATGCAGAAACCCGAGATCATCTTTTCTTCACTTGCCCCTTCAACTTCAACGTATGGTAGAGGATTAAGAGGAAATGTCAATGGACTGCTCCTGGTTACACCATACTGGACATCATGCAAAGCTTATCAGTTGGGACAACTCGTTCAAAACATACTCAACTCATCTTCATTCTTGCTTTGGGGACTTGTGTGTACACACTATGGAGAGAATGTAATCTTAGAAGGTTTGCAAATCAAAGTTAAACAGGAGAATCCATTCGGTTAGACATTATACGACATATCTATGAGCTGCTGATTGTGAAGAACCCCAACCAACAATGCACATCTGATATATTATTTTCTGTGAACATCTGAACACATGTGCTTGCTCCATTATTTTTTGACTTCTATGTTGTCGTTATTCCTTACATATCTGTGTAAGGAGTGTAAAGGGTATACCCCTTCAACTTTTTTTCTACCCTGTATTATTTCCATTATTTATCAATTTAACTTTTTGTCTACCTTGTATTATTTCCATTATTTATCAATTAATACCATTTTCGCTTTAAAAAAAACACGTTTGGATCAATATGAAAAAAAAAACTAAAAGGAAAAGTGCAATGAAGGGGAATTTCGAGGCAACAACTAGTATCAGGAGTAAGCACATACCTTGTAAAAAGTTAATCAAAGACAAAGATGGAGGAATGAAGGGAAAAGGGGCTTTGCTTCATTTGTGATGAAGCACTCTCTTGTGACATAAATGCATGAAGTTGTTTTGAATATAATTGGCATAATCTAAAGAAGAGGATGAGGGAGGAGGCTTCTTGGGAGTTTCATTAATATTTTGAGAAGATCTATCCTAAGTTTGAGTTTGAGGACAAGCTCTTTCTCTAGGAGGGAGTAATGATATGCAAGATGCATTCTTAGGGAAGAAATATACAAGGAGAGCAATTAGGAGTTAATGGTAGCAATTGATTAGGAAGTTGCTTTATCTTTCTATAGTTGTTTTCTTATGTTTTTGTTGTATTATCTTATTTCGGCAGTATTTATCTGATGTAGGAAGTTTATTATTTTCAGAAGTCTATTTTTATTAGGAAAATAAGTTAGCAGATTCATATTCTATTTTAATTTCTAAACACACTATATATTCAGCTTATTTGAAGTACATTTGGATGGATAAGAATGCAGTCAAAATTTTCTTAAAAAAAATTGATAGAAAGTTTATTGGAGACGAGTTTTCTAAGCAACAGCCATAGGTCTTAGGAAGGGGAAGGACTCCAACAAACAAAAAGAGGATTTCTCTGTGAGTTATCCCTTGACTAGATCTTATACAAACCATATCAAAAAATTAGGAAAAATGGACAGCTACTTAAATTGTTTCTTATTATTAGACATTTTTGAAAATATATATTAAAGTCAACACTTTGATAACATATTTATGAATATTGAATTTATAACACTAGTTACAAGTATATGCAAAGAAGTGTATAGAAAATATTAATCTAAGAAAGTTGCTTGTATGTTTTATCATATTAGCTGAATTAGTTATTTTATATGAAAATTTTATTTATACATTTTTTTTATCTTGTAGGTACAAAAAATATTTTTCAGTGTGAATCAGCTAATATTGTTTAGTAATTGAGAAGTCAAACGCAACTCCTTTTTTGATTTTCCTAAGTGTTATGTGAGGTGGTGGGACTTTGGTAAAAGCTATTGTTTATTAGACTGTGGCATTACTAATTGGCCTTGAAATTCTAGATTATATTAGATATCACTAAAATGAAATCGTTGGATCATCTTCAAGTTCTCATTAGGATTGCAAGTTAATGTCCCTACAAGAATAGATCCTTCCAAGTTTAAACCTCCTAAACACGATTGACTTGCCATAGGAAACAATTGTTTGATGGGAGAAGGTTACCCTGCATGTTGTAGCTCGTGTGGACTAGTCCTATTATAAACCCAAAATGGGGAAAATTATGATCTTATGATTTGCATGTCTGTGTTATATAATCTTTTTGATGCTTCAGTAAATACTGGAGTAATAGGATGTTATTCTATGCCAAGTTCTAAAACTTCAAATTTTTGAGACCTCAAAATTATTTTTGATAGTCATAGGTGACAGAAATTTGTCATGTTTGGTGGGTTCAGTCCATTTTGTTATGCAAATTGGTTATATTAAAAAATGATTTTTTTTGTAATTTTTCTCATTGTAGGTTACTGAAGTGAGCACAATGCTTGGTAGAGCCAGTACTGTCGGGTTTGGAAAGGCTGTAGAAGTATTGGACACACTTGGTAGCAGCATGACAAATTTAAATCTTAGCGGTGGTTTTACTTCAGGAGTAACAACAAAAGGGATTAAAATTTCAATTTTGTCTTTTGAAGTTGCAAACACAATTGTTAAGGGTGCCAATCTAATGCAGTCTCTTTCGAAGGAAAATATTACATATTTAAAAGAGGTAGTGCTTCAATCAGAAGGGGTGCAAAGTTTAATTTCAAGAGATATGGATGAGCTCTTGAGAATTTCAGCAGTTGATAAGAGGTAGTTCTTGCATATATTTCTTAAAAAGTTATGTCTTTTCATTTTACTTATTTAGGGTTTCTGTAGATCATTTATTGCATGGATGATAGTAATAAACGGGCTACATATTATATATAGAGTTGAGCTGAAAGTTTTTAATGGAGAGGTGGTACGATTTGGTAATCGATGCAAGGATCCCCAGTGGCACAACTTGGATCGCTACTTTGAAAAGTGAGTCCTATGTCATCTCATGATTTGTAATATCTTTTTTATTTTTCCATTGTAATATCCTAAGGTTTAATTTTCTCATTTATACTTCATGATTTTTTAGATTGGGTGCAGAAGTAACTCCTGAAAAGCAGTTGATGGAAGAAGCAAAAACTGACATGCAAGACTTAATGAATTTGGTTCAATATACGGCTGTAAGTATTTAAATGTGAATTATCCTTCATTTGTTGCTTTTAATTTTCAACGTGCATTGCCATGTCTCACTGCCATCAATGTTCAATGTGTTGCAATTGTGTAAAGTTATTCTATATGTTTGATGGAAAGTATCTAGTTAGGCAAAAGACCCTGAACGAAATCATATACATTTGAATTGAGAATTGCATATTAAATGGGACTTAAAGCAGGCAGGAGAGGTAGTAGTAGTTATGTCTTGACATAGACCAACTAGCACTAGATGCTTGACTTTTTGTGTTGGAAAGTGATTTTTAACCAATTTTTGTATGGCATCTCTATTGTTGCTATTAAAATTACATTTGCATGATTGCTGTTTCTTCTTGTACTTTAGTTGTTTAAAGTGAAGAAGATTTTGATTGTGATGAAATATTGTAAAGATAAGTGAGGAGCAAGCATCTTTATAGGCTAGTGAAAGCTTAAAAGGATGTTGACATAATTGTTTCTAGCACCTAAAACTTTTGGTTGCACCTTCATTAACAATTCTTTGGAGAACTAAAGACCTTGTTCTAGTGATGTGGAGTGAAATTTTTATTGTGTTTGGAACAAGTATCCTATTAGTCCTAAACTTTCAACTCTTTATGATCTTTTAATCTATTTTGTCTTTTTGTGAACAGTTGAGTCCTAAAGTTAATTCAAAGGAAACAAACTGGTGAAATGTTAGGAATCCATTTTAAATTAGTTTTGCCCTATTGATTGTCTATAAATTGCTCCTAATCCTTTTGTAGTCCCATTTCTCGCTTTGGTTTTAATTAGGTTATTCCAAACTGTTGGTTTTCTTAGGCAAATTTCTCCATTATGTTGGATGTTGAAAAAAGAAAACATAATTAAAGAGATGTTGCTAAGACTTTTAAGTGTCCTCCTTTTTGGAGTTACATACTAGTCCACTAAGCAACTTACGTTCTTTATTAAATTTTACTTTCTATTTTTTATTTTACTTGTGTGCCTTGAGTGAGAATTACAATAGAGACCATAAATAATTTTACAACATGCCCACGAGCTTCACCTGTTTAATTTAAATAAGGGTTAATTACAAACAAAATCCTAAAGTTTTCACAATTTCTCAATTATAGCCAAAACCTTAAAAAGTGATAATTAAATACCTAAACTTTCAATTTTTCTCAAATATAGCCCGGTGTTAGGACGTGCTAAGCCGTGTCAGACGTGTTTATTTGTAAGATGCCAAGTGTTGTGGATTTACAGGTCATAATATTGTAAATTTTAATTAATTATTATTAATTAAAACAATTTAAAAATGAAAAGAATTCCAAACCCTAACCTATATGTTTGTGGCCACCCATCGTTGAAGTAAGCCATTAACAAATGGGTTAGGGTAATGACAAAGTTTGCATAAATATATCACGAGTATATCATCATACACCACGAAAGTAGTTTACAATTGTGTGGATTATGGCGATTTGGTTGGTTGCGCTTACGCTAACCAATTAAGAATACTCTCTTTATTGTCCAACCTTATTTTCTTAGCAATTCTTGGGAAATTGAGAAATGAACAGAGACTTCAAAGGAAAATGAAAATTTAAAAAAGTTTAGTGAATAAGTGAGTGGGTGATAAGCGTAGAAACTCGAAATTGATCTTAAAGCATTCCAAAGTTTCTAGGTATAAACTCCAACTGCCCATTTCAGAGCTTTATATTTCATTTCTTATTGCTTTGTGAGGGAGAGTGATGGTTTTGGACCCTTGTCGACTCAAATCTCTATCGGAGATGGGTTGTGTGAGCTCGAAGTGGATAGTTTCAGTGAACAGTCATGCAAGCTCAACTCGGGTTTGAATTATATCGGGTCAGAGTTTGAGAGGAGTAATTGTGGAAATATTGACAAAAACAACAACAACAAGATTAAAAAGGAAGAAGAAGGGAGAGCTTAGTTGGGGAAGTGAGTTGAGTGACTCAGGAAGTGCGAGTTCGAACGGCGACTCGTTGAGCTTTAGCTTGAGGAATTTACACAAGTATTTAGAGGGTGAGCAGGTCGTCAATTGGCCTGCTTGGCTCAATGCCGTAGCCGTCAAGGCCATTGAAGGATGGATTCCTCATAAAGCTGATGCTTACAATAAATTGGAGAAGGTTGTTCAATGCATTCTTTATCAAATATCCTTAAGAGAAATAACGATTAATATCAACGAGTGGCCACAAACAGATGGACTAGGGTTAGGAATTTTTTCATCTTTCAATTGTTTTAATTAATAATAATTAATGACAATTTACAAAATTATGACATATAAATCCATAACACTTGGCATCCTGCGTTTCATTAAACACATCTGACGTGGCTTACCATATCAACTCCGTTAGTGGAGACACTAAATTCGAGCTATATTTGAGAAAATGGAAGTTCGGGTATTAAATTGTCACTTTTTAAAGTTTGGGCTATAATTGAAAATTTGTGAAAAATTTGAGATTTTTTTGTAATTAACCCTTTAATTAATAATGTTAGACTATTTGATTAACTTCAATATTTCTACCTATCCTCATTTCTTACATATCATCATAAGGAAGAAGTTTGGTAAGAACGCAATCTTGAATGTTTGTTGTTAAAGAAAAGACATTCAAACAATTTGATAAAACACATGGATAAATTGTAGATAGGGGTTGCGCAAAAATTTAATCTATAATTGGATATTAAAATACGGACATTGAAATAAAGGATAGGTCTAGGAATTACTCCTAGGGTTTGTATAAAGAACTAGGAATTGAAACAAACAAAATTATTGAAATCACACCAATAGGTTTCTAAAACCCACTTGTAGATGTTATGATTCACTTGTAAGTGTATAAGAATCACTCAGAGAGAGAGAAGTTTTGCACTTGATAAGCAAGTTTACTCTTCTTGTTGCTTGAATGTTGAATAGCAATGGCAAAAATGGCTCGAGTTGACAAAGCTTGGGCTTGGGCTTGGGCTTAGGCTCAGGCTGCCATGTGAATAAAAAAATTATGAAAACACCTAATTTCTATTCTTACTCTCCTTATCACTTATTGGACCATAGTTTCACAAGACTTGAAATCACTTTCTCTTCCCCCTCTCCCAACGTTAGATTCCCTATTGGAATCAATTTAATATTCATCAGATAGAAAGAAAGCACCAAGCTTTTCACCAAAATCAGAATTTTTAATAATCTATGCCATATAGCTTAGTGATTTATTCCTGAGCTATCAGTTCAAATTGTCGATAAAAATACAATTTCACAAACTGATTGCTATGGTACTGGAAATAAGTGAAAGGCCGAAACATTTTTGGGATGATTGATATGACCTAACTTTACTAGTTATCTCTACTTCTCTACTAGAAAACTCTCATTCTACAACTACATAGCAACTTCAGTGCTGGATACATGCATTTAATGACTCATTAGCAAGTAAAACAAGAGCTAGACAGAGTTCTAACATTAGGTGGTGGAGAACAGGAACAAGAGCAAAAAGCTATATCCATATCATCTTTATTAACACATTGCTTATGATTCCACATTGAAGTCATTTTGGGTAGCAACCAAAAAGAGTATAAAAGCTGCATCATACTATACACTCAAGTTTATCTAAAACTATTGGAGAGCTCATAAAATCATAAAGCAAATCAACCTGCACTAAGCCACATTGTTAGGGAAAATATTTTGTATTAGAATATAAAAACCACAAATGTAAAGGGAAGGGCTTATTGTTCATAGTCAACATAATCCGTATTCTCATTTAACTTGTATGGCATTGCCTCAAAGAATATCTTGACTAGTATCTTCTTTTTGTCAGTCTATAATTTAATGAAAATACAAAAAAATTGCATCAGACACCAATAATGACATACTTGTTTTGTATTATAATACTTGCTTTTATTTCCCCTCGGTTAAAGTAAAAGCAAACAAAAACCATGAAACTAGAAAAACTACACTATAATAATAAGATATTTGTTTATATATATTTGGTGTTGAATGGAGGGGTTCATAACTTTTTCCAGTCTCATTTTGATCTAAATTCAATATATCTTTTCCTAATTGTGTTTCAAAGTGGAATTTGATTACAGTTTTTGTACCATGTCTCGAATTTTTAATATACTCAAGAAGTTGTATTTGTTTTATCAAAAAATACATCGTGGGTTTATAATCTGGTCTTCTTGTATCTCTATCTTGATTATTCGCTAGTTCAGCTTGATATTGTAAAGTTATCTCATTTATTATATTATCTATGCTATCTCCAGTTGATAAATCTAGTCGAACTAAATGTTCTCCATAAGCTTCTACGTCCATGTTTGTATATATGTCTTTTTCTACTAGTTTTCTTCTTCTACTACTATATCACATAGAAGAATAAATTAAAAAAATACGGTCCAACATGCTTCCGTACCTTTCTTCGTTTTGACCAAAATATCGCCGGGTTGTACCACGAAGCTTTGACCGAGCGTTTCAGCCCCAACCTATAATAATATAGGTAACTCTTCTGAGGTTCCTTCAGCAATATTCAGCACAACCTAATTTCGTTTCCTACCTTTAGACGTAAGAAGTAGGACGAAAAGATGTTGGAAATTTTCTTAAGAGAATTCTGCAAGATATAGTGATAGTAGAAGAAAGAGAATTTTTTATTGAAGCATGAGGAAATTTTACAGAGGTAGAAAGGGTGTGAAGACTTCGAGTGTCTTCCTTCGTTCTGAGCTTACATATTTATAGGCACAAAAAGTAAAAACACTATTCTAGATCTTTTTTATAGAGTTTACATATTTACAGCTATTCTTTTTTTACAGCTATCTAGAATTATCTTCAGATATCTTCTTTGTCCGTTATTTTGTCATCTGCTTCAGCTGTCTTCTTGTCATTATCTTCTTTTTTGAGTGCTATCTTTTCTTTGCTGCACGCCGGACATGTGTCTTTTTGATGTTTACGAAACAGACAAATCTTTTGTTGAGCTGTCGGGCTTGATTTGATGACTCCAGTTTGCACCAACTTCATTTTTGTTCGTAAAAAATTCCGTGCTACAAATGGAGTATTTTTTGCGGGTGATATCATGACAGAGGAATGAATTTTTTGTCCTCCATAAGTACGAAATCCTTTTTTGAAGCTTGCTTCCATTCCTTGTAGGACTATCCTTATTCCAATAGCTCGTCAATAATGAATATCTTTTTCTTCAAATTTAATAAAATCTTTAATTTTATCCTGTTTTACAGCTATCGAGAATGAATCAGCTTTTTCAAGCTGTATCAGATGATAAGCAGGATATTGTCCCTCAATATCAAAATCAGGTCCAGCAGATAGGAATTTTAGGATTAAAATATCTTGTGGGGTAATAGTAGAGTTGTTAAAATAACAATCTCTAACCCCATCTTTTATCCATTGAGGTAAAAAGGCTATCTTAGGAAAATTTGGAGAAGATAAATATATCGAATTTAAAGCTCCGAAATCATACCAATATCTAACTTCTTGAGGATCAGAATCTTGTAAATAATTGATCCTTGGATAAATTCCAGAAAAATCAATATATCGATTATCAGTATTGGAGAGATGAAATAAATCTCTCATCATTATCTGTTGTCGTTCTGCTTCAGGAGAAATCATATTCAGTTCTTTCAGTATCTGTGGTGTAGTATGGGCTGAAGATCCAGGTGAAGTATTAGGCCTTAAGTCTACGTGTTTTAAGAATATCTGTTTTGGTGTTTCTTTTGTTTTAGGTGTATCGGGCTTTGGATGACAAGATCCAGCAATATATTGGGTTAATTTAAGGATAGCATCTTCACAATTTTCTATATTTATCTGCATTAATTCACTGCCTCTCCGTAATAGGCTTGCTACCTCTCTAGATAATCCTGGAAGATTAGAAATATCAATAAAATCTGAAAGATTATCCTTAATATGGTGTAGCTCATTATTTAACTTGCGAATTTCTTCAAGCATCTGGAGTCGGTATTCCTCCATCTCTGGTGAGAAAATCTGCTAAGACATTTTTATGAGATTTAATTATTTCTATATCAAAATTATATTCAGAAAGTAAAATCTGCCATCTAATTAGACATTTATATTCAGGTCTACTGGGTAAATTATTTTTTATAAATGCCTTTACCTGAGTATTATCCGTCCTTAATAAAAATCTTTTTGGGAGTAAAAAAGAATAAATTTTTTTACAATTTTTAACTACAGTAAGTAATTCTTTTTCATTTATATGGTATCTACTTTCAGTGTTGGTAAACATTCCTGAACAATATCTACAAAGGCTTTCTCCTATTTTTTCTTTATTATTATAATCTATTTTCTTTAACATTCCACTCCAATAGTTTTCAGAAGCATCAGTTTCTAATATTAAATCATCATTTTCATGTGGTAAGTATAGTTTTGGTAACGATTTACATAATTCTTTTATCTGTTTTACTTGATTTTCTAATTCGAGAGTAAAACTAAATATCTTATCCTTTTTTAATAAATCTTGAAAGGGTTTTCTTAATTTTGCTAAATCCTTTATAAAATCTAAAGCATATGTTAAAATTCCTAAAAAACTCTGTACTTGTTTTTTATCAATTAATTTATCTGGGAATTTTTTCTAATATATGATTTTATAATTCTATCCCTTGGCCATCTACTTGCATTCCTAAAAATTCTACTTTGTTTTGTAATATCTTAGATTTTCTTTTAGATAATCCTAAACCATGTTCAATACAAATATCAGCAAAGGTATTCAATTGCTTTAAATGCATAGTCATATCTTCTGATACAACTAGAATATCATCAATATAGACAAATATAAAGTCATAATCTTTGAAGATATTATCCATTTTTCGTTGAAATATTTGTGGAGCATTTTTTAATCCAAAAGGCCTTACCAACCATTCATATTGACCTTGAGGAGTAGAAAATGCTGTATACTGAATACTATCAGGATGCATTTTAATTTGCCAAAATCCACTTTTACAGTCAAATTTTGAAAAGATCTTTTTAATTCGAGTTCTGTTTATCAAGCTTTCTTTATTAGCAAGAAAATATCCATCAAAAACTGTATTATCATTTAGCTTTTTATAATTAATTACCATCCTAGCTTTTCCTCTACTTTGTTCTGCATGATTTCTTACCATAAAAGCAGGAGAACTATGAGGAGATTGACTAGGTCTAATTAATCTAGAGTCCAATAATTCTTTTATTTGAATTTTAAATTCATTTTGATCTACTTCATTATATCTCATAGGTTTAACTCTAATAACTTTAGATTGATCTATCATTTCTAATTTAGCATATATTTGATTTTTCCCCCAAAATTTTAAAGGATTTTCTGTGTAACATTGGTCTAGTTTTGTTGTAATTTTATCTATTGTTAAATCCAGTTGTCGTAATTCTAGTTGATATTGTAACAAAGGTTGTGTTTTTGGAAAAATCGGTTTGTTTGTATAACCAATATCACCATGCTTAGCAGTGCGAGGGAGAAAGGAAATAGGAAAAGGTTTAGCATATGCTGTTTTAAGGCGTGTAACAGTTATCCAATGATGACAAGGTGTTTTAAACAGTACTTGATTAGCAATTGTATCAAAGATAACTTTATGAAATAATTGTAAAAAATTATTTCCTAACAATATATCAGTACCGCTATCATGAAAATAAAACGGTGGACATTTAATTAAAAATGCACCTAATATAATTATCGATTTTTCTATTCCTTTTTGTATTTCAATAAGATTATTCGATATATCTCTACCTTTTATTATAGGTAAATCTTTATGATATTCTTATGGATAACAGTTTGGTTTACATAAACATGTTCCTGATCCACTATCAATGCATGCAGCAAAATATTCTGATTTATATTCCCGATAGGTTAATCCTATAGGAATATATATACTATAGCGACTTGTCATTTTGGAATATAAATTAATTTTCCATTATAAGTTATCCTTAACCCATATGTGGTAATCTGATATGGTTTAACATTTTCAAGAAATGTTATTCCTAGCATTATTTCTAATGTACTATTAAATCCTTCATTTTCTATTAATAACCGAATAGGTATTATATCTTGTCCAAATCTTATTAATGTTTCTATGGCTTCATCTATGGAATGTAATTCTCCATTAAAATTTGTATATTGATGTACTTCATCTAATTTATATTTTTGTAATCTAGAGCATAATTTATGATTAATGTAATTCCCATTAGCACCAGTATCTATTAATATATTTACTGGAATAAATTTTGTCCCATCATAATATTCTCCTTTTAATTTATAATTTTTTAAAATATCTTCTTTAGCTACAATTAAATTATTATTATATCTATGTGAACTTAGTTGTCGAGTCAAAGGATGACTAATAACACTATTATTTGTAAAAGATAATATAGATGGAATATTAGCTGATAAGATCAAAGGTTTATCTTGTAAATCTATATTTAACGGTCTAGATTCAATTTCTTCAATCTTTGGTAATGTAGGCATTTGTATCTGACAAACTTCATTAAATAAATAAGGAAAATCTATAGTATCTTTTACAACAAAACAATCAGAATGATGTGTATTTGATATAGCATAAGAGATTACATAAGTTATCGAATAGGATCTATTCTGTTGTCTAAAGAAATCTTTCCTTTTGAAATCTTGTATTAAACTTAGAGTTTTATCAAAATCTTTATCCTGTATATGATAAGAAATTCGTGGATAAATATTAAACTTTAACTTACCATATTGTAGGTTTCCTCTAAGGATTCCTAAACAGGCTTCTTCTCTGTTGATTATACGATTATCCATGATGGCTAATTCAATAGGTGTATCTAATCCTTCTTTAAAGGTAGATTTTATTATTATTTGTATGGCTCCTATATGTATCCAGCCAAGTGTGTTTCTTATTTCAGGTTTAATTTTTTGTAATTTCTCCTGAATATCTTTTTTAGCTGAAAGAGGTATGATGACTTTATTAAAAGTAATGGAAACTTCTAAAGCTCTTTCCTGGATATTTAATCCATAAAATAAATTATGGTCTCGAGGTTTTATACCTAATCTTTGTAAAGTACTAACTCTAAATCCAGAATAATTTGATAAAGAAAAATTTTCATTTTGAATCTGTTTTAATTTTCTTTTATCTATTAA
>JANZXP010000003.1:21302444-21314595 GCA_027576715.1 Erythroxylum flavicans
AATGACAAGTCGCTATAGTATATATATTCCTATAGGATTAACCTATCGGGAATATAAATCAGAATATTTTGCTGCATTCATTGATAGTGGATCAGGAACATGTTTATGCAAACCAAACTGTTATCCACAAGAATATCATAAAGATTTACCTACAATAAAAGGTAGAGATATATCTAATAATCTTATTGAAATACAAAAAGGAATAGAAAAATCGATAATTATACTAGGATCATTTTTAATTAAATGTCCACCATTCTATTTTCATGATACTGGTACTGATATATTGTTAGGAAATAATTTCTTACAATTATTTCATAAAGTTATATTTGATACAATTGCTAATCAAATACTGTTCAAAACACCCTGTCATCATTGGATAACTGTTACCCGTCTGAAAACAGCATATGCCAAACCCTTTCCTATTTCCTTTATCCCTAGCACTGCTCAGCGTGGTGATATTGGTTATACATCCAAACTGATTTTTCCAAAAACACAACCCTTGTTACAATATCAAATAGAATTACGACAACTGGATTTAACAATAGATAAAATTACAACAAAACTAGACCAATGCTATACAGAAAATCCTTTAAAATTTTGGGGAAAAAATCAAATATATGCTAAATTAGAAATGATAGATAAATCTAAACTTATTAGAGTTAAACCTATGAGATATAACAAA
Source organism: Erythroxylum flavicans (assembly GCA_027576715.1). Taxonomy (NCBI): domain Eukaryota; kingdom Viridiplantae; phylum Streptophyta; class Magnoliopsida; order Malpighiales; family Erythroxylaceae; genus Erythroxylum; species Erythroxylum flavicans. The sequence goes on from JANZXP010000003.1 coordinate 21,303,127, forward strand.
ATAGATCAAAATGAATTTAAAATTCAAATAAAAGAACTATTAGATTCTAGATTAATTAGACCTAGTCAGTCTCCTCATAGTTCTCCTGCTTTTATGGTAAGAAATCATGCAGAACAAAGTAGAGTAAAAGCTAGAATGGCAATTAATTATAAAAAGTTAAATGATAATACAGTGTTTGATGGATATTTTCTTCCTAACAAAGAAAGTTTGATAAACAGAACTCGAAATAAAAAGATCTTTTCAAAATTTGACTGTAAAAGTAGATTTTGGCAGATAAAAATGCATCCTGATTGTATTCAGTATACAACATTTTCTACTCCTCAAGGTCAATATGAATGGATGGTAATGCCTTTTGGATTAAAAAATGCTCTGCAAATATTCCAACAAAAAATGGATAATATCTTTAAAGATTATGATTTTATATTTGTCTATATTGATGATATTTTAGTTGTATCAGAAGATATTAATATGCATTTAAAACGGTTGAATATTTTTGCTGATATTTGTATTAAACATGGTTTAGGATTGTCTAAAAGAAAATCTAAGATATTACAAAATAAAGTAGAATTTCTAGGAATGCAAGTAGATGGACAAGGGATAGAATTACAAAATCATATATTAGAAAAAATCTCTAACTTCCCAGATAAATTAATTGATAAAAAACAAGTACAGAGTTTTTTAGGAATTTTAACATACGCTTCAGATTTTATAAAGGATTTAGCAAAATTAAGAAAACCTTTTCAAGATTTATTGAAAAAAGATAAGATATTTAGTTTTATGCTCGAATTAGAAAACCAAGTAAAACAAATAAAAGAATTATGTAAGTCTTTACCAAAACTATACTTACCACATGAAAATGATGATTTAATATTAGAAACTGATGCTTCCGAAAACTATTGGAGTGGAATATTAAAGAAAATAGATTATAATAATATTAAAGAAAAAATAGGAGAAAGCCTTTGTCGATATTGTTCAGGAATGTTTACAACACTGAAGTTAGATATCATATAAATGAAAAAGAATTACTTACTGTAGTTAAAAGCTGTAAAAACTTTTATTATTTTCTACTCCCAAAAAGATTTTTATTAAGAACAAATAATACTCAGGTAAAGGCATTTATAAAAAATAATTTACCCAGTAGACCTGAATATAAACGATTAATTAGATGGCAGATTTTACTTTATGAATATAATTTTGATATAGAAATAATTAAATCTGATAAAAATGTTTTAGCAGATTTTCTCACCAGGGATGGAGGAATATCGACTCCAGATGCTTGAAGAAATTCGCAAGTTAAATAATGAACTACACCATATTAAGGATAATCTTTCAGATTTTATTGATATTTCTAATCTTCCAGGATTATCTAAAGAAGTGGCGAGCCTATTAAGGAGAGGCAGTGAATTAATGCAGATAAATATAGAAAATTGTGAGGATGTTAGTCTTAAGCTAATCGAATATATTGCTGGATCTTGTAATCCAAAGCCCAATATCCCTAAAGAAACACCAAAACAGATATTCTTAAAACAAGTAGACTTAAGGCCTAATGCTTCGCCTGGACCTTTAGCCACTACTACACCACAGATATTGAAAGAACTTAATATGATTTCTCCTGAAGCAGAATGACAACAGATAATGATGAGAGAGTTATTTCAGCTCTCAAATACTGATAATCGATATATTGATTTCTCTGGAATATATCCAAGAATCAATTATTTACAAGATTCTGATCCTCAAGAAGTTCAATACTGGTATGATTTTGGAGCTTTAAATTCGATATATGTATCGTCTCCAAATTTTCCTGAGATAACCCTTTTACCTCAATGGATAAAAGATGGGGTTAGAGATTGTTATTTTAACAATCCTACTATTACCCCACAAGATATTTTAATCCTAAAATTTCTATTTGCTGGACCTGATTTTGATACTAAGGGACAATATCCTGCTTATCATCTGATACAACTTGGAAAAGCTGATTCATTCTCGATAGCTATAAAATAAGATAAACTTAAAGATTTTGTTAAATTTGAAGAAAAAGATATTCATTATGGACGAGCTATTGGAATAAGGATAGTCCTACAAGGAATGGAAGCAAGCTTCAAAAAAGGATTTCGGACTTATGGAGGGCAAAAAATTCATTCCTTTGTCATGATATCACCCACAAAAAATACTCCACTTGCAGCACAGAATTTTTTACAAACAAAAATGAAGTTGCTGGAAATTGGAGTCATCAAATCAAGCCTGACAGCTTAACAAAAGATTTGTCTCTTTCGAAAACATTCCAAGGATACGTGTCCGGCGTACAGCAAGGATAAGATAGCACTCAAAAAAGAAGATAACGACAAAAAGACAGCTGGAGCAGAAAATAAGATAGCCGACAAAGAAGATATCTGAAGAAAGACCTAGAGCTGCTAGCTGTAAAGTAAGAAGATATCTAAAGAAAAATCTAGATAAGCTAACTGTAAAGTAAGTTTGTACGTGTACAAAATAAATGATTCTCAAAAAAGATCTCGCATAGTAGTTTTACTTTTTGTGTATATAAATATGTAAGTTCAGAACGAAGGAAGACACGAGGTCTTCACACCCTTTCTACTTCTGTAAAACTTCCCTCATGTTTCAATAAAAAACTCTCTCTTCTTTCTACTATCGCTATATCCTTCAGAATTCTTTTAAGAGAATTTCCAACTTCTTTTTGTCCTACTTCTTACGCCTAAAGGTAGGAAATGAAATCAGGCTGTGCTAAATATTGCTGAAGGAACCTTAGAAGATTTACCTATAGTATTATAGGTTAGAGCTGAAACGCTCGATAACAGCTTCGTGGTATGACTCGGCGATATTTTGGTCAAAACGAATAAAGGTACGGAAGCATGTTGGACCCTATTCTCTTAATTTATTTCTAAAGCTTATGGAGAACATTTAGTTCGATTAGATTTATCAACTGGAGATAGCATAGATAATATAATAAATGAGATAACTTTACAATATCAAGCTGAATTAGCAAATAATCAAGATAGAGATACAAGACGACCAGATTATAAACCCATGATGTATTTTTTGATAAAACAAATACAACTTCTTGAGTATATTAAAAATTCGAGACATGGTACAAAAACTGTAATCGATTTCCACTTTGAAACACAATTAGGAAAAGATATATTGAATTTAGATCAAAATGAGACTGGAAAAAGTTATGAACCCCCTCCGTTATAATGGTATCAGAGCCTATGCTTGATTTAACTATTGATAATTTGTTAGAGATATTTGTTATATTTAAATTGATATGTTTATCTTGTTGGATTATTAGTATTGAAGTAAGTTTTCTCATATTACTTAATAAGATATTTGTTTATATATATTTGGTGTTGGAAGAGGGGAAAGAAAAAGTGATTTCAACTTTTGTTATGATGGCAAGAAGTGTTGAGGAGAGGAAGAAGAGAAAATTAGGTATTTTAATGTTTATTTTCTATTTAAAAATTATAATTTGCTGTTGTGGAAATTAAAATCCACATGTCATTCATGTGACGATGATGCTAGTTGATGTGGACATTAGGCTAACTTTTGCAGAAGATTAAAAGTTTGAATTATTTATTGTTACTTTTTGAATTTGGGCTAGAATTACAAAATTCTATAAAGTACTTTTTTTTTTGTAATTAACCCAATTTTAATGCATAAAATATTTTCAAAAATAGTTATGATGTCTAAAAAATAAAATATTTTTATGTTAATTTCGATAAATGGAGTTATTGTATCAAATTTGAAATATTTTTGTTTTAATCATTATCTGACACTAAATCTTAATTGTTTAAAAATTGAGGAATTATTTTATAATTTTTTAAATAATCCAAAATAGTATTTAGCATTGACGAGTATTAGTATTGTACAGTACTAGTACCAAAACTAGTACAAGTTATATTTGCAACTTTATTTGAAACTCAATCTCTATATTAAATGCGCATGGCTACTTTCATCTTGTAAGCATGGTTTTTGTTTTTATTTTTTAATTTTAATATATATGTTTAATTTATTTTTCAAGTTTTTCACTTTTATCTGTTAGCATCTATCTGTTTTAAATGTAGATTTAATTTAGGCCTAATAAACAAATAGAATAAATAGTGGTATAATTATTGAGACCTATCCTTATTTTTCTATTTTTATAAGATATGAAAAATTTTTAGTTTCCTATTTTATTTTTAAATCTAATTTTATTATTAATTAAATAAAAACTATTTGACTATTAAATATTATTGGCTAATAAGAATTAGAATTAATATAATTTAATTATTGAACTTGTTAATTTTAATGTCTCTAAAAGAATTTCACGAGTTGTACCTTTTAAAAGAGAAATTTTATAATGAGAGATTGAATTTTACTGATTGAAAATTGAGGGACTATTTTGTAATTTTAAAATTTGTTATCCCATATTGACTAATATTAGTACTATATCGTACGAGTTCCGGTACGATATTTGCAACTTTGCTACTAAGGTCAAAATAAAAATTGAAATATCCTTTCCAATTAACAAAAGATAAATTAGTCTTTTTCTAACTCTACTTGATTCTCCAAAATTTGACCAGTGACAATCAATCATTGTCAAACATGTCTTTTTTCCATTCCTTTGGATACTTCCTTTTTCTAAATTGATCTTCATACACTTAACTTCTATGTCTATCTTTTGAACTTCCTCTTTCATTGACACATCAAATTTGCTTGTTTGTCATGTGTAACACTATGTCTATAATGCAAACATAAAATTTCCTCAACTATTGTGACAGGTTTCTACTCCATAACCTCATCTGTATTCATCCTGATTATTCATCTTGTCACATTCATACGATATAGACTAAACCTTTCTTAGCAAAAGCCTTTGCTCGTAGCTTGCTCCAAAACCATAGCACTTGTTGGTTAACCTCTTCAGCTTCCTATTTAGTTGTTTTAGCAAGCTTTTCAAGTGTCTTGCAGAGCTGTGCGGGTATTTCAACTTGCTGTCCAGTTTTTTCAGTTTGTTGTTTAGGTGTTTCTACTTCTTGTTTAGTTGTTTCAGCTTGTCGTTTGTCCATCTTTCCTATCTTCACTGTCAAGTTTAGGTTGCTGGTTTGCTGTATTCTTTTTTATGGGAGTTGTCAATTGTTGAAGATGCGCTTCAATGTTTTCCATCCTCTCCAAAATTCGTAAGATTAGTTAATCCCTCCCTTGCTCATTGAATAATCCCTTACACTTCCTTCCACTATGTGTCACTGCTGTTGGGACAACACTCAATCCTCTGTATGCCCTTTTGCTTTGCATGGACATTATTGGACCTAAGCTCTACAACTAAATTGGTGTGGGACGGATAGAAGACATTGTAACAATTTGATAAAAACATGTCTAAACTGAAACTAGGGGCATTTGAAATATTGAATTTAGGGCTGGAAATTAGAAAAATAAGGGAATGGGATAAAGGATAGATCTAAGAGTTTACTAAGTTTTTGTATCAAGAATTAAAAATCACACCAAAGAATTGAAATAAACAAAATTGTTTCAATCAGACCAATAGTTTTCTAGAGCTTACTTATAGACTTTAGGAATCACTCCCAAGTATTTAAGAATCATTCTTAGAAACGTGATAACACTTAGATAATAATTCTTTTCTTTTTATTATTTGAATTTTAAATCTTGAAATCCTAATCCTAATGGAATAAGAAGCCTGATGAACTTCCAAAATAAGAACATCATCATATTTAATAAGGATTCTTATTATTCCTTAACAAACTTAATCTCTACAATGAGAAGGAAAACATAAAAAATAGAAATATTTTCCTTTTCTAGCTATAATAGAACCGGGGAATTAGAACTTTGGTTAAGTAATTATGTTATCAAATGTATGCTTTCAATAGATTCTAAACTTTACTATTTTCCTTGTTTGGATTTATTGGCCCTAGCTGTTAAATGCTACAATTTAGTAGAATTTACTGTTGATTTTGGATGGTTGATGTGATTTACTGACACTGAGTTTCATCAAAAGAATTGGAATATGTTGACATTTTGTGAAACAATCCTATATCATATCTAAGGTGCCATTGCACTCATTAATCAATTAATTGTTATTAGTACTTAAACATTGCACTGATATCTAAGTAATACAAAGAAATATAGCATTAACGCTACTTTTATGAAAAAATGTGTCAATTACATAGGATCCTGTTAAAAATAGATAAATCTTGTTTCCTCTTTTTTTGGTTGCAGGAATTATATCATGAAATGCATGCTTTGGACAGATTTGAACAAGATTACAAGCGTAAGCTTGAAGAAGATGATGGTTCCAATGTTGCACAAAGAGGTAGGTTTATGGCTTGATTTAGTTTCCACATTGTTGTTTCTTGATGGTTCCGCTAATTATAAATGTTCCTTCTATTTATACATATTTTTATAATCGTTAGCTTGTTATGGGTATTTTTGTTTTACTTAAAAAAAACCATAAGGAAGAAGATTGATGCTTTTTGGTTCTCTCAATTTCTAATGATAATCTTAAAAATAAATCTTATGCATAGGCCTTCAATATTTGTTTTAAAGATTTAAATTTATGTAATGGTTCTTCTATTTGCTAGTTGTCTGATACTTCCTTGGTTCAAATTTGAAGAATTCAAAATTGTTAATACGTATAGCAAAATATTATGAATGACTTTGTTTGGTTTTGAAATTTGTATGGTAAAAGTCTGAAATTGCGATCTTCCTTCTGAAAAAGTTTAGGTTTGACTTATTTTAAAGCGTGTATTTATCTTATTAAGATGATCAAGATATCGGTACATGAACTTCTTGAGCTGCGAAGCATGGAATGTTGGGCGTATAAAGGTGTTGGTAAATTAGAAAAACTGATATCTAGTGGATAATGATCCCAATAAAATAGGGAAATCTTATCCTAGATTCAGGATAAGATAAATCAGCATCTAAGTAGTTAAGATGTCGCAGATTAGTAGAGATAAGTAGTTAGAATACTGATTATATACTAGCTGTATTTTAGTTAGGATACTGATTCTACATTGGCTGTATTTTTCCTATTTAAGATGCATCAGTCAAGGAATAAAATCACAGAACTTGAGTTCTAGTTTTCCTATTCAGTTCTGTCAACGTGGTATCAGAGCAGGGGTACCTAGCTTCTGTTTTTTCATCGATCTTTGTTTGAAGTTCTGCCCAGATAGCAGAACGTCACGCTTCTCTTATTGGGGAGCCACCACCTGATGTCTGGCCATCAAAATCCTTGCGTGTGTGTCACGTGTGCCGTCTAGAGCTTTTAGCTTTCCTTCCACCCGTTGACACATCCAGGTGCATGTGGCAGTGTCCTCACCTTCGACCAAGTTCTCCAGCATCGCGTCCTATCCTCCGGTGATCTTAAAGGCCTGGTTTTTTAGACCACTGCTGCCCTCCTCCTGCAACTGCTATCCTAATCTGTTCTTTGTTGCTGTTGTCCTCTAGTGTTTTGTTTTTCAAGTTTGTGATTTTGGCACAGGTGGGATTTTTGTTAATTCCTATCAGTTTTGGTGTTGAGCTGTCACTTTTTGTTCTCTGTTAGATCATGAATTTCAAGGAAGCCATGGTGGGTTCTGGTTCAACTTATTCAGATGGCAGTAGTGGGCTGACTTCAGGACGAGGAAGTAGCATACCTGCACTGATTTCTGTCTCAGAAAACTCTCTCGAAATCTCCATTCATTAGCTGAGTGGCAAAAACTACCTTGAATGGTCCCACTCTATACATTGATGATCGATGGCAGGGGAAAACTCGGATATTTAAATGGTGAGGTCAAACAACTAGCTACAAACAACCCTTGATATTGACAGTGGCATTCGAAAAACTCAATGATTACTACATGGTTGATCAATTCTATGGATTTAGCTATTGGGAAGCCCTTCATGTTCATGCCAACCCTTAATTAAAGCAACAACTATAAAGAATAAATCAAACAAAGGAATTAGTCAAATGAAAATTGAAGTCAGCGATGCTAATACGCCCCCCCTCAAGTTAGACGGAGAGGGACAGACTAACTTGGGAAGATGACGATGCAGGCTTGGATAAAGCTTTGGTAAGTGAGTCCCCAAGTTGATTAGCAACATGGATATGTGCAATAGTAATAAGCTTGCGATGAACTTGATCTCGGACATAATGGAAATCAATAGTGATGTGCTTCATGCGACTATGAAAATTGGATTTTGACAGAGGTATGTAACTCCGATGTTATCACAGTAGATGATAGGGGACATTGGAAGAATAATGCCAAGCTCAAAGAGAAGGTTTTTAACCCAAGTTGTTTAAGCTAGTGCACTTGCTACAGCCTGATACTCTGATCGTGCAATTGTTGTTTGTTTCTTTGACGACCAAATTATAGGATTTAAGTCGAGATATTGCAAATAACCAATAGTAGAGATGCGATCTTTTACATCGCTTGCCCAATCTGCATCATAGTACATGACTAGATTCATGGCGTTGCTTTTCCTTAAACAGAGACCATGAGTCATAGTGCCCTTGAGGTACCTGAGGACCCGTTTAACTGCTTTCCAATGTAGTTGAGAAGGGGAATGCATAAATTGTGACAGCTTGTTCACAGAATATGAAATATCCGGTCTTGTGAAACTCAAGTATTGAAGTTTGCCAACAACTTGTCTATACGTTGTAGCATCTACAGGTTATCAAGAACACGATACATTTATGAGGAGCTCATGGGTGTCTTGGCTGATTTACAATTGGGCATATTTTGCGCTTGAAGAATATTAGATATATCGAGTTTGAGATTGGAAGAGGCAATCTAAATGCCTTAACACTTCAACACCAATAAAGTAATGTAAGTGACCAAGATCTTTAATAGGGAAACAAGTGGCAAGGGACAAAATGACTTGTTGGACCACTGTGGTCTGGCTTCCAGTTAGGATGATGTCATGGACATAAACTAGAAGGTAAATGCTGATAACAGAATCCTTCATGATGAATAAAGAGCTGTCAGACTCAGATGTAAAGAATCCCATGGAGAGAAGATGTGCTTTGAGTTCATTGTACCAGGCACGAGGGGCCTGCTTTACACAATAAATGGCCTTTTAAAGCTGACAAATATGAGAAGGATATGAGGGATCTTCAAAACTTGGTAGTTGATTCATGTATACTTCTTCGTCAAGACTGCCTTGAAGGAAAGTGTTGTTGACATCAGGCTGCCGAATTGGTCATTGGAATTGAATAGCAAGAGATAGAACCACTGTAATCGTTGTTGGCTTAAAAATAGGACTAAATGTTGAATGATAATCAATCCTTGAACGTTGTGTAAATCCTTTTGCGACAAGCCGAGCCTTGTAGTGGTCCATAGAGCCATTTGGTTTTCTTTTAACCCTGTACAACCACCAACAAGAGACAACATTTTTAGAGGAGTTAGGAGGAACAAGTACCCACGTTTGGTTTTTTATCAATGCATCAAACTCTATTTTCATAGCTTGTTTCCACTCTAGTAATTTGTTAGCCTGGATGAAGGTTGTGGGGTAATGTCAGATTGAACTTTAGCCATATAATCAAAAATGGGTTTTGGTTTGAAGACGTTATTTTGAGAACGGGTAACAATGCGTCGGGTTGGTGAGTTGGGGAAAATAGAAGGAGTGGGTTCTGATGTGGCAAGTGTAGTAGGTGGGGGTTGTGCAGAATCTACTGGTGTATGACAAAAGTGGTGGTTGGTTGAATGAGTGACCAAATCTATATCGGAAATTGAGTTACCTACAGGAATGAGATTGGGCAAATCTGAAATTCGGTTGGGTGATGTAGCTGATGGTTGGTGGGCCTAAGGTGAGTAAGTTGAGACAAGTCATCCCATGCTAACTATTTAAAAGAAGCAGAAATATTAGTAAATATTGTTTTGAAAGGAAACTTGTATTCCACGAAAAATCACATCACAAGACAAATAAATTTTAGATTTAATTGGATCAAAACATTGATGATAGTTGTGAGTGAGAGAAAAGCCTAAGTAAATACATGGTGTGGATCTTGGTTGAAGATATTCAGAAATACTCTTGTCATCCTTTGTGATGCGACTAAGTTGATCTTGACTTTTATTTGCATAAGTGGTATGAAGAAGGTCCCATGCTTTCTCGGCATTAGACGCACCGGCTACGGTCGATGCAATGGTGCTGTCAACAGAGGCCATCATTGCTTGATGAATGAGGCAGTCTTGATGAACCCAAAGACGGTATGTTGGGTTGATTTCAGTTGTGTTGGCGCTTGTGATTGTCCTCTCGGGCCAAGGTGTAGAGCCATCAAGATGCCCAGCCAGTTCATAACCTTTGAGAAGGAATGTTAATTGAGTCTTCCATGCAGAGAAATTGGAATTGCCTTGCAGTTTGATAGGCAATTGTGAGGATGAGTTAAACTGCACAATGTGATTGTTGATATTTGGATTATCAGCAGTGATAGGTGTAGGACAGGTAGTGGAAGCCATTGAAGGTGGTGAGGGCTGTTTGTGTGTTGGAAGAAAGAAAAGGAGTAGACTCGTAAGAGTTGTATTAGCTTTGCTAGCATAATGAGTTTAGAAAACCAACTAAACTTTTATTGAATGACAAACCAAATGTTAAATACAATAATGATCCTAAAGAGACTCCCTAACTCTAGGAGCAATATTAACAAACTAGTAACGACCCTTAATTAAAGCAACAACTATGAAGAATAAATCAAACAAAGGAATTAGTCCAATGAAAACTGAAGTTAGCTAAAAGATAGCACATGTGATGCTAATAATACTTGGATGGTTCAAATCTCAGGTTTGAATTTGTTCAAAGCAATATCTCTCATGATAATTCACAAAAAGACAACACAAAATTATTAGAAGCAAATGAAGTAAATATTGACAATGTTGGATCGGTTAATCAACAACCTGTGACAATGCCATCACAAAATGATAGTACTGGAAACCTGAAGATAGATGAGAAATGGTACAAAGGTTTTGTATATTCAAATGAACATCTAGCATAAAAATGGAAGGCCACCATTTCGTAGCATCCTCATGAGTCTAACCAAAGGTTGGATCAAGAAAATTATGATGTTTCCACAAATGTCCATGTTCCTAAAAGTGTTCATGTAAGTGATTCTAACCTAAACTCTTCTTCTCAAATTGATCTCCCTGTAGCTCTTAGGAAAGGTATTAGGTCTTGTATACAACATCCTCTCTCCAACTTTGAATATTTCACCCATGTATTATGCCTTTATTTCACAAGCATCTAGTATTCCTATTCCTAATAGTATTCAGGAGGCTCTAAAAGTTCCTGAGTGGAAAGGAGCTATTCTTGAAGAGATGAAAGCCTTGGAAAAATGCAACTTGGGAAGGAATCAATCTACCAAATGGAAATGTAGAATAAGAAGAAGTTTTCTGTATATTGCTTAGAATGATACTACAACTATTTATACATGAATACATAGGTTTAAAATGGAAAGTAATTCCTATAATCATGCTAAATCCCTATAACTATGATATG
>JANZXP010000003.1:21314695-21331898 GCA_027576715.1 Erythroxylum flavicans
TCGCCACCGCCTCTATTTCCATCTATGTTCTCTTGAAGATTAGAGGAAGCTTTACACAACACATAGTATAAACAATCAGACGTTCATGTAATAGCTTTCTAATAGAAAATGAGAACAGATAATAAAGAAAAAGAGCTAATTCGAATGATACTAAAAACCTTGAAGAAAAAGATTGGTCATTGAAGGCAAGGTGATTAAACTTTGATAAGGAGATTTGTTGTGAATCGATTTGTTCTTCATCAAGGATAATTTTGTCGCATTCCTCCCATCAGAGCTCATTTCGGCCATCAAAAACTAGTCACCACGTCGATATCCTGCGATGAATTTATTATATTAACAATTTTATTTTGAAATGTCAATGGAAAGAAAAACAAGTCATAATTATAATCAACATAGAAGTAGAGTATAAAATTTAGTAAGGAAATGAAAAATTATATGAAGTTATATGCAGTTAACAAAATATTCACAGAAGAAGAAAAGATCATTGGAACTTAATTTTTTAACCATCCAAAAAATCCCATGCACAAGAACATTCTATACTTGCCAGTCACCATTAAAGATAAATAAAATCCAGAGCATATAGCATAGATTAATAAGTGATTTGACATCTTTACGAATAGAAGACTTCTTATTTGAATGTTCTAACATTCTATTAATGTTAATTTTATGATCTATTAAATAAGACTACATATGATAAAGTTGAGAATGTTAACTGTGTATGTATTATATTTAGGAGATGCATAATTAAGTGTGCTTTCATCTAAAGTCACTATTATGATAAAAATAGTTGGGTCCTCTAAGCCCCCCTTAGATATAGAGAGAGCTATAATGATGGAATTCAAAAAAGAGTGAAGTACAAAAACAGTATGGCTAACCATAAGTAATCAATAAGATGCAGAAAATAAACAGAAAATGAATGTAAGAAATCCAAATAGATGAACCTAGGAGATCGAAGTTGTCTTTCCAAAACAAGACCTTATGATCTCTAACTACTAGCTAGAAATTTGGATTAAGCAAGAAGACACTGAGTAGTACAAAAGAATAAAGTAATTTCATACCTTAAAGTTAGCTTTCACCTAAGTTGGGAGTGATTTGTGACTCCTCTAAGAAAAAGCTAATGACTACCTATTGCAAAACAATGACCAAAGGTAAAAAGAAGAAGAAAAGGTCAGAAACAAGATAGAGGAACCCATACGTGGCAACTTGATCAGCTCGAAGAAGAAGATCGCCTTAAATGGTTCAGCCTTAATTAGGAAGCATCTGAAGACTCTTTTTGCGAGGAAGGTTTTAAATTTATGTCCTCTGTTTGGGTAATTATGTTTTCAATTTCATAAATGACGTAGTTTTGGCTTCACTTTTGGCGACGAATATAAAAATCGTCGTCAAAATTTGAACTTTGCAAAGATTTTTATATTTCATCGCCAAAACCTATTCCTATATATTACACTCCATAAATTATAGAAATTATATATAATATATAAATTCTACATAACAATATAAAATTTACATATAATAAATAGAGAATTATGATTAAATAGACTAACATGATAAGTAAGATATGTGAAAATGTATTTATTATCTATATATTCATAAATCATTATACTAATTACTATTATTATCTATACATTCATATGAAATTATATTAGTTACCATATATAATTTTATTTATTGCAATATAATTAAAAATAATTGTAGTATAGTAAAAAATGGAAATCAATATTAAATATTAATATCAATTCTTAAAAATCAAATTTAATATTATAGATAATCATTATAAGTCTAAAAATAAATTTAGCTAACAACAATGTCATTTCAAAAATTTATAAAACTAAAAACACAAAATTAATTTATATGACATAAATTAATACTTTTTATTTATCTCTTCTAAAATATATGATTTGACAATTTTATATGGTGTCACAAAAGTCTATTTATTATATACTATTTTATAGACAATATATATTACAAAATGTTGTTAAATATATATATATATATATATATATATATATATGAAAAGAATTGACGACGATTTATAAAATCATTGCTAAATACATCCTTTAGCGATGCTTATACTAAAACGTCACCAAAAGATTAGGACTTTGGCGACAATTTTAGTAAATCGTCATAAAAGGTCAACCATCTGGCAATGTTTTTATTATTTCTTTGCCAATGGTCTACCTCTAGTAACGATTCTGTGAGGTCGTCACCAAAGGGTAGGCTATGCTCGAATTTGTGTAAGTGTAGAGCTCTCCCAGGAACTTCTACATGCGATTCCAATTCTAAGACTTGGTGAGTGGAAGGTACTTTGAGAGGAAAACATTGCAATTTCATATAAGTGGAAACCCCATCCCAAAATCCAAGGGAAAGTTAGAAGGCTACGAGAAAAATCTTTCAAACAGGGACTTATTAAGAACTTATGGGTATGGATACAACTCATGTTATAAATGCCACTGGAATTGCAGACCAAGAGTATCTTCCAAATAGTCAGAATCATCATCCTACTGAGAATACTGATGGTTTTCCCTTGAATAGTATGGACAAACATATTCTCTCTAACAGTGTCGAGAATGAATCCACCCCAAGGAAACTCCTTCTGAACTTACTACAGACCCCATTATTCACTCAGCTGATTGTGGGGACCTCTTCAATGAACACACTAAGAGCACATCACCATTTCCTCGAAATCTTTCTGAAATGCCTAGTCACTCACCTTACACTCAATCTACACAAAAGTGGGGATAGACAATGAAGAGGAAAATATGTAGTTCCAAACTGTAGAAAGCTGAAGATCTCAAACGAGCATAAAGGGCTCCAACAACAAATAACTTTAATATGTCAATTATCATCTGGAATGTTCGAGATTTAAATTGCCCTACAAAGCAAGCTTCTTTAAGGGATTTCCTTTGGGGGGAAATTCCTCTCATTGTAGGATTACTAAAAACTAAAATAAAAGTAGAGAATGTTGGTATGTTAATCTAAGTTTAGGTTGGTAGAAGCTTACAACCGATTCCTACCATTTTTTTGGTCACATTATAGTCTGGTATAAGGCTGATGAAGTTATAGTTGAGCTTCTCCATTGTTCTGATCAGATGTTGCACCTTAAACTATCCTTTTTGAATGATAATACTGATATCATTTCATCCATCATCTATGCTAGTAATTTTGGCTTCCAATGAGCAACATTATGGTTTGATTTAATCACTCTCAATAAAGACATCTGACTGCCTTGGATCTTATGTGGTGATTTTGATTCTATATCGTATCCATCCAAGGCCCATGGTAACTGTAATCTCCACCATTTCTCTGATGATTTTAGGACGTGTGCTGATCAGCTAGAAGTGACAGATTTGAAGTCCGTTGGCCATAAGTACACATGGTCTAATAAACAAAGCTCCCATTGGTTCATACAAAAGAAATTTGATCGTGCCTTGGTCAATGGCAACTGGTTTACTCAGTTTCCCGACAGCAGTGCCACATTCCTTGATTCTTTGTTATCATATCATACCCCAATTAGGGTGGAGCATCTTATCTCATCGGTTGCTAGAAGGTTCCCTTTCAGGTTTAACAATCACTTGGCTAATGCACTAAGTTTCTTTGAAGCTTGCAAAACAGGATCCGATTGCTATTTTCAAGGAACCAAACAGTTCATTTGCATCCAAAAACGGAAGGCAATTAAAAAAGAAATAAAATCACTGCATTCTTTGAGAGACTCTACTGCCCAATCTCTTTCTAAAGCCATTGAAGCACTGATGGGCATCCAACATCGTCTTACAATAAATCCGCAAGATCCACAACTTCTTGCTAATGAAAAACAGGCCATCTCTCACTACTTGTCCATAGTTGAAAATCACAACTCATTCCTTCAACAAAGAGCTAGAGTGAATTAGCTTAGGGAGGGTGATAAATGCACCAAGTTCTTTTTCAACTCCATCATAGCTCAATAAAACATAAATAGAATATGCTCCATTTCTACTGGTAAGGAAGTTCAGCTTCAGAACTATTAGGACATTCAAGAAGAGGCTACCATGTTTTTTAACACCTTGCTGGGTATTTCAACTTATGAAATTGTCACTAATGCAAGTCTCTCGACGTTCATTTCTAAGAGACTAAACTTGACAGATTTCGACATGTTGACTAAGGCAGTTGATGATAAGGAAATTGAGGAAACTCTTACCCGCTTGAATGGTATGAAAGCTCTAGGTCCGGATGGACTCAATGACTACTCCTACCAAAAATCGTAGGAAATCACAGGTCCCTTTGTCAAGAAGGTTGTAAAGAAATTTTTCTCTAACGGAGTACTTCTTAAGGAAATCAATCACACTTTTCTTTGCTTGATTCCAAAAAGTGATCACTCCTCCTTCTTTAGTGGTTTCCAACCAATCTCCTATACAAACTTTCTCTATAAAATTATTTCAAAGATCCTCGTAACTAGGCTAAGGAAAGCACTTATCCCTCTCATCAATGATAATCAGGGAGCTTTCATTTGTAATAGGCAAATTGGCAATAACATATTGATGGTGCAAAGGCTTCTCAAGGGTTACTCACATACAACCTCCACTCCTAATTGCACCACTAAGATTGATTTTCATAAAGCCTTTGACAATGTTCGATGGAGTTTCTTATAGAAAATGATGCAGGCTTATGGATTCATAGATATATTCATCCAATGGATTAAAGAATTTGTCACCACTGTGTCTTACTCAGTCCTCATTAATGGCAGCCCCTCAAAGTCGTTCAAGGCAGGGAAAGGTTTAAGGAGGGGGATCCTCTTTCCCCCTACCTTTTCATCATGTGTATGGAAGTTCTTAACTCTATCATACAATATGAAGTGACTTTGAATCCTAAGTTTAAACCCCATTCTAAGTGTAAGAAACTTGGTTTAACTAACCTTTCCTTTGTAGATGATCTGTTATTATTTTGTAGTGCCAAGCTTGAATTTATACAGAGCTTTATGAAGGCTTTTGACAGATGTAAGGCAATATCGGGTTTGTAAATCAACATTCATAAGATTCATTTTACCATTTCCAAAGGAGCTGCTCCAATGGCTACCTAAATAGTGTCACTCACTAGTATGGATTAGAAAAGCCCACCCTTAATCTGTCTGGGTCTTCCGGTTTCAACAAGAAGACTTACCTTCTTTAAATGTACTCTAATCATAGAGAAAATTCAGAGATAAATAAGATCCTGGGTGAGTAAATTCTTATCTTTTGTTTGAAAACTTCAACTTATCAAATCAGTGTTGAGTTCCTTGTATATCTATTGGGGCTCACATATTTTCCTTGCCAAAGGTGTCATCAAGGAAATAGAAAGAATACTCAAAGACTTCTTGTGGAATCAGTCAATGGGAGTTAAAGGAAGTGTAAAAATCAAATGGACTGATATTGGCTACCTAAAAGAAGAAGGAGGGCTGAATATTATCTCTGTTAAACTCAAAAACCAGTCACTATTATTGAAGAGGTTATAGTGGATTATCGAAGATAAAATGTCTTTATGTCAATGGTGGATACATTCCTTTTTCTTTAAAAGGCGAAGCATCTAGGATGTCTCTATGTCTCTAAATAACTCTTATTTTTTGAATTAATTACTGCACTTGAGAAATTTTGTACAGGACCATATGACTTACATCATCTACAACAGGAACCTAATTTCCCTATGGTTTGATAATTGGATAGACCAAAGAAATCTCTACTATACACAACAGTTGCACAGAGCTCCTAATGATATCCCTATAGATACCAAAATGGAATTTTTCATTAATGGTGATAGACGAAATTTTCCATATCACCTCACTCACTTGCAACCTTTGTATGCTCCCTCTCTTCATCCTGATACATTCTAATGGTATAATAGGCCTACCCATCTCCTCGCAAATAAACAAAGCAGGGACCAGTTATGGGTGATGAAACTTGAAGTAGGATGGTACTGAATCATCTGGCACAAAATTATCCCCTTCAAAACCTCCTTTCTCTTGTGGCTCACTAAACAAAATAGATTAAATACAACTGATCAGCTCAATTACTTGATCATCAATATATGATGTCCTTTCTACTTACCTCAGGAAGAAACATAAACCACTTATTCTTCATCTGTGAGGAGACTCATCAGGTCTAGAAGGCAACACAACTCAGTTGCTAATGGCCAAATCATTTTACTAGTTTCTCCAGTACAGTCCAATGGCTAGCTACTCAAAGAACTCCCTTACAATTACCCCATATTATAGCTGCTAATATGTGTTTTCAGATAGTATGGAAAGAATGCAATGCCATAACTCAAATATAAACGAATAGATATTCTCATCCCTGAAGCCCTTAACAACATCAAAGAGCTTGATTTATAAACTGATTACTCAGTAGCTCTAACCTTCTCCATTTATTACTACCATTTTCTCTCTATGTTTTAAGTAGTTAAAAAACTTTACACCTCTCTTGTTTCAAAGGGTATCCCCCTAAAGACATGTCAACTTATATTGATTTATCATTATGTTATTTACTTAAATTTCATTTAGTAACTTATTTTTAATTGTATAGCTAGTTGGATAAAAGTTGGATGTCTCATTAGAAATGTCCCTTGAATAATTAGAAGGAGTTAAGATTGGCGAGATGTTAGAAGATTATGGGAATTATATGGAGAATATGAATGAAACTGGTTTGCCTAACATAATTGGTAGTATTATAAAAGTTAATTTTAGGAAGTTATTGAAAATTGCTCAACAAGAATTATATCCATGGTGCTCGAAATTCTTACAGCTATCTTTTATTGTGAAGTTGTTACATTTAGAGGTCTATAATAAATGGAATAATTAATATTTTGTCATGATAATTGACTTGCTTAATGATACATTACTTGTTGGACACAAATTGCGCAAATCTTACTATGAAGCAAAGAAATTGTGAAGTGACCTCAGATTTGGATATATATCAATACATGCTTGTAAGTATGATTGTGATATATTTTAGAAGGACAATAAAGATCTTAAAGAATGTCCTATTTGCAATAGTGATGAAGAGTTGAATCATAATGTAATTAATGATGATAATTTTCAAGATCTTGATTATGATAATTAAAGGTAATAGAAGTCTTCTTTATATTGTTTGAAATGTAATGATAGTAACATTTATGTTAATGCATATTATTGATGTTTGAGTTATTTCAATACAAATTATTGATGATTAAGTTATGTTCATGCGGATTATTGATGTTTGAGTTATGTTAATGCGTATTGTTGATGTTTAAGTTATGTTAATGCAGATTGTTGATGATTAAGTTATATTAATGTCGATTATTGATGATTGAGTTTTGTTAATACATATTGTTTCTATTTGAGTTATGTTAATGCATATTTTTGATAATTAACTTATATTAATGTAGATTATTGACGACTAAGTTATGTTAATACTTATTGTTGATGTTTGAGTTATCTTAATATGGATTGTTGATGATTGAGTTATGTTAATAGGGATTGTTAATGATTGAATGTACGTTTGTAATGATGATTAGATGTATTGTAATGTTAATAAAATTTATGTTTGTTTTTATAGCTATCCAATATAATGAAACTTGGTAGAAACAAAGCAAAGAAGGTGGCAAGTACCAAAATTATTCCTACCCAACAATAACCAGATCAATCAGTTCTTAGCTAACAACAATATTTGACCTCATCCATTAATGAAACAAGTCAGTAACAACCTCATTCTACCTCAACTAGTACAGATGGATCTCCAGGTTTATTAATCTTTAACACATTCAAAACGACTTTTCCAACCCAGTGGACATAGAAAGGTGTGTGAATGACACATTGAAGTGAAGATCGAGAATGTGTGGAGAAGTCGGACCATGGTGGACCTCATGTTCCATGACTAGT
Source organism: Erythroxylum flavicans (assembly GCA_027576715.1). Classification (NCBI taxonomy): domain Eukaryota; kingdom Viridiplantae; phylum Streptophyta; class Magnoliopsida; order Malpighiales; family Erythroxylaceae; genus Erythroxylum; species Erythroxylum flavicans. The sequence goes on from JANZXP010000003.1 coordinate 21,322,557, forward strand.
ATGGAGTTCGAAGCTTCAGGTTCGTGGGGCCTACACTGCCTATTGATCAATCCAACTATTTCAAAATATGCTCAAATATATATTTACATGTTTAATGCATATTTTGTTATCATTATTCATTTGTTGTCAAGTCCTAATGTCAACATCAGAAAAAGAGGTAGAGGTATAACTAAAAATTGTGTGTTGCAACGAATGAATGTTGAAATGAACAACAAGTTGTTAGTATATATTGATACTTCATAAGGTCGTCCTTTAGATAAGATTCAATTAGCAAAAATTGTCTAGTGGGTTGGGATAATTGCCATAACATAAGATTCAATCAGCAAAAATTGTCTAGTGAGTTAGGATAATTTTTAGAACAGACTTACCTTGCCTAAAACATGCTAAGGAGTTGAAGGAAGACAACTTGCTTGAGAATTCTTTAGATAAAGTTTTGGTAAATTTTCAATTTATTTAACTATATGCAATATTGTTTCACTTATTTTAACATTAATTACACTTTTACTTGTTATTCACAGATGAAATTGAATGTCATCGATATCGACAGCCCTAGTATTTCAAACCGTGTCACTTCATTGTTGAAACAAAAGACCAGGGATCATCATTATAGACTGCATCAGTATTACAAATCTTTTCCTTCTGATACGAAGCAAGGAGACATGTTCCAACATGGGTGTCTCAAAAAAATTAGAACAATTTTTGTGATTATTTGGCCTTTCCAAAGTTCATGTTTGTTTTCTTTCCCTTCACATTTGTTTCCATTAATCTTGTTAATGATTTAGCGACCATCTTTTAGGAAAAATGTTAGAAGGTTAAGATGAACAGAGGAAAAATAAAAGACCTCGTAATCAAAGCTCCAAATTATTTGTCATCTTGTAAAATGAATATATAAGATCTTTGTTTACAAGTTTTAAGTTGATCAATAAATATTATATTATTTATTGTGCATTATATTTTTTTTTCATAAAACAGAGTGAGAAGGAACTATTGGACAAGAGTATAGGATCACAATTTACGAACTCTCTCACTATACAGAAGATTAAGGGTGTTTGAAGAAGCCCAAAATAACTATGTAAGTATAATTTTTTTAAAATTTTAAGTTTATTTATTTTTTTAGTACTAACTTATAATATTTGTATTGAATATTGGTTTTATTTTTTAATTTTAGAATAAGATGCAAGAGTTCATGTAAACATCAATGTCTGAGGGAAATAAGGCAAATGTAGAAGACATTTACAACAAGGTGCTTAGTATATGATTCGAATATATGAAAGATCTTAGGTTTGAGATTAAGCCAACCGTTTCATCCTCATCAAGATCAAGATATGGTCAAAATCTTGAAGAAGAAAACAAGTCTCTTAAGGTTAAATTACAATATATTAAAAAAAGTTGGCCAAGTATGAAAAATGCCGAAAAAATTACTTGGCCTAAATTATACAAGTATTGAAGATAAAAATGAGACTGAGTGATTTGTATTATATCTTGTAAACTAATCTTTGTATTTATTATTTTATATATAAGTATTTTTGAAATTGTAATTAAATTCTTGTACACGAACAAATTTAATGATATTTTATTTTTATATACAATGCTTCAAATTATCAATTATTTTTGTATATTTTTATAAACATGAACAACAAAAAATCTAATTATTATATACAATAATATGGATTAAAATGTCAAAAATAATTGTAATTCAACATGGTATATCATTTCGTTAAAATGTATATTAAAAATTTGACCACTTTTACAAAATGTAGCTAAAATCATTTGGCTACGTTTTAAAAATGTAAGTAAAACGTTTTGGCTACATTTTCAGAAATGTAGCTAACATTTTAGCTATGTTTTTTGAAACAAAATTTAAAATTTTTAAATATATTTTAAAAAATGTAACTAATAATTTTTAGCTACGAAAACTAAGTGCAGCCAAAAGGTATTGGTGACAATTTTTCAAAACATTGTTAATAGTTTTTTGTTATGAAAATAAAGCATAAGTAAAAACTATTAGGAACAATTTTCAAAAAACGTTACCTATATTTAGTTACAAAGATTTGGCGAAGTTTTTGGTGACAAATATAAATCATCACTAATGATTATTAGCAACAATTTTGGGACTTTTAACAATGACTTTTTTCATAGCCAAATGTCATTTCTATTGTAGTGACATTTTGATCCCTACCGTTGTCATTTGTATACAAGTCTTAACATTCTAGAGCATTAAATGTCAATTATAGCATTTTTAAAATGTTCAAAATAGACTATAAGTAGATGACCACATTATCACTAATGTAGTATTTTTTTTCGATATTTTTACTAATAAGTGAACTCTACATTTATGTGTGTACCATGTATAGAGTGGGGACCAAGTTATTGATTTTAAAACTTAATCTTGGTTATTATTTTTAATTGTTTAATTATTTTGTAACAATAATTGTGTTGCTAAATCCTTAATTAGTACTAATTATATCCAAAACCCTTAATTCATCTAATTGAATCAAAAAGGTTAATTTCTAAATATTTGAAACCCTAATTAAATAGATTAAAATTTCACGTTTCTTCTCACTTTGGTTTCTCTCTCTCAACTCCTTGACTTCTTACACATGAGTTCTATGTTATTAATCTATATCTTTTATTTCTATTTTATCTTAGCTTAAAGAGTTAGTTATAGGAGATACCTTTATGTACACAAGCTCCTCAGTAACATGATAAAAGAATGTGTAAACTTAAGAGGTCAGAGAGCTTTAGTTACAGGTATAGGACTAATGGGTTGTGCTCCAACATAATTAGCTATACGAAGCACAAATGTTAGATGCTTAGTAGAACTTCAGAGAGCTGTATCCTATTATAACCCGCAACTTACTAAGATGCTAAAAGGATAGAACAAAAAGAATTGGCAAATATGTAGTATAGGTGCAAACACAAGGTTAATGAACATAAATCTTATTAATAATCCTAAAGCATACAGCATGAAAAAAAATCTTTATGCATTTTAGGATGCATTTCATCTATCTGAGAAGCCCAATAAATTGATCGTTAAACAAATGTTCTTTAGCTCTACCAAATACATGGATCCTATGATATATTGATCATTAGGTAAATGTTCTGTAGCTCTACTAAATACATGGACCCTATGAATATTAACATTGTCATTGCCTTGGATTCTATAATATGATTTGCATTATCTTAAACCTCTATTTTAATGCATTATTTAGTTGTGTAACTAAAAAATTTCAATAGACTGTTTAGTAAATTTTGCACTGATAAGTCTTAGTATTTTGATCTCACCCTTCACTTTGTTCTAAAACCTCGTGAAGATATACCACCTCTTGGTGAGAAATAAAGCAAGTAACTCAAAGCCTATATTACCACAAACAATGTCACTTACACTAGTGAGCAAAGCAAAGTATATTTGAGTACATGTAGACATAGTGGTACACCCGCTAATCAATATCCACTTACTTCTTTTTCATAATGATTACACGATAAATATTCTCAGAATTTAAGCAAACTAAACGTTCGTATAAGAAACTACAAAAGAACCAGATATAACAATAACCCAACTTATAATATATCAATATATGGAAATATAAAATTTGTTATAGGGATTAGAAGAGGTACTAGAATGAACAAAAATTGATCTTTCTATTTTAACTAGGTTAAAACCACATGACCAAAAATCATGCCAACTTAAAAAGCGTTGTCTATTTTTTTGTAGCCAAAAAATAAATTAAACAAGATTGCTATGGACACGTAAAAGAAGACTACTCTCTTCATAAATTTTATTGGTATCTCAAGTGCTAAAGTTATATTAGGTAATAATCAGTGACGTTTTTTAACTTTGTTTTATGAGATTTTAATCAATCTATATGTATAGTACATTCAATACAAACTTGAATTCAACTAATGTAATCTACTTGACAGCCACACTACACAGTCAAATTCAAGAAAAACTAAACATTGTCATGATGATAAAAAAAAAATCTTATGCCTGTCTCTATAATTCTTAAATTAGTGGCAAAATATTCATAGAAACAAAAGATCAAAACTTGAGAAAATAAAAGGTGAAAAGGCAATTACTTGTAAATAGAAGAAATGACGACTTACTAAGCTTAGAGACTTAGGACTAAAAAGGCAATTACTTGTAAATAGAAGAAATCACGACTAACTAAGCTTAGGGACTTAAGACAAGAGGAACTCTAAGGAAAACAATTTCTTATTTGTGAGTGAAGCAGTTGGAGAGGAAGTTTGGATATGGATGAAAGAACTCCATGGAAAACCACAAAAAAAAGTGATAACTAGCTATAACAATAACTTCTCTACTTTGACAATAAGTTTTCGAGACAAACGAAGACATAGATTTTTTTTTGTTTTCCTAATGTTGTTATGGTCTTTTTAATTTTAAAAACAAGAAAATAAAATAATATCAAAAACAAAAACGTGATTTAGTAATTGGTTACTTATTTTGGCAATTATAACAAAAATAGAGAAAAAATAGAAATATCAAGTCCTTATCTTTTAGTTTCTCTTTCATAAAAACCCTTTAAGTGATTTGATGCAACTATCTTACTAACCTCTGAGGTCAAGTAAAGATATTGAGATTTAGGCTTTATTCATATGATGAGTTTTGAAGGCTTAAAAGGGTTGACAAGAGATACTATTTTAAGTTGGTTATCTAAGCTAAAAGGATCAATTCAAAGATGACCTTTATCGTTTAAATAAGTGTACATATCAATGTAATCTAAAAATTGTTCAATGCAAGTTTTAGAGACACGTCCATAAAGAAGAAAATCACACAGAAACAAAAATATAGATTGATATAGATGTCCCAATCTCATATAGCTCAAAACTCATAATATTAAGTAATTTACTGGAAAATTTTTGTGTTTCTTTTAAACTTATTGTCAATGTTAATTAAAGTCCATAGATCAAGTTAATTCAACCATTCTATCTATGCTACTTTGGTACTTTACTTGTTTAATCCTATAATATGCATAAAACTTAATCCATTTAGAAAAAGTTAGAAAAAAACTTTCTAGTTAAGCACATCCTAAAGAAATTCCTCCCCCACACTTAACCCTATATTGTCAATATGAAAGAAAATATGATTTCTCATGTTACTTCCCAAATAGTGCATTTGTTTAATATCATTAGTGTGACTTGTTGCCTCCTTCAATTCACCAGATTCTCCTCTTAGAGGCTTTCATGGAAAGGTTTAAATGCCATCCATAAGAACTCAAGTGCATTCCTCCACAAGAACTCAAGTTCATTCTCGTTTCATTTATCATAGGTCGGATGAGTCTTCTTAGTATTGGATGGATAGGTTTAACCTCCTCTCAAAGTAGGATGTGATAACTTAAGAGAGGCTTCAATTTTAAAATTGGATCAAGCAAAATAAAGGGCAAAATCCTTTCTTTAAAAATTTATAAAAAAATGTAATAAATGTTATATAGTAGCTGTAGTTTCAGAGAATCATTCATTTCAACAATAAGTTATGATAATTTAGCACTTAAGGTGAATTATAAATGATAACTTTACATCTATCTTCTCTCTTAGGTACCTTATCACCAGCCAGAATATCTCCATTAATAGCAATAGCTTTATCTTCCTTTTGTTTTATTGATGTATAAGGTGTCTCTACTGGCATTTTAACCGCTTCAACACTTCTTAAATTGGTTGCATTTTTATTTTCTCTTAAATTGACAATTTTTTTGGAGAGTAAATTCTCCCTAACTTGGGCCTCTAAATGAATCATAATAGTTATGATATATCATATTTGATGTTCCAAACCTTAAATATTAGTAGCAAAGGAGTTAAAACTACCTTTTAAATATATACCAAATTTAAAGTTTGATCCATTTATTACATAAGAGGGTATGGTTTTCCTATTGAAATAGAAAAGTATCAATAGCAAGAGACTTATCAATATCTACTAAAGACATACCAAATTTGAATTTGGTTCCATTTAGTGCATAGGAGGGTATGATTGCTTGCTAAATGTCTAGGTAATATTAAGTCTAAATAATACTGGGTAAAAGTTAGTGTGAATTCCTAATAGATTTATGAGGAACTTTTTTAGTATCTTAAACTTTTCTAAGAAGACCTCTATTTTCCAACTGAGAGTTATATGAATGCATTTGGAGATAAGAGTAAGAGAAGAATCAATTGTTCCTTTCTAACCAAAGGGTGTAGTTGGTGCATGAGAGAGTTATTTTGATGAGAATGGACCATTATGGCTAGAATATTTTGGAGGTAAGATAGGAGAGAGTTTCGTTGACCCTTTTAAGGCACCTATAGGAGATAGTTTGGTTGACCTTTTTAAGGCACCAGTTCAAGTTGTATTATACTAGATTTTAGAAGAGTAACGACATTTGTGAAACAGATGGTTATGAGATTTATAAGGAAACAATGAAAAGGGGGCAAATTTTTGGCACGTTTTGGATGGGTTTTCAATGAGTTCTTAACCTTTATTAATAGTTAGCCATAGTAGCAATCTATACCTTTTTATGGCTTGTTTGAAACATACCAGATGGAACCAATCTATAGGAGGAGTCTGATTGGGGGAAAAATTTAAAGATTGACTTATTAGTGAAAGTCAAAGAGCAATTTAGGCCAAGAATTTTTCCATTAGCTTATTGAATAGGATTGTATGTGCACGTGGAGGTTTTTATCTCAATTAGTTCTCTTGAATTTGCAGAAGGTGAAAGCCAAAAATTACTTAAAATAATTGAATAAACATTTAAAAGGAGGGACAATCTAGCGTAAGTAATTATATCAGTGAAAACTTTTATCAAATAGTTATTGAGATTTCATATATCATCCCATAAGCTAGTGAACTCATATATCACCCCATAAGCTAATGAACTCACCATTTTGAATTTAGTAAGGAATGTGACTGACAAGAAGAGGTCTTAGCTTTAGTGGTTCCTTCTATGGCTAGGAATAACCAACTTAGTGTGAATGAATTAGATAATTGTATAGTAAATATAAAACAATTTATAAAATAAAAAATAAAAATTTATTTATGTTGTAAAATAAACATAACGTTTTTATATCAAAAGTTTATATCTTTTCAAAATATAATTTTACTAAAAAAAGATTATTAGATGCAACTGTTAATGAAAAATGAACATAGTAACGTACGAATATTGATTGGTTCATGTCAAACAAAAGTTTATCATAGTTTGAATATCAATGAAATAGTACAAGATTTTATTTGCTAAACACGTATTAAGTACAAACTATTATAAAATAAAGATCATGGAAACTATGTTTTAAACTTATTATTGTTTGAAAATTATTGTAGAAAATTTTGACATTTTTTCTTACGGAAGATCTATTTAGCACAAATTAAACAAAAGTAGCAACATATAATATGCTTTTAGATTATTTTAACCTATAAAACATTTGAATATTAAATTAATTATTAACAATTTTTATCAAATTTGTATAACTTTGAAAGTTAAAAATGATAAAAGTTCACATGCATTGCTCAAATATGAGCTTAACATCATTGTCATAAGAAAATAACAAACTTTTAAAATCCAAATTTATATCTATTTAAACATAATTGAAATAGAAAAAAATCAAAGATTACTATATGCAACATTTATGTGACATGAACATTATAACACAATGAACGTTGACGTATTTACATCAAAGAATTTATTTTTCTGAATTTCAATATCAATGACATAATACTAAAGTTTATATGTTAAAACTCATGTTAATTATAAACTATTTCCAGATAAATATGGTGCAAAATTTATTCCCATAGCTTGAATACATTTGAAACACATTATGATTTGTCAAATAACAAAGTTTTGCTTATCAAATATGTTGCTCTTTAAAACTTTATTTGCGTAATGATTATAACACTCCTGCTTGTGAAATTCATATTTAGCACAAATTTAATTAAAATAATAACATATATCATTAATCTATATTATTTTACCCTATCATAATTTGGATATTTAATATATTCTAACACACAATTTTTTCAAAATCATAGAATTTTGAAACAATTCTAAATTTAAAAACCATGAAAATCTTAACTACACTATTCAAATATTATCCTAACATTTTTTAAATAAGAAACTAAGAAAAAAGTTTTGAACAAAGGGAAGTTATGATCAATGTTCTGATGATAACAAAATAGAATTATTAATAATAAGTTTGTTATTTTGAAGAGAAGCTATAGGAATAAGATGTAGCCAGGCATAACTCAAGAAGAATACCTCTTCAAGATGAATAAAAAAATGTTAAGTTTTGAAATTTCAAAGTGAAAATCAAGTCAAGAAAAAAAGAATATTAAGGAACAATAAGGTCATTTTATATTTTGTTATGTTAATTGTATACTCATTTAGTCGTTTTGAGAATTCTAAAGGCTCACCATACATAAAACATTTCGTTTTATTTCATTAAATGAGCCTTTTTATTCATCACGAGGTATTAAAGGTTTTTTAATAAAAAAACCTTTTGATCCTTTAAACACTCTCTAGTTTGAATCATGCTTGATCATTTGAAGTTGTTAAAATTCTGTTTTGATGCGAATTGTGGATTTTTGGATCATAAGTATTCTTTAAATTAATGAAAATCATACGTAGTTCCCTCTTTCTATGCCTATAATATTTTGTTTAAATTGTTTTTATGTACAGATTGAGCATTTCGAGTTATAAGTCTTCTCCAAATCAATGAAAACCATATGCAAGTCCCTCTGTTATCCTTATTATATTCCATTAATTGTCTAAGGAGATGTATGGATTTTGTCATTAACCTCCTTAGCATGAAACCAAATTAGTAGTTATAGGAGAGGTTGATTGAGAAAAGAGTGAGAAGGGTACACATATCTCGGAGAACCAATTTGGTTTCATACTGGGGAGGTTCACAAAAAAAGCCATACATCTCCTTAGACGATTAACGGAATATTATAAGGAGACACAGAGGGATTTACATATAGTTTTAATTGATTTAGAGAAGGCTTATAGCAAGATACCTAAGGAAGTCATGTGGAGGTGTTTAGAAGCTAAAAGAGTTTATAATGCTTATATACGGGTTATTAGGGATATGTATGAAAGTTATAAGACTAGAGTAAGGACAATAAAATGAGATAAAAAAGCATTTTATCAAGCCACACTAAGGATCCTCGTTAAGCTCATTCCTATTTGTAGTAGTTATGGATGAGTTTACCAAGAATATCCAAGGGGACGTGCCTTGGTTGTAACATCCCCTCACCTCTGGGAAGGGTAATATGGTAATTTGGAACGGGTTAGGAATGTGTAAAAGTGTATTGACATATTCATGCATTCATATATGCACATGAATAGTAAATAGTGAATTTTTGCA
>JANZXP010000003.1:21349599-21361619 GCA_027576715.1 Erythroxylum flavicans
TGAGCGTCGGAGAGGCCTATCGGGAAATAACCCCCGACGCGCCTTCTTTGTTTTGCAGGAATCCTCAAGCCAGAATTTCTGTGTTCAATAGTTGATTCCATGGATCCAAACGGCAACGTGCAGCCTCGTCAGAATCCGGCTGAACCAGATTGATATCCTCATTCTTCTTAAAAGGAGGATGGATGAAGAATTCAACATTCTTCCATAGAGGCTTAAAATGAGAGAATTTTGTTAGATTGATATCCTCATTCTTCTTAAAAGGAGGATAGATGAAGAATTCAACATTCTTCCATAGAGGCTTAAAATGAGAGAATTGTGCATAGGATTCAGGACAGTGTTCTAACAATTGATCTCTCACAGCTTTATATGGCGAAGGGACTTGTGTAAGCTCAAACACATTTTTAATCTCTGTGTACAGACTGAAATAAGCTCGATACTTAAGGCTTGTGGGTAGGATCCATAAAAGAGAGGCTTTACTATAAACATCCATCCTAACGAGAATGTCTGGCCAGGTAGACAGCTTTTAAGAACTTTAGTCCACACTGTACACTAAGGAAAGAATCGAATCTCGATCTTTCTCGTAGTGATAAGCCTAATCTTAAACGAGATGCCATCAACAACAGTGAAATATTTTTCATGAGAAGTCCACGCTTTAGGAGGTAAATTATTAGGCTTCATGATAGTTCTCCTGGATCCAAAATCCATAAACTCAATAGCCTTTATGGGTCTATCCTATTTATCCTGTTGAAGGAGTAGGATATGGACATACGGACAAAAAACCTGAATTGGTTTATGATCCAGTTTCAAGCATTTCTACTATAGCATGTATAAAGAATCATCCTCAGAAGAGACTAAATAGTCAGAGGAGTCGTCATCAGAGGAAGGAACTGAAATAACAAACTTTGTATCATCGTCTTCATTTGGTTATTCCTCGATAAGATCTTCAAGGTTATCAGAGGAATGAATAGGAATAATTGACTGAATTGATTCCAGTAACCTGATATCCTTTCTAGATTTGTTAGGACATTATCGTGCAAAATGTCTTGGCTTGCCACAAAAAAAATATTGATCAGCTTTTTGAGATTGATGAGGTTTGCGTTTAAAGAACGAACAAATCTCTTTCACTTTTTACGTTTGTATGTCTGATGATATCCTTATATCTTGGAAGATTTTTCATATTGCTTGCAGGAAAATTACCTATGATGATGTTTTTTCTTAATACGACAATCACAATCTTTCTTTTCCTTGTACTTGATTTTCAGATAAAGATTCCTGCAAGCTTTTTGAAGGATTATACTGCCTTTTATCATATTCTTAAAGAAAGAGAAGATAAAGCAAGCTAATAAATTTCTACAAGAGAAATATCACTAATATTTATTTGCAAGGCTGTAATGGTCCGTTGCAATTCTGGCTGCAATTCATCTGGCAAGGATGAGATGAATGTATAATGGAGATTCACATCATTTGATCCATTGAGAAGATAATATATTTCCACCATACATTGAAAATACTTCTGAAGATCATGTTGATCAAGTGAACAACATTTCATTTCAAAGTACTCATGACGAATTTGCTTATCAATGAGTTGGAAGTCACCAATGAATTCTTTATGGATAATACCAAGAAGAATACTTTCAAAGTACTCATGACGAATTTGCTTATCAATGAGTTGGAAGTCACCAATGAATTCTTTGTGGATAATACCAGGAAGAATACTTCAGAAGTGACTTAGATGTACTGTAGTCGTTAAGACTTTGCCACCATGTTCGTAGAGTATCAGTAAATTGAGAAGTGAACTCGGACAAAATATCCCGTAAAGGAGTATTTGGTCGAGTCATTTGCAAATCTAGCCATGCTCCAAATTCATGAAGGCATTCTCTCCATTTTTAGGAGGAAGATCGTCAAATGTAAACCATAGACCTGAAGTAAGTTTGGTTGGCTGTACTGGAACTTCTGGTGGTAATGGTCTGAATAGTTCAGGTTCTACAGTATCTGTAAAATCAACATCTCTGATATCTGGATTGAGTTTAGTATATTGAGCCATGGACATCATGACTTGAGCTAGATCAGATATATCAAAAAACTGTGCAGATGAATCCACATATGAATATGAAATTTCAGAAGATAGCTCAGGAGTTTGCTCAGAATGCTCATAAGGTTCAGGAGTAACTTCTGCTATGGGTTTGGGAACCTCAATAGGTGCAAGAGTTGCTATGAACTTAGGTGCTTTATCTTTGGCTGTAGAGGAAGTAGGCTGAGCTTTGGTGGAGATGAAGGTGGTGTTTTGATTTGCAATGGTTTATTCCACGGATTATATGAAGAAGAAGATGGATCCCTCTTCTTAGGAAGTTTAGCTTGGGGTTTTGGTTTTGCAAATTTTTTGGGTTTACTCGAAAAAGGGTGAATATGTTGTCTGATCAAATGATAATTCATCTTGAAGACTTTTTCATAATCAACAACGACTGGATAGGTAATGTAATTAAGAGAAGCATACATGGGCTAAGCAACTAGAAAAGTGGGAGGATAAGCTCCATAACAGTTTTAGACTATTCAATTTGCATGTCAACTTCCATATGTTGAAGAACTTCTTTTACCCATCTAAGTTCTTGCTCCTTAATTGTAAAGTTTGGTCCAAAATACTGTGTTGCAATGTAGTGGTAAAGATCAGCATAAAGTTTTCGCATATGATCTTTGTAAGATTTGTACAGTTTTTGGATCTGTGAAGAAGCAACATCTACTCGTTGATGAGTAGTGTGATTCTGTTGACTGATTCTATCCAGCTTAGAATCAATTCTTCTTAAAACTTGGTTATGTGCTACTGCGTTATTGGTAACTTCATCAATAGGCTTAGAAATAATAGTTTCGTGAGGAGTTAATCCTATAGCTCGAACATAAGGGTTAGAGATAACCTTATTTGTTTCATCAGTGCTTCGTTGTACAAGAGGAAAGTCTTCCTCATACAGTTGAGACATCATACAAGGTATGGAAGTAGGAAGTACAACAGGAATAGGAGTAATTACTGGCTATGGTTACAACAGGAGTAGGAGGAATTACTAGCTGTAGTTTAGAGACTGACTTTGGATAATCTCTGTCAGAAGGTTTAAGCATCTCATGAAGAGATTTAGGTATGAGTCATTCTATTTTTAGACCAATAGATTTAAAAGGTACGCCACGTACCTCTAGTTTTTGGTGTCTTTTTCCCTGTCTACCCCTTGGGGCATCGAAGTGGTATCAGAGCCATAACCATATTGTATGATGAGTGGTATATTTTATTCTTGATAAGAGTGAGTAAGGAGACTGGAAAACATGAGTAAACCTAAGAATAGTGACCCTATTCATCTTTCATCTACTCTTTTAGTTGTCGATCTTCTTTCTAGTGTTAAACGTACTTTGTCTAATAGGATAGAAAACCTTGTAGAAAATACCCATGATCTTGCAGAAAATCATATTTGTGAGTCTTCTCTTCCTTTGCTTAGTCCGTATAGTGTATATTTCAGAGATCGTTCTTCGACTTATAATATCCGTACTATTCTCTTTACAAATCGTCCAAAAGTAAAAGAAATCTTCTAAAGTTCTCGTCTTGAATAGTGTAGTTTACAAACTACTTTTGCAGAGCAATATTTAAAGTTAGAGATCCCCAAGAAGCTCATCTCTCTTTGGAGAGAGCATAACCATACTCATATACATGTTGGAGCAATTCGACTTGTTCTCACCCTTCATGGAAGAAAGGGAATACCTTCTATAGCTAGGATATCTCTTCTTGACACTACCTATACAACGTACCAAAAATTCCTCACCATAGCACCTGATTTCAACATCAGGTTGGATGATCAAACGTTATCTAAAAGACTTCTAAGTCCATATTCAAATCACTAAAGCTAAACAAGATCCTGCAACAATTATAGCTACGTTACATCATCAGATGATCTATCGCCTCTAGAATTATGTTGTAGATATGAACTTTCCAAACTCTACTTTGGATGCTCTTTCTATGGTTGGTGATTGTTCCAATGATCAGACCATAATCATCCAAATTCCAAAGCAATTGCCTCTGAGAGAGCTAGAAAAATGAATACCTACAGAATGGATCATGAACCACCAGAAAGTGTTCCATACTCATCACAGGCACTCCTTTCACACGACCACTCCAATTCTTCAAACTCTTCGAGATGGATCGGTGAAATCTATCTACAATAGGTTTATTGATGATCAACCAAGTACTTCCAACACTTTTGATCTAGTTTTGATGCTATAACCTATAATGTCTCATACAGAAGGCAAAGACCCTCCGATTCCTTATGTCAAATCTGATGGAGCTCTTGTCTATATAAGTCATCATCGTGGACATTTCATCTTATATACAGATCCCTCTATGTGTGAACCAAATTGTGCAATCTGTTTGAACCCTGAATTAGACAATAATGATGATGATGAACAGTACAAACGACAGCGACAAAGAAAAAAAAAGGCACGTACTCACTGTATGTCTTCTCAACAATATCATCCTCATCAGGATGATCATAATGAGATGAACAGGGTCACGATTTACAAGCTCACTCATGTTTTCCAATCTCCTTACTCACTCTTATCAAGAATAACATATATTTAATCAATTAGAATTTTAATTTAGATAATTACTGTGGTCTAAAAAAATGTTTCCATTTTCACAAAGGTAGACCGAATTATTCTTGTTGTTAATCATTCAATTGAGTCAATCATCTCTATTCTAATCAAAACTTTTATTCAATTGAAACAATTGGCGCCAGTCAGTCCGGAATTGTTGGTTACGGAAAGTGCTGCTATTTTCCAATTGCCCAAAGATACGAAACTGTAGTTCCCAATCAAGAGCTTGGCCACGCATAATGCGTTAATATTCCTCAGTATGGGGCAGCCCCGTACGTTTCTTAGACAAAGCAGTAGTCGCACTCCTTCCTATTCGTTTTAAGACATTTTGGGTTTATAAGAAACCCATCCCCATACGTTTCTTAGACAAAGCATTAGTCGCACTCCTTCCTGTTCGTTTGAAGACAGTTTGGGTTTATAAAGCCATCTTTCTCTTGGGTACTTGGATAAACTATGGTCCATAGCCAAAGCAGACAACAACTATAATCCATTCCTCTAAACCATATATGCGTATTACTACGTACGGATTACATTTCCCATGAAAACAAACACGTCAAAAGCCTTGATGATATTCCGAGAAAAAGGTTCCACATGGCAAGTCTCAAGAAAGATGAAGAAAAACAGAATCCATTACAACTTAGTATAAGTGTGAGTCAGATCATCCCAACCAAGCTCAACAAGGCAAGGTAGTCTCCTCCAGAAACGCCAGGTTCATCTCAAACTCCATGTAACAAATTACCATTTTCAACCATTAACAACCCTTTACTCTCTTCTTGATGTTTTACAATTTTGTCGCCATTGCACGAACTCATTTCTATGCTAGTTAGCTTCTCAGCCTTCAAAGCCTCATGCTCCCAGTCTGTACGGACCAACACAAGAAGAATAGAAAGAACACAAGCCACTTGGGCAGACAAGAGTCCAAACCAAAGCCCAGGAAACCCAACATTGTGCCCAAAGGCCAAGCCCACCGCTACCGGTGTACCAACACAATAAAAAGCCAACAAATTGATATTGGCCCCAACAGTGGGCCGAGCCATCCCACGGAGTATGCCACACCCAGTTGTTTGAGGACAGTTCCCAAGCTCACAGAGTCCAATTATAGGCAAAACTGATGCCACTAGGCCCTTAACAAGATCATCTTTCGTGAACAATCCAGCCCATCTGTCCCTAAGGATCAATGTCCATGTCACATTGATGATTCCAATTAGCAAGGCAGAGCACAGAGCAACCAAGGCTGCCAACCTGGCCTTGTATGGCCTACCAGCTCCAAGCTCATTGCCTACCTGCATTCCCCTTGTAACAATAAGCATATGACACATACTTGTGAGCTTTCTAGCTCAAGAAAATGAAGGAAAAAGGTGACATTGAGCAAAGGCCACTCGAGCTCTCTTTAGTTGGGTAAATGGAATCGTCAACACATACGTTTTCACATGAAAGTAAAGTAGTGGTTACATGTTCTTTATGCTAATTTTATGAAATAATATTACAAGTGCGACCGGAGGGTCCCTTGAAGTGATGTAGCCACCAAACAGATCAAAAGCATGTTTTTGGTCTGTATGGGATTGACCACTACTTCTGGCTTTAATCTGAGTTCCAAGCTTCAAATGTAAACTTTCTATATGCGAGACCTAGAAGAAAGTGGGCAGAGAAGATATATCAACTTCAAAGCAGTACTTTCCCTTTTTACATTTTATTCAAGAAGAAAAATGATTACTATCGTATGTAATATAACCAGCTAGCCGTCCTTTACTATTAACTGATATGCCTCCCTCACATCGGAGACTTAGTTCTACATAACACCCTAAACATGTGTTTTCACTGTTACAAAATCCGTCACATAATTAAATAGGGGAAAGACCAAATCATTCGCTTAAATTAACAGAGGGATACAGGCAAGAAGCAAAATTTTAAAGGACAATCCATAACAAGATAGTAATTTATACAGCAACCAATTATATAAATATTTTCGTTTAAGCAAGAAAACACACATGTTTTGGGAACGCCAGGTTGAAAGGTCAATTACAAGTCCACAAGCAAACAAAAGAATACAGTTTCCATGTACTTCAGTTTCAAAAGGGCAACAATATTTCTTTCAGCATCCACCTAATTGTTCACAGCCATAGGTGTATGACACAACTTGAAAAGGATGCTCATATATACTGAATCACTTCATGAAATGTAACATCACCAGACCAAATAAATACTGAAAACTACTGTTACACACCACTAAGAGCATTGAGGATCTATGACAAAGCGACCCATCAACAAATATATTATATGATAGTACACAAAAGCAAAGATAAAATTTGAGGAAGTGGTGGGGTTTTTGGACATACCTTCGCTGAAACACATCCAGCAAGGGCCATAGGTACAGTGTACATCATGCTAGTGGTCTGAATGAGTATCCCAGTGGCAGCCACAGCAAGGGTGGGATTTGGCAAATAACCTGCCATCACAGTCACTATCTCATACCACCACCACTCCAGGCAAATCCCTAAACAACTAGGAACTGCCAACTTCAACAGTGGTCCCAACCCACCACAAACTTCTCCGATCTTAGCCGTCCATCTCATCTCCCACCGTTCGCTGGCCCTCCACACATACCCCACCATCAACAACACCATGTTCATGTTAGTTGCAACTGACGCCATTGCCACCCCGGGAACACCCAACCTCATCACTACCACAAGCACGTAGTTCAGGGGCACGTGGAAAACAACAGCCAACAAGGAGCAGTACATTATGGGCTTCGTCACCCCCTGTGACCTTAAGAAAACTCGCAATGGCTGTAACAAGGTGTTGGTTAAAAGATCTGGGAGAGAGTAAAAACAGTACGTTGCAGCCATTGCTGTGATTTTTGGATCTTGGCCCATGAAGTTCATGATTGATTCCAGATTAACCCATAAGAGGCTTATGGGTATGGTTGCAACGAAGAGGATTAAGATCATACGTTGAAGAGAGAGAGAGAGGAGGTCCCAGTTCCTGCTGCCATAAGCTTGGCTGCACACTGGCTCTAGCCCAGAAGCTAAGCCCACAAGAACAGAGTAACCAGTAATGTTGGTGAATCCAATAGACAGTGCACCGCCAGCTAGCTCAAGACTTCCAAGTCTGCCCAAGAAAATGACTGACACGACTGCTCGGAAAAAGGCCATCAGGTGGGCAGCTGTTATAGGCAAGGCCATGCCCCAAAGTTCCTTTAGCTCCTCAACAACCTTAATTTTAGGGGGACGGTAAGGTTGTTCGTACACCAAGAAACTTTCATGTCAGTATCAGCAAGCTAACCATCATCATCAGCAGCATATGTGTGAGATAGGTAAGAGTTTGAGGGTTTTACCTGAGAAGAAGAGGGTAGTTTGTGAGAGAAGAAATCATGGTCTTTATCATCCATTGTTGGTTCGATACTGTTTCTGTGCATCGGCATGCAAGCTGTACAAATAGAGACTTCAAATTAACTACCCGCCATAAGAACAAGGAATGTCAAGGAGATTGTCCCAAAAAAAAAGTTTTCTCGAATGCAAACAAAACCGAGGAGATCTTACCGATATTCTGAAAGAAATATAAAAACCCAAGTTACTCGTCTTCTTTGACCGATTAATATAACAATAAATGAAAGAGAAATCATTCTCATAGACAGGAAACAAAACCCACCTGACCTGGGGGCTGAGGCTATACAATTCAATATCTTAACAGAACAGAAGTATAATGGGTGGGAAAAGTTCATTAAACATAGGCCGCAACAGGTGTGGATGAATTAACTAACAAAGCCAGAAGGTTGAGAGGCAAGAGTGTAATTTCCAAGAGCAGTCTAAGAAAGCTAAGCTCTTAGAGGTATGAGGATGGTTAAAAGCTTCATGTATGGATCATTCAATTGTTTAAGCTTTTTGACAGGTCTTCTTGACACATATCTTCATTGCATAATATATATAATATGTTGGGTGGGAATATAGGTATAAGATACTCTGTAATTAATATTCTGTTTTAACCTTGTTTTGTTTCTAAAATAATATTATTTTGTGTGTAAATAAGCATAAAATAACATTATTTTTGACACAAAATAAGTTTAAAATAAGATATTAGATACTGATAATCTGAAACCGAAAAGACATTCAATCTTTTATACCTCATACTGTTCTATTTCAAAAATGATATGGTTTTGAACATAAAATAATGTATTTTTGTCGCAAAACACGATTGTAAGTAACAAGATAGTGGGGAATTTATTTTATTACAGGAAAAACAAAAGGATTTGCCCCCGGCGGCGAAGATTATAAAGAAATGGAAAGGTGTGAATACGTGTCAGATGACGAGTAAAAGCAAAAAGCTTTATAGATGACAAATTTAAAAAAAGTAAAAGCATTTGGAGGGGGAAGTGCAAGTGCCAGTGCCTCGACTCGACCTAGCTCCATTTTATCGGAGTTTGGAATTTCATTAGTCAGTCCTCAACTTTTTGTACTACTAAATTCATTGTATTCTTTTCTTTCATGCCTGAGCCTAACTCTAACTCTAGTTAATATAATTTCTTTAACTGGCATTCCAAATTCCACTAGAGAAATGAAAATTTCACACTCACACCTGACTTATCCCGTATTTCTACTTTGCATAATAGCGCTATGATTTACGGACGACTTGTATTTCGCTTTTCATTCTACATGCAGTTTTCTTACCGTCACCCAAGTATCTGTATACGTAAAAGATACAGATATGCCGTGCCTAATCTATTTGACGTAGATCGGTGTTTAATTGTGTGCATTATTTATTGGTTCATGTCACAAGTAAAAGATGGGGACCTCAATTGTTCTTCAAAATAAAATTTACGGTAGAATTTAACCTATGGCCTAACTTTTAAAACGTGTCTCGAAATTAAATATTGAGGGACTGTTTGTTTTTATATATTTTTTTATTTTTAAATTTAATAAAAATTCCGTTTTTTCTTAATTTTCAGTTTTTATAATTTTGTAAAGATTTTTGTTTCTACTTCTATGTTTTTGTAATATTCTGATTTATCATTGATTGAATAATATTATTTAATTATTTAATATTAATTACTGACAAGAACTATGAAAATTTTATCTTAATAATTAATTTCAATCTTAATTTTTCAAAATAAAATAATTTTAATTTTATAATTATTTAATAAGTGCAATTTAAATTTAAGCTATTTTCAATGTAAACAATTTTATTTTAAATATATTACAAATAAATATTAATATTTATAAAAATTATTTTATTTTAACAAAATATAATATTTTATTAATAACTTTTATTATATAATTATTATCAGTAATAAAAATATAATTATATCGATATTATCAACCAAATAAATTTATATTTATATTTCAAATAAAAATTAAAACAATAAATAAAAATTAAAACTATAATAAAAAATATATAAACGAAACCAGAAAACTCTTGACTTTTCCTTAAATGACCACTACATGATAATTAAGTTATTTTAACTACTTAATAACATAATGTCTTATAATATTTTAACATCTCGAATTAAGAGTATATATGTCTTGGAAAACTCCAAGTTACCTACTTTAGTTTTAGGATTTCGTCGTATTATGGAGAATAGGGTGAAATTTTTGACTAATTTAATTCCATAGGCAAAATAAGCAAAAAAATAACACAGAGAAATTTAACGTGATTCACTCTTTAATTTGGGCTACATCTACGGGCCAAACTTCGAATAAAACTTTTACTAATAAAAATAGCAGATACAGAGAGTGAAAAATAATACAACAAAATAGTAGCATTCACACAAAAGGTATTTCCCAAATTTACTGTCCCTAGGATAATATCTTCACCATTTTGTCATTCACCTTTGTAGGAAAAACGTTTCTTATAAAATACCCAAAAATAATCTCTCTCTCAAGGCTTTAAAAATACGACCACATATACATATGCAAAATTATGCTCTTATATGAAAGAGGGGGGAAGGTCTTTATATAGACCCTCCACCGCCTCTTTCAAGTCTACCGTATAGCTTGTATGCAAGTTGTCCATTATGAAAGCTTGCATGCAAGTTGTCTACAACAACTTGCTGTATGCAAGTTGTCTACAACAACTTGCTTCTTCCTTCTTCTTCTTTTTTTAAATAAATATTTATGGCGGTACCATATGTTAGTACCGCCTTACAATTCTCCCCCTACCGACATATGATATTGACTATCATTCCTGCAGATGATCGACAGAACTCAAACTTTCCCCTAGGTAGAACTTTTGTCATCATATCTGATTCATTCTTATCCGTATGAATCTTCTCAAGCTGCAATAGCTTCTTTTCTAACACCTCTCTGATCTAATGATATCTCACATCAATATACTTTGATCTTGAATAGAACGAGGCATTTTCCCAAGGTGAATAGCACTCTGGTTGTCGCAAAATAGTTGATACCTATCTTGTTAAAAACTAAGTTCAGAACTTCTTCGTCCATAGGAGCTCCTTGCATGCTTTAGTTGCAGCAATAAATTCCGCTTCAGTGGTGGATAGAGCAACACATTTCTGCAATTTTGATTGCCATAACACGGCTCCCCCTGCAAAGATAATTAGGTAACTTGAAATAGACTTTCTAGAGTCAACATCGCTGGCCATGTCTGCATCTGTGTAACCAACTAACAGAGGCTTGGTAGTTCCAAAACATAAGCATAATTTGCAAATACCATATAGATATATGAGAATCCACTTCACAGCATCCTAATGTTTCTTACTAGGATTTGAAAGAAACCTAGTCACTACTCCAACTGCGTGCGCAATATCTAGCCATGTACGTACTATAGCGTACATCAAACTTCCAACTGCAGAAGCACAGGCGACTTTCACCATCTCTTCTTTCTCTTCATCTGTTGAAGGGCATTGCTTAGCACTCAATCTAAAGTGATTAGCTAGAGGATAACTAACCACTTTAGCTTTATCCATGTTGAACCTTTGAAGTACTTTCCCAATGTACTTCTCTTATGATAAGCATAATTTATTGGCGCTCCTGTCTCTGATAATTGTCATGCCAAGAATCTGTTTTGCTAGCCCCAAGTCTTTCATGGCAAAAGACTTGCTTAACTGTTTTTTTAAACTGTTAATCCTATTAATATTTTGGCCAACAATCAACATATCATCAATATAAAGTAAAAGGATAATGAAATCATCGCCAGAGAATTTATGTACAAAAACAAAGTGATCTGAAGTAGTCTTCTTATAGCCTTACTCTCCCATAATTGTTTCAAACTTCTTATACCACTGTTTCGGTGCCTGTTTTAAATCATAAAGACTTTTCGTCAATCTACACACATGGTCCTCTTTCCCTTTTTCCTTGAAACCCTCTAGCTGCTCCATATATATCTCTTCTTCCAAATCTCCATGAAGAAAAGCTATCTTGACATCCAATTGCTCGATTTCTAAG
>JANZXP010000003.1:21361719-21384980 GCA_027576715.1 Erythroxylum flavicans
CTTTGAAGATTGGACTGGTCGGCCTGTGGATCATTACGAATGGGCTCGGGCCCAACACGACCGGCTCGACCACACCAACAGCCTACACTATCCCTGTAGTGTTTTAAAAGCTTCGCTTTTGTTAAAATTTTTTAATAATAATAATAAACAAACAACATCAACAATAATAATGATAACGATGACGAAAAAAGTTAGAATTGTTGTAAACAAAGAGACCTTTAACATGAATTTTAAGCAGGACAATGAGACTTAATGGGAGAAATTATTACTTACCTATAGAAAAGTTGTTGAATGACCAAATGCATAATTCCTGGAGGTGTGGAAAGTTAGAGAGGGGTTTGAGTTGAGTCATCGAAGTTGGCAACTATGTGGAGTCCACCGCATGTTGGCAAGGCTTGGACATTCAAGATTGGAAGTTGTGGGTTGTTCTTTTTAGGTTTAGAAAGTCCACGTATCTAGCAAGTTTTATAGGGTAACTGGCTATGGATTATAAATTGTTGTATGAAGATTGATACATGTTCCACTGATTCTGGAATGAAATTGCATTTGACTGAAGTTCAAAATGTGTCCATATTCTAGTTATTGGTATTCAATGTTCACTTGTTTCTTTTGGTGAAGTAGAAGACAGGCTTATTTAGAGTCCCTGGCCTTATAGTCTTTTTCCATGCTCTATGGTAGCAAAAGTAGCTCGTTCATCTGATTAACTTCCTTTTATTTTATAATTTGTGAAATCCTTTGGTCAAATGTGGGGTAGAAGTAGAATTTATACTTTAACCTGCTAATTAGTAATAAATGCAATTTGATGAATAATTAGCCTTTGGATTAGCTTTAAGCCTTAGTTATTTGTGAAAGCCATCTCAAATCGAATTCTACTGCATACCTCATATAAAACTACACGTAAACATCTCTATTTATAACATGATCTAGTTTCAGATTAGAACTGATCATAGAAACACGAGTTTGTGATTAAAATATATATTTGCCAATATTTAGTAGTCTATATCATAATGCAACAGTTACACAACTCATATAGCAATATAAATTTCCAGGGTGTTCTAAATTTTTGGAAAATGTTGTATGCTTTAATTTTTTATTTAAAATGAAAATATAATTTGAAATATGAGAAATGAGAAGAAAAGTAATAGTCAAAAATATATTTATTAAGGCCAATTTAATCTTTTTGATAGGCTCTTTTTCTAAAAACAAAAACAAGAGGGTTTCTTTTTATATTAAAAGCTAAAAGTGTATTTATAACAAATTATAGAATGTTTCTAAATGTTTAAATTAAAATTTAACGTTTCTCCAAAACGTTTAAAACAAAGTTAAGTTGATGAAAAATTTACGTAGATTCTTTTTTTTTGATGACGTGACATTAATTTTTATTTTTTTAACAAAAATTGATTCCTTTTATCAACAAGTAGGTGAGACCTATTGTTTGAAATATATAAAAATAAGTCCTAATATAATGGGATAATGAAATCTACTTTTAATTAATTAAAAAATTAATTACATCCCATATTTTTATTTAACAATAAAAATAATGTCACGTCAGTATTGATGATATATAATTAACTGAAAATTAATTTTATTATATACTTCCTAAGCTTATTCTGAATATTTTAAAAATGTTCATGTTTAATTTGGACGCCGCAAAATATTAAATGCTAAATAATATTATGTTATAAGTATTGAGATTTAAAATATGATTTTAACCTTATATTAAAATGCAAAAAGTGAAAAGACATTAAACCCATATCAAATAAAGATAGATGAATTCTTGAACGTAAAGCGTCAATTAGTTAGAGAACATATCGCTTGTTCTCATTATCCTATTTTTACCTTATTTTATGAGCATCTATTTATTCAATAAATAAAACTTACAAAAAATAGATGAATGGATGCTCATAATCATAAAACATGATAGTAAGAGAATAATGAGAATAAGTGATTTGAATCACATTGGTCATGTCATCCTCCTAAGTCTTAATAGCAAATGGAAGAGATTTAATAAAATAAAATTAAGATATTATAACTGAAAGAGAAAATTTGATGTGAGTCCCCATAAGCTTCCAATTACTTGCGTTGTAATTTTTTATGCCCTCTCTTTCAACAACATCCAACACATCTAATTTTTACTCTCCCAATTATTGTATGCTTGGATGTTATTGAGAACATCGGAGCACAGGGATTACGAAAGAGGAGATTTGAAGTCGTCCCAAGACCCCAAGAACTATGACGCAAGATCCTCCGTTTCAAAATTTGATGTGCCCTTGATCTTAGTCGTCCCATTTTTGTAAATTCTATTTATTAAATAGATAAATTTTTATAGAATAAAGATGTAACAGAGAAAAAGTGATCTGCTCCAACAACGACGTTCCTTCCTCTTGCTTCCCAATTCCCGAGATAGTGCATTTTCCAACACATTATCATATACACGTCTGTCAAATCGAGCTTTTACATTCAACGGTCAGGAATCTCCGTAGAACGGCTGTTGAACTCGAGTAACTGTGACGTCTCTTCTTGCTTTTATCTTCGATCAATAAAATGCCCACACTTGCATTAAATACTCAATCCTTTCTCCTTTTCAAGCTTCACACTTTAGTGGTTCTCTATAAGTTGTTCGTTTATCGCTTCTCCATGTCCCAGGAAGCTTTTCCTTTATTCATCTTCGATTCTCCTTTCTGCTCTATTTAAATCTTTTTTCTGGAGAGTTGATCATTTTGTTTACGAGTGCCCAACTTGTTGAAACTCTTCTTAGTATGTTCTGTGTTCTTCTTGATTAATTTTCCTAATCTTTATGTGTGGTCTAGTCTGTAGTAAATGTTTTTTTTCCTTATTATTCTCATCTCTTTTTGTTGATTTCTCGATTTTGGAGTGTTTGAGTTCGCTAAACACGTCAAGTTCTTTCATTAGTTACATACTCTTAGTTTGTTGGTGTCTTAAGTAACCGAAGATTGTTCTTCGCTTGCTTTGTTGTTTACAAGGATTTGCCTCATTGTGTGTTTCTGAGTTGAGATGGTGTCTTCCTTTTCCAACTTGATCGATTTCTGCTAACTATGTACTTACCACCAAGTTGATATATATTACGGGTTTTCTTTACCGAATCGACTTGCTTATTGGCGTGACTTTGGAGAATATAGTTTTCCTGATTATGTTATGAATTTTCAGATCTGCTCTTATTAAGTCAAAATTTGAAGTTGACATCTTTTCGCTAAATGTTCTGTCTTTGTGTCCCTGTTCTCTTAGTATTTATTGCCGAGTATTGATTGAGTAATATGTATCTGTGGACAGCGTGTTTCTGCTAAATAAGAAATGTGATGTGTGTGTAACCTTATCAGCAGCTTTGTTTGGTTAATGAAGTTATACTCATCAGATGAATTTGTCTCATTCTGGTTGAAGGTGAACTGCAGCTCTCTTTTGTTTAGGTACGGCGGAAGGACAACATGGCTAGTAATGGTGGAGAAGGTGTTGTGAGGCCATATGGACATCCTCCTATCCTCAACGAGAGGATCCTTTCATCCATGTCACGGAGATCTGTTGCTGCTCATCCTTGGCATGACTTGGAAATTGGTAACTTTTCCTTTTGTTACATAACTCAAAAGTATTCTTCATTCTGTGGAGTTTTAATAAGATAAGAAGTTGTTTAAATCCTACACCTTCCATTGATTATAGTCAATCTTTTAATTTGTTCAGGACCAGGTGCTCCATCAGTTTTCAATTGTGTAAGTTTGGTTTTCTTGAATGCTGCTTGTTGCATGATTGAAGAGAAACACGACATTACCTCTTTATTTGGTTCGCAAGCCACTTGTGCAATTTATTCTTAACAAAACTAATTTAAATAGCACTAATTTAATCACCTACATGAAGCTTTAGCTGCTACGTTATCAGGTCTTTACATTCATCAAGGCTAGAATTCTTTGTGAATGAAGGTTCTAAACAGCCTGAAGATCTAATGTTGAATCTGAATGGCAGGTCGTGGAAATTGGTAAAGGCAGCAAGGTCAAATATGAACTTGACAAGACAAGTGGGCTCATAAAAGTAAGTTATTTTCCTTTTCTTCCTAACTCAGATAACTAATCAGAGTTTTAATCTTCTTCACCGAATGTTATATGATATGACAAACTTCTTTCATTTTAAGTATGATATGTTCACCATAGATTGTGTATCTAGGCAGACTGGTGATGGTTATCCATCTCTTTATTCATTTCTTTAAGTAGATTTGTTTGACTGTTGCTTGAAAAAAACGGATGAGTATGCCATTTGCATTTGCTGATGGATTTAAGTTTTACCTATCATACAATTCTGTAACGATGGTGTTATAGATTCCTGAGAATTAACTCGAGTCATAATTTCTGCCGAGGTTGTGGTGCCCTCATTTCAGTTGGTGTTTTGCAATAATGTTCCCCTTCTTTCTCAGTTTTCCCTATGATGTTTGCTTGAATGTTTGTGAACTTCTTGCGATTTATTATATGAGGTGAGAATAATAATGGCTCCATTCTTTAAAACAGGTTGATCGTGTACTCTACTCATCAGTTGTTTATCCACATAACTATGGCTTTATCCCACGGACTCTGTGCGAGGACAGTGATCCTATGGATGTTCTGATACTGATGCAGGTAATGTTTTGCTTCAACAGTTCTCAAATACATGTTCTTTCCAAATTTATTAATTAACTAGTCACTATTTTCCTCTTCTGTAGGAACCTGTGCTGCCTGGTTCTTTCCTTCGTGCTCGTGCTATAGGTTTGATGCCCATGCTTGACCAGGTAACATCTTCATCGTCCTGCCTAAGTTTTACAATTTGATGATAATGCTAAGAAGGTGGTGGCGGAATGCAATATACTGATTTTATCACTGTTGCTAAATTATAGTTCTGGGAACTGAAAGTTCTTTGAATTTCGTGTTAAAAGACATAAAAGCTTCCAATCTTTGATCTGCAAAGATCCCCTTCTCATATTCCTGAAGATGTACAGGTCAATAACTGGAACTTTTATTGCAGGGCGAAAAGGATGACAAGATTATTGCAGTATGTGCTGATGACCCTGAATTCCGCCATTACACGGACATTAAAGAGCTTCCCCCTCATCGCCTGGCTGAAATCCGCCGGTTTTTTGAAGACTGTATCCAATCTTCAATCTATCTAGAATTGGCTTCTTAAAAATATTCATCATTTTGGTCATTCAAAATTTTGCCATTGGATCAGTTATAAAAAAAGCATTTAGCTTACGGTTGTCCACTTACATTCAGCGTATCTCTTAACTGCCAATAACAGACAAAAAGAATGAGAACAAGAAAGTTGATGTGGAAGACTTCTTGCCAGCTGAGGCAGCTGTTGCAGCCATCAAGTATTCTATGTGAGTACTTTTTTGAGCATCTTGAAATATGAAGTTGTCCATTTCGTAACATTCGTGGTGCTGTATTTGGTTGCAGGGACCTGTATGCATCCTACATAGTTGAGAGCTTGAGGCAGTAACTTCATCTCCATACTAATACGTTGTCCTATAATCCTAACTATAAGAGAAGGCTTTATAGTTTTCAAACATGTTAACTACTTGAATTACATGATCAATTTGTCGCTCTAAATGAAATTAGGCCAAGACTACATTAATGCAAAAAAATGACAGCTTTATTAGGCCAAATGTAGACAGGACGTGATGTTAGGAAATCACAAAAGTGCGCCCATCTTTCTAAGACGGTCTTCTCTACTTCTAAATCAATCATACGTTTGTAGATGAAGAAGAAGAAGCAGAGGAAGAGGAAAAAGATGGTATTTCTGGACAAAGCAATCTATTTCGTCGAATTTTGGATCTGCGAGACAGCGCAAGCTTTTAATCATCCGGGTTGCCGTCTCTAAGGCAACTATAACTTCCAAGAACAGTGTCGTGTCTAAGGCAATCATCACGAGTCTCACCAACACAACGCTAACACTTAACTCGACCCCATATCCTTTCCCATCAAGCGATTGAACAACTGAAATGCCCGCTCGCCGAGAGAAGGGATTGTGCTTTAATTGTGATGCCCGATTTGTGTCAGGACACCATTGTAAACTGCCACAGTTTAACGAGGATAGCCTTATTGATGCATCGCTCATAGCACCAGAGCTCGTCCAGAATCCCCGTCCCCAAACCCTCGCCTCGATACCACAGATGATAACGTTCCTATAATTTCTTTTCATGCCCTCACTGGATAGATGTGCCCTCCACGTTGAAACTTGCTGGTTCTGTTAGTGGGCATACAGTGGTGGTCCTAATAGATGGCAGATCCACCAACAATCTTTTCCAAACAAGGCTGGCCTCATCTCTGGGTAACGGTTGGGAATGGAGTCATTGGGCTGCTGGGATCGTGTCTTCAAGTTTCATTGAAGTTGGACAAGGCTTTGCTCTCAGTGATTTTTTCACTCTTGCCTATCTATGGACCTGATTTAGTATTACTATCCTATCTGACTATTTAGGATCTGCGGATGAAATTTCAGCATGATGGCTCTCAAGTCCGATTTCATGGGTTACAATAACCCAGCGTCAATCACATTTCTGCATCCTCTTTGGAAACGTGGTGTGCATACTCAATTTCTAGCCCAATGCCTCCATTTAACCATTGAACCCATCACCTCGGACCCCAAGCCCAAAATTGGCTTTCTATTATCGGATAAAATTTAATTCTTTATGGTGAAAACTATTATTAATCATATAAACAATCATGTCAAATTATCAAGAATACTTGGATATATTACATAAGCATACCTAAATTCATGAGAACAACGTGATTCCTTAATCTTGCAATTATTTGTCTTTCAAGTTCATATGTACGTCTATTTTCCCTCAATAACCGCCTCTTTTCTGGCTGATGAGATATCAAAAAAGACAATCATTCATATGACTTGGGGACTATAACCCTAACTCTTTATATAATCCGTCTTATTTCTATTTTGGCTTATCACAAAATATAAATAAGATTGTTGAGTCTCTACACATTAAAGTCCATACTTATTAGATGTCATATAGTTCAAAGCCTTTAACCTTAATAGATCACTTTAATCGGGCTTAATCTTATGATAGTTCATAATATACAATTAACAAAGTATACATGTAGCCATACGTTAGATTATATCCAACAATCTTCGACTTGGGTCATACATATATAACTCCTTTAATTGTATATCATGTCGTAACCTTATGAGCTCAAAATTTGCTATCATTACCAAATAAATCTTTAATCAATCTCGTTCATCAATTATAATAACATAGGATTAAAGCAGTTTTCATTGTACTCGTATCATAACTAAACCCATCAATAGTCACTTATGCCAATATAATTGAACAACATAAATCAAGCATGGATGTGTAGCATAGAAATTACATATAATGTGATCTTGACATGGCTACTTCCAACCGATCCAAATTCCTTATTTCTTATTGAGATCAATCAAATAAACTTTAAAGTTCAAATAAATCATAAAAGTGTTTATAACTGAAAATCATTCGAAATAACAAACTCCTACTAAAATGACATATCTTCAATAGATATAACACTCATATGAGCGACATGCTCATAAAATACCTTTGGTGGTAATCCCTTAGTGAGCGAATCCGTAACCATGGAGCTTGTCCCAATATGTTCAATAGACATTTGACCATCTTGAACTCTCTTTTTGATAACCAGGAACTTGAGGTCTATATGTTTTGATTTTGCTGAGCTCCTGTTGTTGTTGGAATATAGTACTGCTGACATATTGTCGCAAAATAACTTTGGTGTTCTTTTAATACCATCTACAATGCGTAGCCCAGTGACAAAATTCCGTAGCCACAATCCATGATTGGATGCCTCATAACATGCTATGAACTCCGCTGCCATAGTGGAAGAAACTATGATTGTCTTCTTAGCACTCTTATAGGAAATAGCTCCTCTAGCTAGCAAGTAAATATAGCCTGATATAGATCTATGACTGTCTTGGCATCCAACGAAATCAGAATCTAAATACCCAATGATCTCTAGCTGATCCAACTTCCTGTATGTGAGCATGTAATCTTTTGTTCTCTACAAGTACCATATAACTCGTTTGACTGCTCTCTAATAATCCATTCTGGGATTGCTTAAGTATCTACTCAGCATTTCAACAATATACGCAATATCTAGATGCGTACATAGTTGAGCATATATTAGACTCGCTACTGTTGAAGCATAAGGAATCTTTTGCATCTCTTTAGTTTCAAACTCATTCTTGGGGCATTAGTTGAGACTAAACTTGTCTCCTTTAGCAACAGGGTTGTCACCTAGTTTACGATCCTACGTGCCAAACCTTTTAGGAACTTTCTTGATATAGCTCTTTTGTGATAACCTAAGTATACCCCGAAAGCGATATTGGTGTATTTGTATTCCTAATATAAAAGAGGTGTCACCAAGATCTTTCATTTCAAATTTCTTTGTTAGAAAGCTACTAGTTTCGTGCAATAAGCCTATATTGTTATTAGTAAGCAGTATGTCATTGACATATAAAACCAGAAAAAATACTTGCTCCCATTGAACTTATGGTATATACAATCACCAACTGCATTCATTTCAAAACCAAACGAAAGAACAACTTGATGAAATTTGTAATACCATTGGCGGGAAGCTTGCTTGAGCCTATAGATGGATTTCTTCAATTTTCAAACCATTTGCTTTGGGTCTCCTAACACAAAATTTTCTGGTTGCACCATATAAATTGTCTCATCAATGTCACCATTGAGAAATGCAGTCTTTACATCCTTCTGATGCAACTCAAGGTTGAAATGTGCCACAAGTGTCATTATAATTCTAAAAGAGTTTTTCGTTGAAATCAGAGAGAAATTCTCTTTAAAATCAATGCCTTTTTTCTATGTAAAGCCCTTTGCAACTAGACGACCCTTACATCTCTTTACACTACCCTACGAATCCCTCTTGGTTTTAAACATCCATTTGTAACCGATGGGTTTTGCACCTTCAGGCAATGAGACAAGATTCCAAACGTCATTGTCTTTCATGGACTTTATCTCCTCATTTATGACTTCAATCCACTTTTGAGAGTTATAACTTTTCATGGTCAGATGGAAGTTGACTAGATCATTTTCCACAACGCTAATGTCAACCTCATGTTCTTGGAAAAATATGTTGTAATCATCTGGAATCGCACTTCTTCTTTCTCTAGTGGAACTCCTTAATGACACTAGTTCTTGAAGTTGGTGTGTTTGTTCTTTTAGAATAATTTATGTAATTTGAATAGGGAGCTCCTCAACATTGTCTCATTGTTCTGGATTTGTTACTTCGACAACATCAGGAATAAAACCCATATCATTGTCAACTACAACTAGAGGAATATTAACATATTCCTCTTCAAAGACAATGCCTCTCATCTTATCTCCCCTCCCAAACTCAACATCCTCAAATAATCGGGCATTTCCCATCTTAAAAATTGACTTTACAGTGGGATAACAAAACTTGTAACCCCTGGACCTTTCGGAGTATCCAACAAAATAACAACTAATAGTTCTAGAATCCAATTTCTTTTCATTTGACTTATATAACCTTGCTTTAGCTAGATAACCCTTAGTGTACAAGTGGTTCAAACTAAGCCTTTTTCCCACCCAAATCTCATAAGGGGTTTTGGTAGTTGTTTTAGTTGGAACCCTATTGAGTATGTAAGCTGCAGTCTTTAATGCTCCTCCCCAAAGAGATTATGGTAAAGTAGGACGACTAATCATACTCTTTACCATGTCCTTCAGTGTTCTGTTTCACTTTTCAACAACACCATTCATGTTAGGACATCCTGGCATGGTGTACTATGGGATGATACCGCACTCTTCATGGAACTTAACAAATGGTCCCAGATGTTGTTCGCTTGATTTGTCATATCTACTATAGTATTCACCACTACGATCAGTTCTGACACTTTTTATTCTTTTGTTAAGTTGATTCTCAACCTCAACCTCATAGTTTTTGAACACGTTCAGAGACTAGGACTTCTCATAAATGAGATACAGGTAGCCATAACGGGAGTAATCGTCAATGAACGTAATAAAATATTGCTGACCATTCTAAGAAGCTATAGGGAATGATCCATAAATATCCGTATGTACGAGTTCTAAGAAGTCTATAGTGTTGTTAGCACTTGATTTCCTTAGGTTTATCTGTTTCCCTTAATACAATTAACATAATTTTCAAAGTTTGCATAATCAAGGGGATCGAGAATTCTATCAGACACAAGACGTTCAATTCTTTGTTTAGAGATATGCCCTAAACGTTTGTGCTATAATGAAGCAGAATTCTCATTGGTTAATTTTCACTTTATACCTCTACATACATGTAGAGTTTCATTATATGAGGCAACTGTATTAATCAAATATAGGTTATTAACAAATGATAAAGAATCAGTACCAACAAGCGTTGAATATTAAAAAAGACTTAATTGACCACTTCCAAATGAATAAGAGTAACAAAATTTGTCTAATGCAAAAATAGAAACTAAATTCCATCTAAATGACGGTATAACATAAGTCTCATTCAAATCCAAATAATAATCAGTCTTTAAAAATAACCTAAAAATTCCAATAGCCTCAACTTTTACCGCTTTACCATCGCCCACATAGATGTATCTTTTACCATCAATTAGCTTTCGGTAGCTCAGGCAACCCTACATAGATATACTGATGTGAGTTGTAACACTAGAATCTAGCCACCAAGTGTGTATAGGTATCGAAATTAAATTATCCTCAGAATAAAAAAAAGCCAGAAATGTATCTTTCTTTGCATGCCATGCATGATATTTGGTACAATCCTTTTCTTTTGTGTAGCACTTTCAAAGAAAAAGAAGTAAAAGCCTTATTCTGTTTCTTCTATTGTTTCTTTTCCATTGCAGCACCTGTAGCTTCCTTACCTTCTTTCTTTTCAAGTTCTTGTCCTTTAAGATAGTTGCCAAATGAGTACTCTCTATCTTCTCTTGCTTCAACCTTTCCTCTTTTGCACATAATGAGAAATGAGCTCATTTAGAGTCCAAGTCTCCTTTTGATAGTTGTAGCTAACCTTAAACTGACTGAATTATGCAGGAAGAGATACAAAACTAAGTGCACAAGTAAGTCCTCAAACAACTCTAACTTTAGTGCTTTTAGTTTCGAAGCAAGATGCAACATCTCTAAGATGTTCTCCCTTATGTTTCCATTTTTCTTATACCTCATTGAAATGAGATTTGCAAAAATCGTACCTGTTTTAGCCTTTTCACTTTTGGCAAACATCTTTTCGATTTCCTCAAGGTAATCTTTGGCAGTAGTTACCACTTCGGATATAGTGCCCCTGAAGGTTTTTCGAATAGCACTCTTTATGATCATAAAACTCATATGATTTGAACGTTTCCACCTTTCGATATCCCTCTTATCATCAGAGGAACTATCAGTCGTAAGATCGGTAGGTTGTTCAGTCTTTAATGCAAGGTCTAGATCCATGACATCGAGAACAATTATAACATTCTCTTTCCATGCCTTAAAGTTTGTGTCGTTAAGCATGAGAATGTAGTTGATGCTGACAGTAATAGTAGATGCAAAAGTAGCAACTAAATAGAGAACAAAACAACCAACAAATAAGCTCATATAAATTCCACAAAATCATATAAAATCAAATAATGGTAAAGCCCATCATAAGATAACACAACATTAATATTTAGTCTTTGGACAGAAATATTAACTTGCAAGTGGTACTCTTGGTGTAGTAATCAAATATTGACAATAATAAAAATGTCAAACAATCAACCTCATTTTGGACCGATCAATTGTTCACATAGCTAACCTAATAATTGTCACATATTTATCACTACAGGTGTACATGTATCTCGGCCAAAATGTTGACCTTCCTTTGAGCTGGTCAATATCCGCATAAATTACACATACACAACCATCTTAATATTATAAAATAAATTAACTTACATAAGAGAGGCTACTTTTGTAGAATGTTGTTTCGATCAATTTATTTCACAATATTAATAAAAGATCAATTATACCAATGTTTGACATACCTTGAACAATCAATTTAAACGTTGATTGTATTAATCTTAATTAATTGAATTCAATTTTCATACAAAAATATAAACTAAAAGCATATGTAATTGATTTATGTGAAAACCATATACACCAAAACATTATATATGAACCGAATATAAAATTTATAAAAATAGCAATGTATCAGTTGACTAAATATCCCATTTGTTTCTAAACCACGCTTTAAAAATATTTTGTTCTAAGATGCTAAAACTTTAAGGTTGTTTATGGTCTTTATCAAATAGTTAAAGTATAAACCTAAACACATTGATTTCTGGTTATTATCCAATGGTCAAGAATTTATCAAAACAGTCCAAGCCAAAATGAACACTGACAGAACTTCGATAAAGAGCGAAGACTTTTGAAAACAAGGACTTTCAATTGATTCGGTGGTTTCCTGTGTTTTTTTTTGTTTAACCGTACACAAAAGCATTGAATAGATGAACAAAATAGATGCCTAATGTGTTCCTTGCTTCTTTCACTACTAACGACACCATCAATGGAAAGTTATCAAATAAACAAAATTTACTATATTTTGCCCCTTATTCGTTCACTGTTTTTCTTCGTAAACATAGAAGACAAACAATTAAAAAGTTCTCAATGAAATAACTGTTGGGAAAATTGACTAATTAAATCCCACAGGAAAAATAAGTAAGAAAATAACACGCAGAAATTTAACGTGGTTCACCTTATAATTTGGGCTACGTTAACAGACCAAATTCTGAATAAAACTTCCATTAATTAAAATAGCAGGTACAGAGAGTAAAAAATACAACAAAATAGTGGCACTCACATACAAGGTGTTTCCCCAATTTATTATCCTTAGGATAATATCCTCACTATTTTTTCACTCATTTTTTTAGGAAAAACGTTTCTTAAAAATACCCAAAATTACTCTCTCACAAGACTTTAAAACACTACCACAAATGTATATATATTGCTCTCATATGAAAGAAGGAGGGAGGGTCTTTATATAGACCCTTCACCGCCACTTTCATGTTAAGCCTACAGCTTGCATGCAAGCTGTCCACTGTGACAGCTTGCATGCAAGTTGTTTACGGCAACTTGTTGCATTCAAGTTGTCGTAGACAACTTACTTCCTTTCTCTTTTTTTAACAAGATCTATGGTAGTACTATGTGTCGGTACTGCCTTACAATTCTCCCCCTACTGACTACATGGTATTTACTATCATTTCTGTAGATGATCGACAGAACTCAAACTTTCTCCTGGGTAGAACTTTTGTCATTATATCTGATCCATTCTCATCCGTATGAATCTTCTCAAGCTGTAATAACTTATTTTCTAACATCTCTCTGATCCAGTGATATCTCACATCAATATGCTTTGATCTTGAATGGAATGAGGCATTTTGACCAAAGTGAATAGCACTATGATTGTCGCAAAATAGTTGGTATCTATCTTGTTGAAAACCAAGTTCATTTAAGAATTTCTTCATCCATAGGAGCTCCTTGCATGTTTCAGTTGCAGCAATAAATTTTGCTTCAGTGGTGGATAGAGCAATTAATTTCTGCAATTTTGATTTCCATGACACGGCTCCCCCTGTAAAGATAATTAAGTAACCTGAAATAGACTTTCTCGAGTCAACATCGCTGGCTATGTCTGCATCTGGTAACCAACTAACACAGGCTTGGTGGTTCCAAAACATAAGCATATTTTAGAAGTACCATGTAGATATTTGAAAATCCACTTCACAATATCCCAATGTTCCTTACCAGGAATTGAAAGGAACCTACTCACTACTCCAACTGCGTGCGCAATATCTGGCCGTGTACATACCATAGCATAAATTAAACTGCGAATTGCAGAAGCATAAGGGACTTTCATCATCTCTTCCTTCTCTTCATCTGTTGAAGGGAATTGCTTAGTACTCAACCTAAAGTGATTAGTAAGAGGACAACTAACCGCTTTAGCTTTATCCATCTTGAACCTTTAAAGAACTTTCTCATTATACTTCTCTTGTGATAACCACAATTTCTTGGCTCCCCTGTCTCTGATAATTGTCATACAAAAAATCTGTTTTGCTGGCCCCAAGTCTTTCATGACAAAAGACTTGCTTAACCGCTTCTTCAAACTGTTAATCCTGTTGATATTTTGGCCAACAATCAACATATCATTAATATAAAGTAAAAGGATAATGAAATCATCACTAGAGAATTTCTATACAAAAACACAGTGATCTGAAGTGGTCTTCATATAGCCTTGCTCCCCCATAACTATTTCAAACTTCTTATACCACTGTCTCGGTGCCTATTTTAAACCATAAGGGCTTTTTATCAATCTACACACATAGTCCTCTTTTCCTTTTTCCTTAAAACCCTCTGGCTGCTCCACATATAACTCTTCTTCTAAATCTCCATGAAGAAAAGCTGTCCTGACGTCCAATTGCTCGATTTCTAAGTCTAAACTTACTGCTAAACCAAGCACTATATAGATGGATGTCATTTTAACAACTGGTGAAAATATCTCTTCAAAATCAATACCTTTTCTTTGGTTGAATACTTTAACAACTAATTTAGCTTTGAATCTTGGATGAGGATTGTGTTCATCATGTTTAATCTTAAATACCCACTTATTTTTCAAAGCTTTCTTGCTTTTTGGCAATTTCACCAGTTCAAAAGTTTTATTCTTATGCAAGGACTTCATCTCATCTTGCATGGCTTCAAACCAATTCATCTTATGTTCATCTATCATAGCCTCTTGAAAATTCTTAGGTTCTCCCCCATCAGTAAGTAACACATACTGATCACTGGAGTATCTAGTTGTGGCTTGTCTTACTCGCGTAGATCTCCTTATTGGAACCTGAGCAGTCTCTAATGCTAGTGGTTTATTCTGGACATCAGCTTCATCAAAATCTTCACCTGCTTGATTTTCAATGGGAGCATCATCATCAGCTACATTCCGCCGACAACTTTCAATTTCATCTCCAAATTGTGTTCGTACCATTTTTAAAGGAGTTAACTCTAAATTTATTGGGTCATCATTAGTTCTTGGAGTATCCATTTTCTCTTTGTCGAGATCTTCACTGCTTTGATCTTTGACAAATATAGCATCACAGCTCTGAATCAACTTATTCTGGATTGGATCATAAAACCGATAACAGAATTGATCTTCTCCATAACCAATAAATATACACTGGCAAGTCTTGACGTCAAGCTTGGATCTCTCATCTTTAGGAATATGAACATAAGCTTTGCAACCAAAAACCTTCATATGATCATAGAAAACATCCTTTCCTGACCATACTTTCTCTGGAATATCAGATTGTAAAGGAATGCATGGTGAGCGATTTAATACATGAACTGCTGTGAATAGAGCCTCGCCCCAAAATGTCTTTGGCAACTTTGCATATGAGAGTAGGCATCGAACTCTCTCCATCAAAGTCATGTTCATCCTCTCAGCTAAACCGTTCAATTGTGGTGTCTTAGGAGGAGTAGTCTAATGTCGAATACGATGCTCTTTGCAATAAACATCAAATGGTCCAGTGTACTCTCCACCATTGTCTGTTTGAATCCATTTCAACTTCTTCCCAATTTGTCTTCCAACCGAGGCATGGAATTGCTTGAAAACATCTAGCACTTTATCTTTAATCCTCAATGTGTACAGCCACGTCTTCTTAGAATGGTCATCAAAGAAAGTCACAAAGTATTAAGCACCACCTAGTGAATTTTACATTGGCCCACATAAATATAAGTGTACCAAATCCAACACATTCTTCATTCTGGAAGGAGGGGAACTTTTGAAGGCGACTCTATTTTGCTTTCCTGCAAAACATTCAGCACACTTCTTTAAATGTACCTGTCAACTCCAAATAATGCATTCTTTTTCACTAACTGAGTCATTCCTTTCTCGCTCATATGACCGAGTCTCTTGTGCCACAATTCAATTGCATCATCTTTCTCCACTGGATTCACAACATCGTTGGAGACCTTTGCCTAGATCACATATAACTTTGAGCACTTCTTACCTTTGGAGATTACCAAGGAGCCTTTAGTAAGTTTCCATTTGCCATATTTGAAAGTGCTGCAAAAATCTTCATCATCAAGTATACCAACCGAGATCAGATTTAGGTGAAAATCAGGAATATGTTTGACATCTTTCAGAGGCAATCTCATGCCATTGTCTATCTCCAAGTAAATATCACATTTTCCGTTGATTTTGGCTAAACCACTATTTCCCATTTTAACGACACCAAAATCTCCTTATGTATATGATAAGAAGAGTTCTTTATGTGATGTGGTGTGAATAGTGGCACCACTATCACCTATCCAGTTAAACTCACAGGATGTACTATTCACATCATTATCATATGATACGATGTGAAAGTCATCAATGGTAGTAGCCGTCAATGCACGTTCATTGTCACTACTATCATCTTTCTTGACTTCTTTGCTTTTGTTTTTTTCTTCTTTGAACTTTCGACAGAACCTTTTGATGTGACCCTTCTTTTTGCAATAATGACACTCAACATTTGCATATTTATTTGATCTTCCTCTGCTTTTATCTCTAAAATTTGGACCTCTAGATTTGCTCCTCCTCTTAGAACCTGTGACCAAAACTTTTGACTGTGGTAAAAAGGCTGAACTCTGTGATCTTCGTCTCATCTTTTCATTCAGAATTCCACTTTTTACAGATTCTATATTAACAATACCATTAACTGCAGAATTGGTGATTGAAATCTTCAAAGTCTCCCAAGACTCTGGCAAAGAGGTAAGGATGAAAAGAGCAAGCATTTCATCATCGACCTTTATGCCCATTCCTAATAATTAATCCACTATCCCCTGAAATTCATTCAAGTGATCTACTACAGAGATACCTTCTCGATACTTTATTTGTACTAATTTTGTCAAATAAAATAATTTATTGTTACTGATTTTTTAGGCATACAACTCCTCAAGCTTCTCCCATAACGTCCGTGCGTGAGTCTCATTACAGATATGATTATACACATTATCTTCAACAAATTGCCAAATAAAACTATATACCTGCTCATGCTCAAACGCCCACTCCTCGTCTGATTTATTTTCAAGTTTTGTTGTGGTAAACATTGGTAAATGCAATTTTGTGACAAACATATGATCTTTCATCTTGTTCTTCCATATGTGGTAATTGGAACAATTTAGGCCAATCATCTTGCTTATTTTTGCCTCCATCTTTATCGTACGTATGAACAGCACCTATACATATGAATAGTACCTGTACGTATAAAGCTCACTCTGATACCATTTGTTGGGAAAAAATTGACTAATTTAATCCCATAGGCAAAATAAGCAAGAAAATAACACACAGAAATTTAACATAGTTCACCTTTTAACTAGGGCTACGTCTACGGGCCAAACTCCAAATAAAATTTCCACTAATGAAAATAGCAGGTGCAAAGAGTGAAAAATAATACAACAAAATAGTGGCACTCACACACAAGGTGTTTCCCAAATTTACTATCCCTAGAATAATATCCTCACTATTTTGTCACTCACCCTTGTAAGAAAAACGTTTCCTACAAAATGCCCAAAAATACTCTCTCTCTCAAGACCTTAAAAATACTACCACA
The DNA here is from genome assembly GCA_027576715.1 of Erythroxylum flavicans. Taxonomy (NCBI): domain Eukaryota; kingdom Viridiplantae; phylum Streptophyta; class Magnoliopsida; order Malpighiales; family Erythroxylaceae; genus Erythroxylum; species Erythroxylum flavicans. The sequence goes on from JANZXP010000003.1 coordinate 21,379,327, forward strand.
TATACATATGCAAAATTATGCTCGTATATGAAAGAAGGGGGGAGGGTCTTTATATAGACCCTCCACCACCTCTTTCAAGTCCACCATACAGCTTGTATGCAAGCTGTCCACTATGACAGCTTTCATGCAAGCTACATGCAAGTTGGCTACAACAACTTGCTATGGCAAGTCGTTTACGACAACTTGCTTCTCCCTTCTTCTTTTTTAAAATAAATATTTATGGCTTACAAATATAAATATTGGAAATTCTTTTAAAATATAGTATGCTTACCAAATTGTATCCTTTGCTAATTAATAATTAACTTAGTTATAGTATGGTAAATTGATCAATGTCATATTGACTTTGAATTATATATAAAGATAGATTAGTCATTAAAAATTTAGGTTATATACTAAACTTTAAAATCTAGATCCTTTGAAATTTAGTGATAATTAAAGTGTAAGAACGCTCCTCAATTCTTTTGTGAATCCATTTTTTCTAGGGATGGTAGATGAAATATCTCTCAGACATAATTCTTATACTTGTACTTATTAAAAGGTTGGAAATATTTAAACCTAAGTACCACTCAAATAAGTCTTAATACATTCCAAAAACTTAAATATTTTAGGAATTGGAGGATGAAATGTCAAGTCAATTTTGAATATTGTGTTTACAACATAAAGATCGAGATAATTGAAGAATTTTATGTTTCAAACAAACTTTTAATTAAGAGAAGGTAAAAAAGCTGCACAAAACTCTCTTCCTATAAGAATCATCTTCCGAGTTCAAATTTCCATGGTGGTTATTTTAACTACTTAGGCCTATTTGTTTCCATATATTTTCCTTTTTTTTATTGTGGTTTTCATAAAAAAAAGAAACATGTTCTTAAAATGTATTTGGTTGAATATTGCCATCATTTCTTTTTTAAAAATAAAAAACCACAAAAAAAGTAAAAAAGATATTTTTCTAATATTTCGCAACAAGTTTTCACACGTTTTCGTTTCCACTTCCTCTTCTTATAAACTTCTTTTTTGTAGAAACTCTATCTCTTTTCTCTTCTCTTACGTCCCAAACTCATCTCTTTTCTCTCTCTCCTGCTTTTTTATTCTTTTCTTCTCTCTTATATCCCTAACTCATCTCTTACGTCCCTTTTCTATCCGTGCAAAATGCGAAAGTTTAGGTTTTTAACTAAGTGAGTTTTCAATTTTAATTTTATATTTTTCTAGTTATATTGTATTATTTTTCTGGTTTTCTTGGCTTTTTATTTTTCATTGACGTCTTTATTATTGGTTTCTTTAGAGTTGACATTTTTCTTAGTTCTTTATTTCATGTTTTCCAATCTTTTCAACAAACAACATGAAAATTGTTTTTAAAATTTGTTCCATTTGAAATTGAAAAAAATACATAATGTAAAAAAGGAAATGAATAATTTCTTTGATTTCAATCTTTTTCAAATATGTTAGCAACAAAAAGTAAGAAAATGTTTCATTGCAAATTAACAATAATAATAGTGGTAATAGAAAATTATAAAAATGGTTAGAGAGAGAAGCTTGACTTTTCTCTAGGTTTTCTTTGCATTCAATTTGGTCTTCGCTTCCCTATTACTTTGGCTTATGCTAAATTTTCCTCCTTTTCACTGTTTTTGATTTCTTGGGCTAGTTTGCTTGCCTTTAGAGGTTAATCTCTCTCAAGATGTCCTCTTACCCCCTTAGCACTAGAACTTTTCCTTTCTTTCTTCATTTCTAATCAAGGAATGATTTTTCAACTTTATCCCTAACCTGTTTTCTTTTTTTTTTCTCCTTTTAGTAAATGGCAAGCACTCAATCCCATCCTAAATAGAATATTAACCTAGATCCTCAAGACTTTCCTCCCCTTATTGTTTAGCCCCTTGTCCCTTCTTTACCTAGTCTCCTTAAACCATAGGTTTCCTCCCCTTTTCTCACTACCTCTTCCTTGCCTATCATTTTAAATATCCACCTACTCATCATGCTTAATAGAATACTCAAGTTCTCTCTTTGAAACCAGTCACTAAGACATCATGGTGATAGATATTAGGGGACTTATCCCCCTTTGGATGAGCTTAACTACTATTCTTCAAAGCTCCTAGAAGGAAAAACGTAGTAGCTCCTCTGACAAACATACTAAAAGAAGGAGCATTAACCCTACTTGGTTTCTTCATGGACAAATGTCTATCCTTCCCATTATTGACCATTTCGGCACACTAACACTAGAAGTTCCTATGCTTAAAAGTAATGTTAATTAATGAAGATAAAATCTTCTTGTTCAAATTTGATTCTGAATTTACTACTAAAAAATCATAGAGGTAGGTTCTTAGCATTAAAATAACAAATTTTTATTCCTCTATAAGTAGAATCCAAGCATCCATATGGATAGTTTGAAACAAAAGAAAATTTCTTTATGAATCAATATATCTAAGGTATTTTTGGAATATTGGTCTACCAAAGGAATAAGCCACCTAGATAGTTATGTTGGAAAAACTATTTTCATGGATGAGACTACTGTAAGTGTGAAATGTGTGAATTATACAAGGATATATGTGCTGGTTAAGGTTCACCTAGAGTTACTGATATGTGTTTAATTGTTGATACATTTAATCATTTATACTTAGCAATTAATGATACATAAATGCTTAAGATACTCATTTTAATTCATATATGATTTTAGGCATAATTTGGAAGCAAAGAAATTAAAGTGAGTTGAAAGTACTGCATTTTGGCCATTTTCTGAAGATCAAGACTCATTTTCTTCATAGAGCGAGACAAAGAAAATTAAAAGACAAGAACAATGAAGACATGAAAAAAAAGAACGTGAGCTACATAGATTATGGTGAGGAGCAAAGCATGCAATAGGTGGATAAATGTTGAACAAAACAGCAGCGTGAAGGTATTAGCAGAAGCTTAAAACGACATGCAAGCAGCTAGATATAGGAGCAAAACGATGTTAAAAAGTGGGAACAGTCCAACCAAAATGCAACTCAAAATGAGGAAGCATAAGTAATGACATCTATCCAAGCATCGTCCAAAACATCAACGTGTGTGAAGAAAAGACATGCAAAAATAAGAGTCCAAAATGCATCCAACATGAAGTTAAACGCAGATGTATGGAGAGTGTTGAAGCATAAATTAAAAACAGAAAAAAGATGCATGAATAAAAAGGACATAAGGGCAGCTGGTGAACTAACACAAAATGACAACCAAGAGACGTGAATAGGAATGTCAATGGTAGCCCAGCCTGGCCCTAGGCCATGGTGGCCCGTGGCCCGGTGGGTCGGGATGAGTCGAGCCACGGCCCGGCCTGACCATGGACTAACCAACCTGTGGCCCAGGCTATGGCCCGACAGGCTGACCAACCTGTGGCCAAGCTATGGCCCGACGAGCCACGGGCGAGCCGGTCGGGCCTGACCCGCTATTTATTTTTTTAAGCAAAAACTTTCAGAACGATGTCGTTTTAAAAATAATAAGCGGGCCATGGGCGGGGCCAACTTGGGCCAAAAGCGGGCCAAATCAGGCTGGGTTGGTTTTACCATCCCTAGACGTGAACTAGGAGAAAATGACGCAGTCATAAAGAATGTTGGACAAAATGCTGGAAGGATGCGTTAAACACTTAATGGAAATATAGTCAATTTTTGCTTTTAATGAAAACGCAAATGATAGCAGCGTTAGGTTAGACTAAATAGAAAAAAGAAAGGGGGGAGCAGAGAGAATATAACGGTAGCGTGCGATCTTTGTTTTTGGAGGCGTTATCTCATAAAAAAGAATAGAAGTTGTTCTTCAGACAACGGGGTTTTTCTTAGGGAGTCTTCGATTTGGGATGGAAATAGGGGCTAAGCTCTATCTTTTTGGGAGACAAATGGAAGGCTAAATTTTCGACGCCGGTTTAGAGGTGAAATCGACGCTGATGACCCAGATTAAGTGTATTTCATATTTTTATCGTTTCTTTCTCTCGTTAAGTGTATTTCAAATTTTTATTGTTCCTTCATCTTTTGGATATCTATTAGGATGAGAGAAAACTGAGAAGCATCATCATTCTATCTAATTGTTACACTATATATAAACAGAAGCATAAGACCATCAGCTAATGGCTAAGTCTAGCTAAGAATAAAATAGATGTATAACCTCTCAATTCAATAATTGGATTGGTTAAAAAGGATTAAGTGGATCATTCAAAGACTATTACATGTAAAGTTTATTTCTTGGTCTACAAAATTGCTTTTGGCAAAACTATATTTGCGATTTGGAAAGAAGGAATGTGAGACTCTTACAAGACAAGGTATTACCAAGCCATCAACTCACCATAGGGCTTATAAGCTTGAGCAGACAAGATATCATTACTTACAAGATGCATCATATTTGTAGTAATAATTTGGAGAAAAAGTGTGCCATCTATGTTATAATCTAAATAAAATATATGAAGATGTTGTTGGATACTAAAGGGTATTATGCTAATTAGGAAGTAGAAAACATGTCATCATAGTCCCTAAAAGCTATATAGCTAGAGGACTACCTAAATGAGTGTAAGTCAAAGATATCTAAATAGCAACTAAGGATTAATTGACTTAGCCATTAGCTGATATCAACTTTTAGTAGAGTTCTATTCTTATTTTACAATACAAGGTAAATGCTTACATGTGTTACCTGATAACAGCATATGGCCATGTACAGGCTTTAAGCTTTACTTGTAACTCTTTAGGACAACCTTTATTCATTCGATCTATTTTTTAATTTTCAAAAGAAAAATAACAGCAAAAATAATTTAATTTACAATACTTTAAAAATGAGATTTAGAAAAATTAAAGATATAATTATAATTTTGTAAAATATTTAAGATGTTGAAGATAACAAGACTGTCTCTTATCTCTCTTACTTACATATCTATAGTATCTTTACATAATTTTTTTTCTTATTTTGCTTGATCATTAATAATCAAGTTGCTATAATTGTTTTCTTAATTTTTTGGTAGTTATATATCAACCAAGACCACAAGCTTCTTTATCAAATTCAGGTACATCTTTGGAAGACTTAACTAAGCCCATTGCTAAAAACACTAAACAATTTCAACTAGAAGTAAAATCGAGCTTCCAAAACTTGGAATGCCAAATGGATCAGATGGCAGTGAGGATCGACCGTCTAAAGTTATAAAGAGGAGGACAATTGCCATCACAACCGTAGACGAATATGAAGAATGTTAGTGCAATCACATTAAGGAGTGGCAAGAAGCTTGAGGACCCTGAAAAAATTATCAACGAATGGCTAATGAAGAAGACATTGAAAGGGAGCTTGAAGAAGAAAGGGATATGCCATCAAGCTCAAAGTAAATGTTGAATTCTTAATCGTTGAAAAGACTAATCCTTTGTCTTTTTCCTAGCAAGTTAGCAAAGTAAAATAAGGAGGATAAGAATAAAGAGATCTAGGAGACCTTTCAGAATATTGAGGTGAAGATCCCACTATTAAAAGAAATTAAGCAAGTGTCTAGGTATGTGAAATCCTTTAAGAAATTGTGTATGAACAAGTGAAAGTTAAGAGGTAATGAAAGGATTAGGATGATTGAAATTATTTCTACAGTTTTCAAAAAGAAAATGTAACACCCCATTACCCTAGGGTACGTACCGGGACCCCCGTAGGTCATTCCGACACATATCCTAAGATAACGGAGC
>JANZXP010000003.1:21393233-21437838 GCA_027576715.1 Erythroxylum flavicans
AGAATTATTATTATAAATTATATTATAATAGATAATAAAAACGTTATGTTTCTTTTATTATTCTTATTATTTTAATTCTCTACTTATTATTGTTCTTTAATTATTCTTATTAATTTGATTGTATAAAGTTTTGATATTTATTAATTTTCTACTTACTCTTATTCTTATTATTATGAAATTATTTATTTTTTATTGATATTAAATAATATCATTAAATTCTTGATTATTTTTAATTTGGTTCATAGCAAGAATAAGCAAAAAAAATTAGAACCTCTGAAATAACGTTTGAAAACAACAAAAGGTGACTTTCCAAAGTAAAAGCTGGCTTCTGGCTGTGGCTTAAAAACGGTGCCAGTGGGTGGGTCCCAGAGGCGTCTGTCCAAGTTAATAATGCCTGCCAAATTTTTATACAACACGGCGTTGTTTGGATATTGGACAGAATAAGACAGAGTTAATTTAGACAGAGGATTCGGACTCGACATTTGCTACCTTTCATGTCGCTTGCCTGTTTGCCTTGTCCGTTACGTAACCTACATAATGAGACAGTACAATCAGCTATTTAGCTTTTGAGTGACTACTCATACATTTGGCGCCTCTCCCACAACTCAACTTCTTAGACCGTAGCAATTGAATGGGCTGCTTCTATCAGCAACTCCGTTGAGAAATCAGAACAGGATTCAATTTTGTACGTAACAGAATCATAATAAAACTTTATCAAATGATTTTTTGAAAGTTAAGATGATTTAAATTATATAATATGATTAATTCATAAAATACAATAAAACGTAAATTATAACAGAATTAACACGTAACATATAATAAAGCATGAATCATAATTCATACATTATTATGAAGCTCGATCTTTTTCTTGTCGTTTTCCTTGAACTGATTTTAAAATTGACTCGTCTCAACCATCGCAGTCACACAAGTGTCCTGCTTCTAATGGTATTTACAAAACAAGTTAAAGAACTCTTCAACTGTTATAGAGAAGGTTAAGCAAGAAATGCTAACTCTCTTGATGCCTAAGCATACCTATATTAGATTTTAGATATTTTAGTAATTTAATTAAAATAAATTATAATTTTAATTAAACTTTAATTAAAATTAAAATTAATTCTAATTAGATATTAGTTATACCCAAATAAGATTCATTATCTCATATTAGTCCTTATTTATTAAAGATCACATATTTAATTATAAAGTTTCTCAAACTTTATAAGCAAATCCAACTTGATTAAAACATCTTTTTCTTTCTCCAATCAATTTTTTATGTGTTACCCATTCCAGTTTTCAAATATGTTATCTATATATATGAATTATAATCCTAAATCACATTTAAGACTAGATAAATTAAACTCCTTTAATTTATTTGTAATTCTCTAATATCTATAAATCAAAATTGGCGTTTAGTAATACATCATGACCACTCAATATTTAGGATTGTCAAAGTAGTTTTGATTATCTTTTCTGTGCATAACTTTTTTGTATAAGTTAATCTTTTCATCGTACAATTTCTAAATTAGATATAGAGCATAAAAATAATGTCTACTCTATTTGTGTCCCAATTATATTATTTCTCCATCATTAGCAATTAATCCAATTGACGATATTTGAAAAATATTTTCAAATTGTGATTCCACTTTAGCCAAAGATTTCCCAAATTAGTACTAATCGAGAAGAACAAAATATTCTCCCTAATTACTTTAGGATGATGAATCACCTATTGATTACTCAATTATCTTCATATAGTTTATGTTATATCTAATAACTATCAGCTAAGCTACCATTAAATAGAATGGTTATAAGTAGTATCAAAATATATAAATTTCTATATGAGAAACTTTGGTGCTCTCAACTCAAATGACTACTTAAACAATTATCACAATGAAAATTTTCATAGATATATAAGTAATGTTCTAAATATAATTCTCATATATAGGGTCAGTTCAATGAACTTATTTTCTAATAAGTACTCACATATTTGTTCAAGTATCTCCATACTTAATCTATGAGATCAACTACATCCTTTATAAGGAAGAAGCATAATATATGCTTATACTCTATTAATGTCTAATATTAATAAAACAATTTAGGAAAAGTACATAAATATAATATGATCATATAATTATAATCTCATCATAATTTCATTTGCAATTTATATTTATCTTATGGGTTTTTCATATGCATCTGAATAAGTATACAATAAAAAATGCTATTGAATAATTATACCACTAAACGACAACCAACCAATTAGCTATGGAACATAAACTAAGACATACTTTGCTAAGATGACCCTCTTTAAGCTTACCCTAAACCACTGCACCTATACTTTATACCATGAAAGGAATAGTAGAATTTTCAATTGGATATTTAAATGTGCACCACTATTGTTGAATTGGACTGTGAATTGGTTAAGGGAAATAATAACAACAACAGGTATTAATCGACACAACTGAATATCACAATGGCCAAAAGATGGAATGTTTAGTTTCATTAATTTCTCCCTTCGGGGATTCTTATAAATCAGTTTCCATAACAAGATCATAGTTTTCTATAACAAAATATTAAAATATATTCTTACGCACTGATAGGAATTCGAAGCATATCTCAGTAGTCTTCAATCTTTTTTACAACTCCCTCTGAATTAAGTTTGGAGCATTTTCTACTTATGATTCTTAATATTGTTAGATTACCATTGGTAAGACACCTTCATAACAAGTTTCTGTTGACTTGCTCCCATGATGTACTCTACAAGACCAAATTTCCTATGATAATTTGAGCTTATAAGATTTTGAAACCGGTGCTCAAATCAGATCTGATTTCTAAAGATTTATGGATGTGGTCTGAGCACTCTTTTTATATGACTTCTTCAAGCTATTGTATATATATTTTAGTCCTTTATATAGTTACTTTTATTAGTACAATTTTTTTCTTATTAACAAATAGTTTACATATTTTAGTTAATTGAGGATATGTTTTGAGGTAAATATGTTTTGTCAAGTAACTAATTTTTTATTATATGTTTATTATTCATAAAAGAAAAGTAAAGAAAGGAAAGCACTATTTTCAATCCACTTTATTCTTAAAGAAATTAACTAATATTTTCTTAAAAGTTAATAATTATGTTTCATATTCCTACTACGTGCATAGTGAAATTAAAAATTGCTAGTACTAAAAACATTTATTGAAATAAATTCAAACGAAAGTTAAACTATGACATTCTTCACTGTATATTGCGTTTCCACTAGAATTGATTAAGAAAATAAATAAATAGAAATAGTGTCTTTGACTTTTTGCACCTTGTAAAGAATGTTATTGAACTATTTATTTGTGGTTTAAGATTTTTCTTCTTTCTTAATATAATTTATTATTTTAAAAATTCAAATTCAACTTTCTTTTTTCTCTCTCTTGCTGTAAAGAAAATTTAATTTTGTATAATTTTATTCAGATATTGGAAAGATAAGGTGGTTTTTGAATAAAGAGTTTAATGATTCTCTTATGCATTATATGAAGGTCAAAGATCACATTTCCAAATGTCCCAAAAAAATGCAAATATTGAGGGAGATTTTAAAATAGCGAATAAAGAGAAGATAAGAAGGTGAAGAAGGAAAACGAAAAAAAAGAAAGAACATAAGATTATTTGGTGGAAAATAACATTTTATATATTTTCTAGAAAAGAATTATAGGCTCGATAATAGAAACTATTAGCATTGATATTTAAATATTTATTTGCTAACATAGTCTTATATTTAGAGTTGACAAATTTGATTTGATGCCGTCTGAACTCAACAAATCGAGTTTAGGTTAATTAAATTTTGAGTTGGGTTTGAATATAGAGGTTAGTCAAAAATATGTTTAAACGACCTAAACTCTCTTTGTAAAATGACGCTGTTTTATTTTAACTATCCAAAATAATATTGTTATAGTCTTCAAGTTTAAGAAAGTTAAAATAAAAATAAAAGTTGGTTTAAGAAATGAAATCAAAATGATGTCGTTTTAAATAGTCTAAGTGATTTAGATCAAATTCAAGCTATGAGACTTGAGTTTGATTGAACTTCAAGCTGGTCATCAGACCCAACTTGAGCCATTACCAAACTTATGTTTATATTATCCTCCCTTTGGTTCCATTTATCATGACGTATCCATACTCACTTAGCTAATTAATAGTTGGCCTCAAACAAAAATCTTTTGATGTCATTCTCTTGTTTGATTGGTTAAGAGTATCAATTAAGGATGGCAATGAGATAGGTTCCAGCCAGTTAAAAAATTAACTAAAATTAAATAGGTTTGATTCCTCTAAATCTAAATTTAATTTAAATTTTGATTAAGCAAGTACTTTGACTCGTATTTAGTATTCGATACTTAAAGTTAATAAAGAATTTTCAATATTTTGCTTTTGGTCCATGTGAGGAGGTTTTGAGTGATGCATTAAAACTTCAAATGTTGATCTAATTCCATAATTCTCATTTATATTTCTTTAAAAGTTTTCAGGATTTTGTATCTACCTCTAGACATTATAAAAAATGCTCCGACATTCTAACTTTGATTGTGTCATGTTTAAAATTGTATACGAATATATGTTTATATGCTTTCTTTTAATTCTCAAATAATAAATTTTGTATGAATAGATGTTTATATCATGGTTTTTAATTTTTAGTAATTGCAAATGAAAGATTTTACAATAAGTTGTTAATTATTATAATATATTCTTAAATCTGATTTTAAAACTAAGGAAATATACATGTTTCAGGAAAAGAGAAATTAGAAGTTATCATTATCTAATAAATATTATTAATAGTAATTATGTAATAAAGAGGTAAATTTTACTTCGAGAACAATTTAAATATTAATAAAGTTGTAATTTTTAAATGACTTTAAAAGGTTATACAAATTGAGAAAGGAAATAAATTATTTAGTATTTCAAATAGGACAATCTTATCTATCAATCTTATTTATTACAACCAATTAATTTACTATATTATTTATATTTATAATTTGTTTGTTGTTAACTTTAAATTTAATAATAGTATGAATTTTAGTAATGATTTTTAAAGACAATGAAAATTACTCATTTAAATTCTAAAAGTTCTTTTACTATTTTAGATTTAAAGAAAAATATTCATTTTAAGTTTTTAATGTGAATTTTTTATTATATTTACATTCAATTCTACATTTTTTAATTAGTTGAATTAGTATTTTAATTTTGGGGTAAATTATAACAAATTTTGAAATTTACCTAATTTTATAATATTAGTCAGAATTACTAAAAATAGTAATAAAATGCTTGAATATTCAATTTGTTGCAAAAATAATCTATCATTAATCTCATAATTAATGTCGCTAACGTAGCATGCCACATCAGCATAACTACTTAACGTATGACAAACTCCGGAGTACCAAGAAACATATCAAATTATTAAATTAAAAATGCAAAAATTAGAAAATTTATTTTCTATAAATCTCTTCTCTATAAACCTAAACCCAACCCAAATATTCAAACTCCATAATGCCAGATGAAGCATCCATTGTACCTTACATAACTAACCATAACTAGAATATTTACCTTTTGGTTTCTCCAATGGGAAAGGAACTACAAGAATTCTACCCACTTTTGATTAATTTCTTCAAGGAGCTACGTAAAGGTAAGCACGAAATTAAGTGAACTAATCCAATATGTAGTCAATGATCAATTTAGGAATAATAACTAGCTTAATACCCTTTGAGCAATCGGAGGCAACAAAAGTTTGAAGTACAATTTTATGTGGCCTGTTAATTTGTTGCGGGATCATAAACTTTAAATTTTATGATAATGGTGACTTTGGTTTAACTCTTTACGATATCTTTGTTTCATATGTTTATAAGATTATAATCCTGCCAAATTTGGTATTAACAAAGAACAAAACTATATCGATACAAGATGCTGCAGGCAACACAAATTATGATCAGGAGAGGCTTTAAGGAGCTTGCTTATGTTCACTACGAAAAGCTTAATTATATGAATAATCTATGCTACCTTGCATCTCCCTGATGAGCTGAAAACTTTCCTTAAGGGTTTCATTCCTAGCCACTACTCTTCAAATCTGACAAAGGAGGCCGTAAGTGATGAGATCAAGTGCAGTTAATTTGTTCTTTGTACACCCTGACAAGAGGCCTGATGGTTTAATGCCATATTTTATCGAAGCACAAAGGATATAATTAGCGGAATGTTAATAAAAGTGGTGCATGAATTCTTTGATAGTTGTAGATTGTTAACTGAGATGAACAAGACATATATTACTTGGTTCCTAAAGTCCTCATTATAAGCTAACTGAATGATTACAAGCCTATAGCATGTTGCAATGTCATTTATAAGGTAATTTCAAAGTTATTAGCTAACAGAATGGGGAAGTAACTAGCAGAACTAATCAGCCTACGTCAAAGTGCTTTTATTCATAGAAGATGCATAGGTGACGAGATCTTAGTAGCTCAAGAATTATTCAAGAGCTACAAGTCTAAAAGTTATTTCAAGAGCTGCGCCTTAAAAATCAACCTTGCCAACGTATTTGACTCAATTAGGATTTCATCATAAATTCCTTATATGCAACGGGGTTCCAAGACAAATTTATTAGATGGACCCAATGTTGTATCACAACTGCATCTTCCTATATTCTTGTCAATGGTAACCCTTCCAAACTCTTGAAAGCTACTAGAGGCTTAAGGCAAGTAGACCCATAGTCTCCATTCTTATTCAAAATCAGTATGGAAGTCTTCTCTAGGCTTACCAACCTAAGAATAGCTATATAACCTGACTTCAAATATCACTACAGATGCAATAAATTGGGTATTGCACATATGACGTGACTCAACATTTTCGTTTAATGAATTAGCTTTAGTAAATTAGATTTATATTATTTCTAATATTATTATTTCAAATAAATCATAATTATTGAACTCTAGCTAATTTATAAAAACTTCATAATTTATATATCTCTTAGTTTCTAAATTATGTATAAATTTATTAAGAAATATGTAAAAATAGTTACGTTAAAATTTTTATTAATCATTAATTAGTTAAACTTCTATACTTCAATTATATTTAATTCAATTAGAAATCAATTTTTTCACAGACTCCTCAACTTTCACTTTTTAATTTATTGATTATTACATAAATTGATTCTATACTAAATCCGTGGTCAATCTTTCAATATTAAATTTTATTTATTTAGACTTTTATATTTAAATTATAAAAATTATCTTCAAATCAATTGTGTCACTTGTCAAACTATTATATAGAGTGTTAAAGTGTGAACAATAGGATAGGACAGCTAGTGTATAGCTAGGCTAGATGTATAGCTAGAGGTAATATAATAATACACCTGTCTGTTACTATCGTACACAGCATTCACTGTTCTCTCTGTCCTTTGTAACAAACTTCTATGAATATCATTATAAAAAACATTCTTTGAAGGCTCAGAAGACAACTGAGCAATCTTCCATATCTCGTGAGTTTTCATTTTCTAACTTAGAGAGAGAGAGATAGGTGCGTGAACAATTTGTTGTTACTTATCCTTCCCAATGCATAATGCACGAAACTTGATTCCGATAAATAATCTATATTGTCAAAGTGAGTTTTTGCAATAGCAAAACGTTTTAGAATTTGTAACCATGTTACTATCACAGAATATATAGCTACCCACTCCTTATAAAACTAAATAGCAACATTGGTAAACTCCGCAATTTTTCTGTCATCCTAGTTATTTCGTTCTTTACAACAACCACGGAACATTGCTTACCTACCAATTGAAGTTGATATGAACAGGAAGCGAAAGGAACAAGCAACCTAACTATGGCACTTTATATGTGACTCTACTATCTAACTTGTCCAGTAAATGCAGAGAAGAGAGTGAGACAAAGAGAGAAGATGGACTCTTTAGAAGCGAATGACGAATCATGGCTCGAGGCCCAAGCTCAAGTATGGCGTTTCATCTTTGCCTTTGCAGACTCCATGGTCATAAAATGCGCCGTGGAGCTTCGCATTGCTGACATCATACACTCCCATGGTGTCCCAATCACCTTGTCTCAAATAGCCTCCTGTATTGACTCGCCATCCCCGGCCACTCCCTACCTTTCTCGGATTATGAGACTGCTAGTCCGCCGGAAAATCTTCACCGCAGATGACACATCAGATGGCGGAGAAACCCTTTACGGACTGACCTCTGCATCCAAATGGCTTTTACATGACTCTGAGTGGAGCCTAGCTCCTATGTTTCTTTTTCAGAACCATCCATGGTCCACAGCTCCATGGCACTGTTTAAGTAAATGTGTGAAAGAAGGTGGTTTTGCCTTCAACAAGGCTCATGACTGTGACATTTGGGGGTTTGCATCTAAAAACCCTGAGTTCAACCGCATGCTCAATGAGGGCATGGCATGTACTGCCGGCATCGTGACACGAGGGATCATAACGGGGTACAAAGATGAGTTTCATTCCCTGGGATCATTGGTTGATTTGGGAGGTGGGACTGGAGCTATGTTGGCTGAGATTGTTAAATCATATCCACACATCAAAGCTATCAACTTTGATCTGCCGCATGTAGTGGCCACAGCACCACCCTATGATGCGGTGGAGCACGTCGGAGGTGACATGTTTGACTCTATTCCAAGTGCCGACGCAATTATCATGAAGGTACGTTCCAAATGGATATGATTTAGTTTGGTTTTCTAATTTATCTTAGCGATACTTTAAAAGTTGATGTTAAGATAAAGCAGGAGGCGACTGCTGTTTGTTATAACTCGTATGAAACATTATTTAACAATACTGATTAATAAATCAGCCACACATGTTTTCTAATTTAGTGAAAATATGTCTAATTTGGACAAGATAACGTTTACTATAAAAATAAGAACTTAAATTCTATTTTTACTTTATATAGACTGTCTTATTTTTTCAGAGTTATATGCAAAATTTCGTTCATTCTAAAATTGCAGCTCTATACATGAAATAAATAGATTTCATGTGCTCATCCTTCCAATATTATCTTAAAGATATTAATCCTTGTTTCAATAATTTAAGACTACAATTTCCTGTCTTCTAACTGCCCATTGTTTACGATAGTTGAGATAGTTTGGCAATTATTAACTATTAGTTAATTTTATCAGCAATTAGCTAACAGCAGATTATATTTTGATTTGACCAACGTATAACATCAGCTGCTTATTTAAAGATGTTTGGTAAAATTAGTTGTTTAATATTAACTGTTTATGTGTAAAATGACTTATGAAAATATGACTTTAAAAAAATGATAAAGACATGATTATTATATCTTAGTATTTCTTTGAATATTTTCATAAAAATTTAAATTTTAGATATTTAATTTCACAAAAATCAAGTTTATAACTCTCTCTGTCTCTCTTTCTCTCCTCTCTTCTCTTTTAGCGGTGTATCAATGAAGTTTAGGATACTAGTATTTGATTAAAGAAAAGCAATAATAAAAGATGACAATATGAGTAATTTGTAACAATTTTTATACACACTCGCCTTTTCGTTTTTTAATGCCTGCGTCACTAAAACAAAATACTCTTTAAAATCAACAAATTGGGTTTAATCCGTCAACATAATCAGATGATTATTAAATATAATTATCAACAATTTGATGAGATCAAACAATCAAATATCTCTCAATTCCGCATAAAATAGTGGATCAGTCGTCTACTAAAAATGGCCATAAGGTGTATTAAGCTCGAGAGAGTACCCTGACATTGGTTCTTGGTTCCGAAAAGATCTCCAACTTTTAATTCCCGGAAGATTAGTATTTTACTTGCGGCAAATAATTGTTGTTGATATTCTTTCCCCAGGAAATAAATAAATTTGTTGTTGATACGTTAGATCTTGTTAAAGAGTGACATATCAAATCTAGGGACAAGAAACAGACCTCGTACCCAATTTCTCCAGTAGATTAGGTGCAGTTTGACTATTCCCCACCTCAAAGTCATTTTCCAGCTTTTATTTCATTATGAATAGTCGTTGTTTTACTGAAATCCTTTAATGTTTGTTGATTTATGAAAGGCATAGGAAAGAAATATTCATGATGGTTTCAATTAAAGCATGGATGGCGTCCCTAAACCATGTAACTAAAACGAAAACTTTTTACGTAAGCTTTTTGTTTTTGTTCACACTATATTATAAAGTTTAACCTTATTTCTTTTTAAAAAGTTACATATTTAATGATATATCATCATTTCTGTCATCATTAACTTACAACTACATAATTATTTAACGAGTCAACACTTTACCTCATATAACATAGTTAGCTTAATTGCTAAACGACATAATTTATTTTTTAGTTTAAGTAATATTTTCTTGTCACGTAAAATTTGGAAATGCCTCTCCATTTAAGACACCTTTATTTGATATGGTGAATTATATCTTTATGTATCTTACTATTGCCTTGGATGATGGATATAAGATGCTTAAAATAATCTATATAGGTATAACTTCTATATCAATCTTAATCTCTATATCAAATGTATTCCTTCGATTCAAAAAGTTACACTTTAAGTGGCTAGTCTTAGTTCTATCCTTTGACTCTACCTTATTTCTCTAAAATTTTAACTTAATATTAACACTTTTTTGTTTCATTCACTAAAATAATGTCATAATTAAACAACATACACTAAGTCACATCCTCTCGAACATACTTGGTAAGCTAATTTATAGCTACTATAAGCAAAAAAGAGTTTAACGGGGATCCATAGTATAGCCCAATATTAACAGAGAAATACTTTGTATCTCCTCTTTATCGTCCTTACTTTAGTATTAATCAACAGATCAGGTCTGGGTTGACTATCTTTATTTTCATATTTTATGTGCAGTGGGTGATGCATGATTGGAGAGATGAAGAATGCGTGAAGATTTTAAAGAATTGCAAAAGAGCAATACCAGAAAAAACTGGGAAAATCATAATTGTTGATTTTGTTCTGAAACCAGATGGTAATGACGTTTTGGACGACACTGGATTGGTATTCGATATAGCGATGATTGCACACTCCTCGGGAGGAAAAGAGAGAACTGAGCCTGAATGGAAGAAAATATTGGAGGAAAGTGGATTCCCTCGTTTTAGAATTATCAAAATTCTAGCTTTACCCTCAATTATTGAGGCGTTTCCACTTTGAATAAACGAACTCCTTGTATGGGTATATAAAGTATAAACTATAAAGTATAAAGGGCCTCAAAAATCACAATGCCCGAGGCTGGAGCTGGATACAAATAAATGTTGAATAATGAAATTGCTATATATGCTTCTGTGGCGAAAAGGTGGGCTCCTGGTCGAGTATAAGTTTTCTTTTTTACATTTATTTCTCACTACCCATTAGATTTTCAGTGTTTATTTTAATTAACTGTTGCAAATATTTAACAAATATTTGGGTTAAAAAATATATATCCACTTTTAAATTTTTTCAAATTTAATTAATTGTTTAACAAAGATTCGGGTTTAAAATCATAATTCCAGTTTTGAATTTTTTTAGAATTTAATATTAAATATTTATTTACAAAATAATTTTTATTTTTATGAGATTTAATAACAATATTAATATTAATATGACATTTCATGAAAACTAACTTAATTCTCTAAAAAGCCATAAAGAGATATTAGAGATATATTAGAGATGACGATTGGGGGGCTCAAGTCTGACCTGTGCGTATCCTAATTTTTTCAAAAAATCGAGACTCAGATCAGCCTCGCGCATAGACTTGGACTCCCAGACAACTATCACAAAAAATGATGTCATTTTGTGAAAAACAATGTCATTATATATTTTTTAATTAAATAAAAATAGAAAAACAAGTTAGATTCGTCAAATCGGGCTCGGGTTTAGGTTTGGCTATGTTAGGCCTCACAGGGCCTCGAGCTAGGACTGGGCCCCAGTAGAAGCTATCGAGCCTGGTCGGGCTCGGGCTCGGGCTCGTCCAGTTCATTGCCATCCTTAAGATACACTACTAAACTTTAATATATTTAAGAATTCATTACTACAATGTTAATGTATTAATAATAAAATCCAATATGTTAACATCAAAAATTTAAGAGCTTAATCATTTATAATTGAATGCAATAAGGATTTGTAAATAAATTTTTTTCGAAAAATCTAATTAAAGTTGTTCATGATCTTTTAAAATCACAAATTAAGTGACCAATAATTTAAGTTTGGATGAAATATTTTCTCTTTAGAAATTGATTGAAAAAGTTATATTAACAAAGTTAGAAGTTTGTGCATCATTACAAGGAACTGGAATCATAAGTCATAACTTCAAGGGGAAATGGCCTTCTAATTATACAAAGCTGACTAGCTTAAACATTAGATTATACAATTACTAATGTAGGAAAATGGCACTTAACGATTTAAGTTCCAATTAAGCTTCATTTAAGGGTTAGCTTCTAAGTAAGCTTTGTTTGCCACTAAGATTTCTCTTATCTAAAAGGTAGTTTTAATTGTCATTGCATATTTGTCCAATGATAAGCACATGTGGAGTTTGTTGCTCCTTTTATACCAAATTGCATAGATGCAATATACATAAGTTGTTCTAAAGATATAAGCATCTTGTTTCAGACCCTTCACTATTTCACTAGTCCATTTAACCATGTGTGGCCATTCCTTTTCTCCGTAATATAATTACATCAAATGTTGAATCTTAGACCAAACAACCTAAAAGTAAGAATATTAGGAGAAGAGACGAGCATTAGTTTCATCAACTAATTGATATTATAAGCAT
Organism: Erythroxylum flavicans; assembly: GCA_027576715.1. Lineage (NCBI taxonomy): Eukaryota > Viridiplantae > Streptophyta > Magnoliopsida > Malpighiales > Erythroxylaceae > Erythroxylum > Erythroxylum flavicans. The sequence goes on from JANZXP010000003.1 coordinate 21,405,979, forward strand.
AGAGTGTCCTAAATGTTATAGCATATATCCCTTATCTGTAGCCTTTGCCGCACTGTCAACAAACTGATGAAAAAAGCCTTAAGGGACAAAGATTTAGTACAAATTTGATTAAATCATTGAATTTTTTGAGAATGTGGTCTGAATAACTCAAAGTAAGATTTACTAGTGAAGCTTTTGTGAATGGTCCTTCACATAAATGACTTTTTCCTCTTCATTCGAGTTCAGCTAGTATGTAGGCAAGTTTTCAACAATGCAACTTGTACCTTTATAGCTATAACTTACAACACCAATTTCCCTTATATGTTATGTCACTCACCTTAGCATAATAGGGAATTCTCACATTGAGTGTAGATAAGCCCTCCCTAATATATATATTATGTCACTCACCTTAGCATAATGGGGAATTCTCACAATGAGTGTAGATAAGCCCTCCCTAATATATAAGGGTCCTAGATTGCACCAATTGTTAAATCAAAACAAAGTTTGTCACCATTTCCTATTAGACTTTTGAAAGAAGAGTAGAGTTGATCCCTTAGTCTAAGCATCTGGATTAAGCACCAGGAATGTTCCTTTACTGATTTTGAGTTGTCAAAAACTACTCCTTGATAGATAATATTCATGTATCTATTTAGACTATATTGCCTCCTTGTCATTAAAAAACCTCCATATCCTTTTAGCAAGTAAATTTGAGTTCATTGCTTGCAAAGATGCGAAACCTAACCCACCTTCCTTTTCAGGGAGACATAGATCCTGCCACTTAATTTTAGCCCTTTTTGAATTCTCACTTTTCCCTGAGCATAAGTAGTTTCTTATGATCTTTTTAAAACTCTTTGATAATCCTTTTTGGAAGAACAAGGAGAGAGCTCCAACGTATAAGAACATTCCTCAAGATTTACACAATAAACTACAACCATTCAATACTAAACAAAGTCATATTCTTCCGATAGTTAACTATCCTTTTAATAGATTTTAACAAAGGCAAATAGTCCATATATCTAGGTTAAATATTTAAAAGGAGCTAAGTGAATACTCAATCCAGATATAGAGCCAAGGAGATCAACATTCTTGGAATTAGAAGAAATATAACGCTTACTTTTTCCTTATTGACTTTCAAGTCTAACAACCTTGAAAAATAATTAAGTGAATTCACCATTAGATTAAGGAGGAAGAGTCTACATCATTAGATTGAGGGAGGATGTCTAGTTAAAATATTTAATGTTTTGTATTTTAAATTTTTTAGAAGACTAATTAGAATATTGATTTTAAATGATAAGAGAATCAAAGTCTAACCAATCAAATATCAATAAAGTCAAACCAAATTTAGCATAATAATTAAGGTTTAAATAATAATCATATAAATAAGCTAATAAGAAGGTTTTTAAAAAGAAATTTTAATTTTTCAAGTTACACTAATTTGATTTACTATTTTTCAGTTAAGTTATTGAAAAAAACTTAATATTCAACTAAATTATTACTACTAAATTTATGAGACTCTTCCATATATACTGAAAAAGAGAATCAAGTTATTGCAATGAGTGTGAGAAAGACAGGTTTTTAGTGATATGGGTGTTTTCCAAATCCTCTAAACATTTCACATCCAATTAGTATAGTTGGCAAAGTTAAATTGAGCATAGTCCAAGATGATCTTTATTTAAACATATTCATTTTTCATTTTCTTAAAGTATCTCATTATTTCTAGAAGATTAATATTTTATATGAGATCTATGAGCATTAGAACTTAAGTAACTATATATTTTAGAAGAATTCTTCAAACAAATTATTTAAAAATTGTATGAACTCTATACTAAGCACATGTAACAGGCATCTCTTTCCATAGAAGTAAATTTTTATTCTTTCTTCCATTAAAAAATGTATGCCCACATTCCACATACATACCATTTGTCAAATTTCTAGTTTGTAAATCCTGCTCAAACTCATTAATAACAATCATCTAAATATTGGGGCTTATTCTTTTATTCAAGTCTAATATTTGTCACATATGGAATCCTTCATCATTGCTACCTCTCAATAATTGTTTATGCGATTAACATGTTGATTGATCATATAATCACTTCCCAAATAGTCTTTATAACACTCTCCAATAGGATCCTCTTGCTTTTTAAACTCCTTAATCTTCACATTGTAGATATCCTTTGTTATATGTTCATTGTCTTAAATTATCAATCCTCCAACATCATGAAGTTTTTCTACTAATTTATGCACATTTGGTGAAGGAAGTCATCATAAGCTAGTTGAGATTATACTGGTGTTGAATTCTCCTTGCCTTCTATCGAAGATTCAAGAGTTGCTCTAAACCTCCACATAAATGTGTAAAATGGCAAAGTGTGTTCCCTCGCACCAGTTCTCACTAAATAATGGGTGAGCTGGCATATTATCGAAGAGAAACCAATCTTACTTTAGCAGTGGCAAAAGATTGAAGCTTTCTTATTTGATTAAAATCCATCATCATTCATATTAGGGGGAATATTGGTCGAACTGTTAAGCAAGGCTACTATGCCTAGGTAAACAGGATATTTACTAAGTAGAGAATTTTACTTAATTATTCCCCTCTTGCAGCTAAAGTAATCGCTACTATAGCATCCATCAGTGATGTATGGAAGAGGGTAAGCTTTCTATGTGGATAGGACATATCAACACCTTTTTCATCTTTTATTTTGAAGGAAACTTATAATAAAAAGATTGTGATGGGTCCTGAGGAGCCGAGGATCAAAACAAAAATGTGTCATTGTCAATGTTACTTGGTTTTTCTTAGTTTCAATGCTTAAAAAGGTAAGTTTTTGGAAAGATTGCTATTTGTTTTCAAAAAAAAAATTGTGGTATCATGTAAAGTACATGTTTTATGACTTGTTTGGCTAAAAATAGTTATATGCTACTTTAGCAAAATTTATTTAGTTAGTGATATTTTTACACAAAGTAAAGTTGATATAATTGATAAGGTGAGTATAACTTTTTGTTTTTAATCATTATGTTGATAAGATTATTATGAGATTATATTTATAAGATTCATATTATGTTTATATAATATCTAAATTATTACTAATTGTTGCTTTGTTAAGACTTAATATTGATGAAATAGAAAGACAAACATACATATATTGCTTCCCTAAAAAGTAGTTAATCATATATGTTAGAGTAAGAAGATAATTAGACAAATAGAAGAATAATTGTTATAAAAACAAGTTCTCTAAATTGATTTGTCGTAAGAATTTCATATAGAACAATATTTATATGTTTATAAAAAACATATTGTGATAATTATATACATGATTTTTTCTATTTGAAATCTCCTATATATCTAGTATAAGAATTACTATGTTTTAATATTATATAGTACATATGTTAATTATGAATAGTTTAATTAGAAGTTATTGAACATAATATAATGAATTATAGTTGGATGACCAATTTAAACTTTGTTACTTTAAAAAAATCAAAGAAAATATTTTTTATAATTAAAACCAAACTTTTCAACTTGAAATAGAAAAGAAAAGAAGAAGAGAGGAGTTGAGAGCAAGGAATCCTCACCTGAACTTACCAATTAGAGCCATTATAGAAGGAAATGCGAACCTTAATATTCAATAACTGATAGATCATTCTTGTAATCATAGACACTTTGGAGACTTATCTTCTTGCTACGAGGAATTGCATGAGGAGATTCAAAACCAAATTTTATAGCCTATTGTTGATTGTAATTTTGATATTTTAGTAGGGTGATTACATAAATCTTCTTAGTAGTGTTTGGAGTTAGCATTGAACTGTTTGTAATCTTATTTATTGTCTATTAATACGTTCCTTTAATTAAAAAAAAAACAATAGTACAAGGTGACGTCCTAACTTCTTCACTATTATAACCACTGCAAGGATTGATGAAGCCAGGCCCTGGCTGGCTTTCACTAATTTTGACACATTAGCTTGGGTTAACTATTGTTCTTAAGTTTGCATTTAGTAAGGTCCAAACCAACAGTTTTGGCTTTTCATTTGATTAGCTACTTCTACTGTTGTATGAAGAAACGCTAGGAATTTATCTAAACATCAAAAAGTGAGATCAAGCTTGGTATATGCAATTCTAGATAATACTATTTAGGATTAAAACAGTGGAAGTTAGTTCAATGATAACTTCTGCACAGCTACAATTTTATGTCACCGAAATGTTAATGGGTGCAACTGTGCAATTAGTGAGAAACAGACTACCAAGTAAGTGAGTGCAATGAAATGAGATGAAATATCGCTTACATCAATGTCGTTAGCATTTCTCAGCATCCACTATTCATCTTCCATACCGTTTTACTCTTTTAGTGAGTGAAAAAGAGAAGGTTTGAACACCGAAGTTCAGTGGTACGGGGCTGATTTTGCTTAAAGAAGGTTAGGAGTTCGTAAATCTAACAGTGTTTTTCAAGATTCCACAAGTACGAATAGGGATTGATTTGAGTGTGGTAAAGTCATATAAAAACATACAAATCAAACACGTGCTATGTTGAAGATGAAGCGCACAAAGATGGAGCATATCCACTCATACTACAGAATTGATGGAAGACAGATCAGAACAATGATGGTACAAATCAACTTATGCGACCTTTCGAAAGAGTTAATCGTTGGTGGGCTCTGACTTCCAAGTGTCAGTATTTCTATTACATAGAAAGGAAAATATATACACTCGACTTTGACTTCGGAGGCCATTAATCAATATTGTGCTTATGGGAGTGCTTAGTTGGCGGTTACACCCCCACAAAACTTATCATCAACTTAATTTATATGGTTAGTAGTTGCAAATTTGGGTCGGTGTTTTCGTATGTTGTCTGGATAAGATTGGCAAGACTTCCAAGTCCATAAGCAGATTTGTGCTAAGTTGTGAAAGTGGATATCAAGTTCGTTTCACATCAAAATTAGGTTAAGTCGTCAATGCTGATTGAAGAAATACATGTGCCATAGCACGTGCTTTGTGGACTGGAGGCCAGACAAGTGTGCTCTCAATCTAGACTTTGGGGATTGAACGTTGACACTTGCAAATGAAACCATTAAATTGAGCCATTTCTATGGTTGGCTTTTGGTACATAAATTGTAAAATTGAATTAATAGATGTGCCAAGGACCCACCACCAGAAGTAACAAAACACTAAGGGGATCACTCTATATTGCTTGCTGACTCCTCATTAACATTCTAATCCATTTGCTGGGAACTGTCAAAGAAGTACAGCGGCTGCTCACCAAATGCACATTCGGATTGGACTCTGGTTTTAGACGAACAATTATAAACCTTAGAAATGAGACAAAATGACAAGAAGCAGGCTCCACAAGTTAAAAATTATTAACTACAAGGTAGATAGAGAGAGCGGTCAAAGTCTTGGACCTCGTCAATCACTTTACAGGAAAAAGGCCCGCTTAATCCTCCTTTGCATTAGCAGAACAGAAAGAAGACGGTCAAACTAAACCCACATGCTGATTTCAAATCTCATTAGTATGCACTAACTAGACTGCCCCTAAAAATCTCAAGGTTTGGTAATCAGAAAGAAAGAGCTAACTATAATCCTCACACCAAAGCTCATATAAAAAAACAAAAAAGGGGAAGATTTTAAGCACGCCTAATGCCGGTGAAGTAATTGAAGTCATGGTGCTGGACCCCTAGTTGCTTTAGCCATGAATCTGCCACACTCAAAAGTGAAACCAGCCTTTCTTGGTCCCGACCACCATTGCCTGCGACCCACACGTTCCCTTGCATCTTGTAAGTTGCCAAACCAAAAGGTTGGAGAGATATGCTTCCCCCGGTTTTGCGCTTCCCTTTTGGACTCTCATCATCATCTTCTTCCATGTCCATATCTGCACAATTCAACACACTATTTTAAAACCTAAACCGTAATGAATCATAACTCAAGCGTAAGAATATAAAAATTAAGAGGAAATTCGGGTACGATAGGGGTACCTTGGAAAGACGATGACAGAGTATGGTAACTGAGGAAGCAGGTAGACAAGTCCTTTATGGTTCTTCCCATTGGGATATGATAGATGGGGTACCTGAACGCAATTGACTAAGAAAATGAATCTTGCTCTGACGTGGTCATTTCATTTGAATAATTTACATATAAAAACTCATAATCTGTTTCCAACCACAGCTTTATGTACACATTTTTTTACTAGAGAGAGACTGACCAAGCAACAGACATCCAACTTGCTGGGGAAAGATCCACACTTCTCAATGACATCAAACCTGGGTATCTTCGAGCTAATTCGTTAATCTGAAAACAAAAATGACAAGAAGATGTCAATGAGATACAGACTTGACCCATCACCGAATATTGGCTACACTTGTTACAATCTTAGAGTCGGTGTTGAACAGAACAAAATGTTTGTCTTTCATATCAATCTAAAAGTAACATCGATCATAAAACTTGGTCACAATAACAATTTGGCTAATGTATATAGTTACTTGTTCTAAAGTCAAAAATTCCATTTCATCTTTAGCAGATGCCTATCAGGAAAAGGAGTTGGAATAATTCCTAACAACTATATAGACATCCTCTTTTTTAACAGTATCAGCCCACTTTGTCTAGATTAGTCATGTTCTTTCAAAAAGAAAGGCAACTATAAACACTAATGAAAGCAAGGAACATGAGATTGAGAAGACAAAAGAGAAAAAGAAAAAGACAAACAAACGGACCTTGTCCATCAAAGGGACTCTTCCATAAGGAGCTGATCTCTCAAAGTACTGAAAATACAGGTAACCCAATCTGTCATTTAGATGCCAATGATTATCTTGCTCAAACCCCCCTTCCTCTGAAGAACATCCATCCCACCTGTATAGCTTGTCACTCTCGCTCTCATAACTGCATGAATCACTGAATGAATCTCTCGTTTCCCCATCACCAGACTCTGTCTCCTCCCTAAGAAAACCAATCAAACCATCACAAATCACATAAATTCCCAAGTTGAATTAACGGGAGTTATTCGATTAATCAACCGTGTCTATTACCAAACGTACATAGGATTTAATTGATTACCTTAAACCGTTGACAGAGGAACTGCTTGTGAAGATTTGGATTGCAGAAAGATAAGGCACATAGTACTGAAATAAGGTTTCACCATTGTCCAAAAGAATAGGAACTCCAGCCCCATACGCGCTCCATTCATCGAAACGATTCCATAGATCACCAAGGGTAAAATACTCAACAGCATCTCTCTCCCACGGGTGCCACAAACGGTTCAAGTTCCTAATCTCGCTCTGGGAATTCAAGCATACAGAAATTAACCTTAGAATCAATATAATTGTTACAACTGTAAAGAATACAGAATAACAACAACAAACAAAAGGGCAATGAAGAAAAAAGAAAGGTCATACCTTGGGGAGAAATTGGGACTGGACTACTGGGGTTGTGCATTGAAGAAAGAAGTCCAGGTTTGATTGTGCTGACCCCTTGTCGGAAATCATGGTTGGACAGAGAGAGAGAGGGGAGAGAGATATTTACTTTCTCCCCAAACCCTGGCAAAACAGCGCAAGGACAAGGAGAAACAGAGGAATGACTTAAGAAAGAGAGACTGGCGGGATTAGATTTCCCTTATAGAGTGAGAGAGAGAGAGATAATGAACGAGGATTCTATTTTTTGACGTTTGGACAGCTAAATATAAGGAGACTCAAACAAAAAGATCTCTTCTTTGTGTTTCAAATGGAAAGAAAGTCTCAGGTGGGTACATGCCAATGTTGTCAAAGTTCACAACATTTTCCGATCACCGGCCATTCTGATTGCTAGTTTGGCCTTAGTGAACAATTAAAACAAATTCTAACCCAACAAGAAGTGATTGCTTTCTTCTGTATTTCTCTCCTTTCTTTTTCTATTCTCTTGCTATTTTAATTCTTCTCTAAGCTTAAAGAGACCTCAAGCCTGTAGTACTCTGCTTTGTTCAAAACTGAAGGTATCACTTCTCCTCACAATAAGACAGCCAAAGATTCAAAGTTAATTCTTCAAGTTATATAAAAAAAGAAAAAGAAAAAGAACCCACGAATAGTTAAATCACGGAAAACATCATCACTCCTTGAGGACGCGAGTTCAGGAAGAAAAGCAAGACAAGAGAAAATGAGAGGAAGTTAATGACTAGGCCGAGAAAACCTCTCTCACTTTATCCTCTCACTCGTCAACAGAAACCCATGTTTTTTGCGGGAAAGAGTTTGATGGTTTTGATTATCAGTGCAAAGCGCTGCAGTGGAGAATGAGATTACTTCCTCTCCTTAAACTGAAAATGCTAAAGGGAATCAACTTTCCCGGAAAAGAAAACCAGTGCGAGAAAACCAACAAACGGACAAACTAAAACTAGCAAACAAACAAACCGAGCGACTGAAGGAAAAAACAATATCAGAACTAAAGCTAAATCCAATTGAAATAGGAACAGCAACAAATTCTGAATTCTTTGAGAAAACAAAGAAAGCCCAAGGTGGGGGGGAAGAACTATTGAAAGTTGAAACAAAGGCAATAAGGGTTAAAAGGCATCTATCAATCTGTATATATGGGATTCATATCTCTTTGTAACAAGAATATGAAAGATACCTCTCTTTTATTTTCTTTTTCCTCTCTTTCTCCTTTTATCACTATTTTTTTAATCTACGTAAGGATCTTTAATGGGACTGGGTCCATGCTTTTGTCTTAGAATTTAGAAAGCTGCCACTAATATCTTTGAAATTTTCAAAAGTAATAAAACTTGAATATCTAATTTCTTGATGACACCATCCTTGTAAATGGTTATCCAAAAGGATTTAATGACCGATTCGACGCAAACAATATTGATATGATTGAAACCTAAGCTTATGTTTAGTCATGCGTCAAGTTTTAATGAAATAAAATAGGATAGAATAATTTATAATAAAATAGAATATAAATAGGTGTAATATTAAAAAATTATTATTTAGGAAAAATAAAAGGGTTCATAATATATATAGTAAAATGTTACTTTGATAAAAACTTTATAATGTGATATAATGTAAAGTTGTTTATCATTTTACATTCTATCCTAATTTTCTTAAATTGAACGTTTTTCATCTTTACTGTTTACGATGGAATGAGATGTAATATGAAACTCTTCTTTTCTATCTCATCTTATTGTATTCTATTATAAAACCTCCTTTCAAATGATAAAATAATATTACATTTTATTTTATTTCATTTCATTATAAAATCTTCAGTTAAGCATAATCTAAAAGTCCATTGATAAGTAAAGATAAACTTAACCGGTTATGTAAGTTTTCAACTTTTCCGGCCACATCTCTTAAAGACAGTTGGAGGATCGTTTTCTTTAATGTTATTAAGAAAATGAGTTTCACGTTATCTAACTGGATGTCATATAATTATATAGTTAATCCTTTCTATGTTACATTACCAAAAGTTGATTTGAAAGTAGTTTTCTAAATTAAATTGGTGTCATCAAAGCAGTATTAAAGAGTTACCTCTACTAAGAATTATTTGAAAAAAGCTTATTCAATTGAGAAAAAAAAAAGTTAAAAACAAGAACCAAAAAAAAAAAGCTTATTCAATTGCGAGGTGGTTTCTATTACGTAATAACAAATTCAAAGACACAAGAAAGTTAGTCTTATTCTTTATTGTTTACAAGTTTTCCACCCCAAATGTGTCCGTACGGTGCAAGGATAAAGAAGGGTATTTTTGGACATCGAACATGGCAGAACCGCGTGAGCGCAACAGACAGTTCGATTTATCAATTAATTTTATCCTCAAACTACGTAAAGATGTAACCGTTTCCCATCCTAGTCAATTGCATTTGCGTTCATTCATGTTTAATCTAATGTAGTTTAACAGTTACTGAATTATTAAAACCTATCTTTTAATATTACTAGTTGGAACGAGCTCCGTTGTTCCTTGTGGGTCGGGGATGGAGAAAGCAACACGTGGACCTAGTGCTTCAGGGTTAAGGAAGAATACGAGGGCTAGTGCCAGAGAGAGCGAGACCCCATCCCTGTTGGTTGTGATTGTGGGGCCCCTTCGGTTTGACTTTTAGTTTTTAATTTACTGTTTGTTGTGTTGTAACCAGTCAATACTTGCATTTTAGTCGTTGAGGGAATTTAATGACATCTGGCCTCTTCTGGTTGAAAATTTTGACTACAGACTTGTTAACTGTGATAGCGCATGGTTTAAGTTACTAGATTCCTCCCTTAATTTTTGTTTAGAATAAAAGGTTAAAATGAACTTACATATTCCTACCGTCGCCAGTGATAATATTATAAAGGATGTTATGGGACAAGAACAAGCCAAGGCGAATAGCATAGCAATTCGATGTAATTGAGGAATAAAACAAGAGCACTGAACATGCCTGGAATTTATAACAGGATGAGGATCCCAAAATGTGTTAGGATGAGTATAGACGGAGAACACAGGCGCCTGTGGCCTTATTTGCAGCAACGGAGTCCAATTCGCTGCAGCTTTCTTTCTTCTTTCTTTAACTCGCCATGCTATATATATCAGTCTATCAGACAAAACTACCTCCAGTTGAACTTTCTATTGTTGACTCCCTTATTATTAATTTTGCATAGTTAATATGTTCACTAAGGACAATTAAGCATTTATGATGTTTCTCTTGTTACGAAGTTTATTTTGCTTTTCGACTTGTGCAATAAGTGAAGACAATTTTTGCATTAGTGTGCCTCATACGTCCGTACGGTTACTTTGACCTATATGTTAAGACGGAATGAAATAAAAATTTGGAAATAGAACAGAACAAAAATTGAAAACAGTAAAATGTTTGGTTGTAATGGACAAAACAGATAAAACTGTGCGTCTCGAGGATATAAATGTATTTGGTTGCAGTTGACAGAATATAGAAAACAGTGTAAATGACCAAAATGCCCTTGCAGTATAATATGATTGGAAATATGTAATTCATTGATTATTTTAAAATGAATGATTTGTATTATTTTTTTAATTGTATCTATAAATAAGAAATTAAAAAATGAGGAACCTAAAAATTTAATAAAATGAGCTATTGAATAGCAAAAAATTTGTTCAAGTTAACAATAAAATGAATTACGTTAAATATTTTTTATAATTGTATCAATATTTTTTTAATTGTATTTGTATTTTTTTAATTACGATGAAATAAAATGAGAAATCTCAATATTTAATAAAATGAGAAACCTAAAAATTAAATGAAATGAGTTATTGAATAAAAAAATCCTACAAATTAGAAATTCTAGTACATAATAATTTAATAAAACATCTAAGCATTCATGGAATTAATTACATAATAGGTTAAAGATACATTAAAGCCTTATATTTTATGAAGAATGTCCTTAACAATAATACCCATTTTTTCTTCAAAGTTGTAGCTTCATTTAGTTGTGCATTTGTTGGAAGTGAATATTGATTAGGTATTAATGAGGATTCATTAGCGGTAGGAACAATTTCTTCATTTCGACGAGTCTGCCTATTTGAATCCATGATATAAGCACTCTATGCTTTAACCAAAGATCGATACCTTTTGAATCTAGCATTAGGAAACCCCTCAGTTGCCAATTTAACATCACCCCAATTTTAAAAATACCAACTTGACTTCTATCAAATACAACATAGAAGTTGTATCTGCCCATAGTTAAGTATCTGAAAATGAATCATATCTTTATCATTCATGCACGTACATAAATGAAAAAAATAAAAAAGTTAATAAACCAACCATTCATCATTCATACACAAGTGTACAAACCAAGTCAACAGTTCATCATTTCATCATTCAACATCACATAGCCTGTTTCAAGATAATGCAAATCCTAGCGTTCCTGTTAAGCTACTATGATGCCAGTAGCTCCACAAAAATGATGAGCCTGAAAGTGATAGATCACAACCAAAAAATTACGGTCCACTATAAGTAATGGTAGAAGCAAAAATAGTTAAACTAGAAGCATTGTTACTATCTTACATTACCATATAATAGTGTACCATAACCTACTGATTAAGAAACAAAGCATAAAGTCAGATTTCATCATCTAACAGGCTCCTCACATATGCCTGTTTCTGGTCTGCAGTTAAACCCCAGAAAAGCTTCCCAGTATGAGCATTTTTTGAGAAGATCCTTGTAGTCCTAAAAACTTCTTCAGTGGAGAATCCCAAATTCCCAAGCTCTTCACCTAGCTTAGCTTCAAATTGTCCTACAATGACATCAGCAATGATCTTAGCATTCTCTCTATTATTGTCATTAGCACAAGCAAAAGAGGCAGCAAGACTTTCTAAAGCTTCAATATACCTCATCTTCCTTTTCCCTTTGTTTTGTTGGTTCCCTTCTGTGTTGTTGGAAGAGGTGACAAAACCAGTGAGATGGGCTGAAGCAGTTGGAGTAGGAGTGGCTGATAGGCCTACTGGATCTGCTGGGGCAGCAGGAGCTGCTGGAGCAGCTCATGCATCACCTTCAGTTTCATCAGTTTCAAGTTGAGCAACAACATCTGCAGCATCTTGAGCTCCTACACTAGTGGCTCTGTCTTTCACATAGACAAACTCAAGTCTAGAGTAAAGCGGGAAAGGCTTTCTGGGATGCTTCTATGAACAACCAACAAATCAAAATAAAAAAATTACCCTCATCTATTCTTCCAGCACTTGCTTGCTGTCAACCTCAACGCATTGCTTGCTTTCATTCCAACCAAACCCACTGCAGTTCAACATGTCAAAGGTTGTTTGATATTTGTCCTTTAACCTCTTATGCTTATTTTTGGTATGCCTCTTGTCAATGCCACAATCAGGAAACTTCTCAACCATCATTCTAACAAGAAGTTGGAAAGTATCAGGCTTAAATTGCCCATTATCAGCTCTGTGACCAGCAACAGCTGCGTCCTCTATAAAGGTCATAAATGCTTCTGTTTCATCTGAAATCCAAACTCTTGGCATTGCACCTAAACCATGCAATGCTATACCCCAAATCATTCCAAACCATTTCCGAAACTGATTAACCAACACACATTCAAACTTATTTTGAAATGAAGAAGACAATATTGAATTAAAAGAAACATTTAATTAAGTACAAATAAAACAAATAAACAAAAATTTAATTGTGTCTTCTCAAATTCAGTTACAATGAAAGTCAACAATATAAAGAGAAATTAGAACAAACCCTCAATTCAGTTACAATGAAAGCCAACCAAATTTAAACCCTCAATTCAATTAAAAAACATTAACTAAATGAAAGTTCACAATTTAATGCTTTCTTCTCCAATCATCAAACATGTTCTTAGCTAAATCCTCTCTCCATTGACTCCATTTATTACTTGTCTCAGCACGATCAACAAATTCACGGAAAGGTGCATCTTCTCCAATTGGCATATCCTCAGCTTCAAGGGGGTAAGCTCTACGGGATCGTAAGTTATATGCAACCTAATAAAGTTGTGTAAAAGGCAGCGTGTAAGAATTATGTGCGCATGAGTGGCTACTGGATAAAAAGATGGATTTCTTCGGATTTTCCATCTTTTTTTTCAGTAAACCAAATGCAGGTTCAATCACATTTATGGCAGATGAGTGTCTCTTATTATAGAGCTCTTCTAGGTTCCTAGGTGCCCTTCTATCCCTTGCCCACTCTTGAATATGGTATCTTGTGCCTCTAAAAGGTGCAAGAAAGCCAGGACCATTGGTATAGCCTGCATCTACTAAGTAGTAATTTCCTATAAAACAAATGACACTATTACTACTTTTGTTTTAATCAAACCTTTAAAAAATTAACAAAATTATGAAAATTCTTATCTTACATACCCCTTGGTATTTGAAGTCTATTAGGCCTAGTAACAGCATCACGCATAACCCTTGAATCAGATGCTAAACCCTCCCAATCCAACAAGAATATAAACAAAGTTTAAGTTCTTATCACACACCCTTAACACATTAGTGAATATTTTCCCTCTCCTGCCTCTGTATCTAGGTTTGTCTGCATGGGGAACTATTATTTCTAAATAGGTCCCATCTAGAGCACCAAGGTAACCCTTTTAACAAAATTCCATCAATAAAAAGTTCTAGTTTAGTATTTAAAAAATTGAAATTAGACAATTTATTGTAGCTAATTAAATTTACTAACCTTAAATCATTTCCATCTATTGTCTGTGCAATCCTCAAGAATTGGTATAGGCTTGACATACAACAGATTTTGAAGCTTTAGTACAGCCTTCAACACACTATGGAAGACTCTACTTATTGTTTCTCCTGATCTTATAAACGTAGCTTGTACTACTCTATTAGATTCATTTTGTGTTAATATTCTTAGGAAACTTAAAACTTTTTCTTCAATAAGCACATGGCCATTATGCCTCAACCCACCATGGGCTTGAAGCATTTCACATAACAATGTAAATGCATTTAAGTCCATCTTTAAATCCCACTAGTTATTCCTATCACCCTCATTCAAAATCCTATTTATGTTAGCTTGCCTAGTTGGTACTGTCAATGCCCTACTACTTATAGCATTTTTACTCCTACTCAGTTTTTTTGTGTATACATACAACAATAGCAACATGGCCATTCTCATAAAATCCAATTATCCATTCCAAAGCTCAAACAAAGTCAGACACTTAAACATAGCATCATGATTCTTGTTATCCATTTTTGCAAATAAAAAATGTCTGCAAAGATAAAAAATACAATGATCATAAACAAGCCACAACCAACAATACAGGAATAAACAGCAACTAAAAATTTCATTAGCAAAAATAGTAAGAAAAAAACCAGCAAACAAAACAACTGATTATTGTTATTGTTTCCAAGGAACAACAAGTAAATGATATAACAATAACAAAAACATAAAAAATAGCAGGCCTGTACCAACATACTCACTAAAGCAGGCATCCAACTGTATGTTAGAGCAAAAAATAGTACTTTTAACAATTTTAACCCATCAAGCATACAACATTATTAATTTACAAAACAAAAGAGGGATTAATTGAAGTACCTCAGCTTCAATGACAATAGATGCACAAACCGAGTAATGTCACCTTCAACCTGAAAAAAATTGAATCAAAATTAATAAAAGAAGAAATATTCCAAAATAAAAATTAGATAAAACAAAAACATAAATACAAAAATAATCAATAATCAAAACAGAAAATACAAAAAAACAAAGCATACAAAAATTCAAAACACAAATAAAGAAAGAAACTTAAAGCATCAACTAATGCGATATGTACTCCTAAAAACCTACTTGAGTGAAGGCAAAGACTAGAGAAAAAGGTTGAGCAAGAAATGGAAACTTATCTCTAAACCAGCTATAATCAAATCTCAGTTCTTGAGACAATCTAAGTTTTTTTTCTAATCTAGGTTATCTAACAACAAAATGGCATTTTCTAGCATAATATTTAAGTTTTGTTGAAAAGACCTTTGAAAGTACAAACTCCATGCTAGATTGTGGATAAGAGGACAATGCCAAATAAATTACAAGTAGTAAGAACAAATTATCTGTCACAAATCAAGCTCCGGAGTACCAAAAACAGATGCATAGAGCAAGAAATGTTTCGCATAATACTTAGCAAAGTGATGAGGTCCACTCCTGCTCCCATGCACAACACAAGTGTGCAACAACTTGTCGTCAAACTCTACAATCCCTTCAGATACCTTTATAGGACGCATCACTAACTCCCCATCCCGTCTCTTCCAATGCACATAGACACTAGCAATAACACCTCCTATTGCAACATTTCCAGCCCATCAGTGATTTGCCATATTATTTGATTCATGAACCAAATAAGAAGTCTTTTTATTTTAATCTTTATTGTCCTTGTGTATTGTTTGAATCAGAAACCTCAACAAGGGATGATAGCTCCTTATACTTTACTTACAGAGAGGCCTCTGTGTCTAGTGTTCAAATGTATACAAATACAAACCCCATCCCAAGGACAATAACTAAAAGGATCGAGCGACCCCCTGCTCCAGAGGAATACCCATAATTCCTAAATCATACATTAGACATATGGGTTTTTCTTTTTGTGTATGAGAATCACAACCCTAACCAACAACAACAAACAAAAACCTCCATATTCCATACAATCAGATCTAAGTACGCCAACAACAAAATACCCACTTACCACGAGATGAAGCAGCAATTCACCTACAAATCTATCCCTAGACCCAGATATATCTTCAGATTCTTAGCGAGACATGAAACTACTCCTTAACCTTCCATTCACGGCAAGGAAGGAAGATTGCTTAAAAAAAGAAAACATCGAAACTTACCTGCAACTGCAATATACCGAATATGCGGAACTATATAATACGAATGTTAATGCAGCGCAAGTCGTAAGTGAAATTGTAAAACAGCAAGGAAATGAACAGAAAAAAGCAAGTAAAGTAAGGAAGCAGCAAAACGATAAGAGGCAGAGAAGGGGAGAAAATGAACATGGAAAAAAATTAAACGAAGAACTCACCTTTGACTGCCGAGACGAATCAGAGAAAAGAAGAGAGACGTGCGAGAGAGAAGATTGATTAGGTTTTTGGTTGTAAGTTTAAATCTGATGATGTGACATCATAAGGGGTATTTTTGTCCAATTTTTATGTGTTTTGTTTCTGTCACAGGCATAAGAAATCTTGTGTCACGATTTTGGAAGGAACAAAAAATTTGTGTTTTTGTGATCCGAAGTCAAAACAAAAATGGCAGTGTCAGCAACCAAACACCTTTGAACACATGATTTTTGTGTTTTATTATCTGTCTCCACCGACGGAGACATCAAAAAAACCCAACGTAAAACCCCCATAATGACTAGTAACAACAAAAATGGTAGATAGCAAGATTTTTAAGCAAATCAAGATCGATGCATTCAAAAGACAAACTAACATGTAAAATCAGGTATATCATCGATGTAAGTGTATTTCTCGCACTTGTGTAGAAAGGTAAATGACTAGTTAGGTACAAAATGGACAATCCAAACGAGGCATCTACTTAATGAATGATATAGAAGATTATAAAAGATAAGACATGAAAAGAACCAAAGAATAAACTTTATCCTCATTGTCCAAATCTTATAGTTAAATAATCACAATGGGACTATGAAATGATATATTATACTAATGAACCTCGAAAGCCCAGAATATTATAGAGGAGGACTTTGGGGTTAGCCATGATATCATGTGTTTTCCATTATACATAAAGGTGCTGATATATACAATTATATATGTCGTTAGAAAAAAATATTTTATTTTAAATTGTCATGTTTAGACTTCATATACAATTAACTGTTTACCCCAGCCATAACTTAAAAACAAATTATGTTCGTTTAAGCTTTCAACTTAAACGATATGGAATCTTATTTTAGAGGTCTTCTTTTCATGGCTGATGGCTCGCTATGGTCTAGAAATGAGATCACCCATGTTAAACAGTTGGAAAACGCTTTGTGACTCACGAGTGATAGTTATTGGTGGTATGCAGCTGCCAAGGATGATTAATAAACAATAAATAATTTTAAAATTACTTTGTTATAAAAAAATAAGATAAAGGTAAATTTAAGAATTTGTTCCCTCTATTTTGAAAATTGATTTTTTTCCCTGATAGGTAATATTCATGTATTTGTCAAAATTTAAAGGTGGAAACTACCAACTTTTTGTAACAATTTGTTTGTATATATATTTTGACATTATCATTTGTTATTCAACAAGCAAGGATGATAGTGGTCTATTCGAAATAATTTCTATGCCATCTATTTATTATTTTCCTAGGGGGAGAAAGGAAGAGTTCTAAAATAAGAATAAGGAGGAAGATTGTCCCTGTGGAATGTTGAATTATTTTGACAATTTGTGTGTACTATATATTGATACGTGAGCATTCAACCAAAAATTAACGCAAGTAACATTACATTGTAGACTGCTCATATGTACAAAAATAACTTTAATAATTTAAAATTAGAAATAGCTCGCTTAAATATCATAATACATGATAAAATAGAAATAATTTCATGTCTAAATAAAAACTATACCATGACTTAATACGTGTAGCGCTAGCCAAAAGTGAAAAATTGCCATTAAGCGTTAAAAATAAGTACCATGCACTCATTAAAATGGGAATACCATCTCTCAGTAGAAGCCATACTCTACTTTAATGAAAACTATACCACTACTTTTTTATCCATTATCTTGTCTATGTACAAAAAAAATATCATCATTCATTATAGATAAACAAAACATATACTTAACTAGAAATATATTGACTGAATAGAAAGAGTGATATATTTCACTACAAACTATACCAGGATTCGTTACATTCAATAACATATTCATGTACCAAAATTAGCAAGATGCAATACCAATAATAGTTTCAGTGAAAAATGAGAATACCATCTATGAGTACAAACAACTCTATCTTAGTATAAATTGTATACAAAATATATTCAATGTCATGCCTATGTAAAAAAAGTAATTACTATTCATTACAGATACACAAAATGTACACTTTAATGGAAATAAAATGATTGAATGTAAATAATTTCATGTTACAATAAACTGTACCAAAACTCATTATAATTAATACCGTTGATAGATAAAAGTTTCCATAATGCATTTAAAATAAGTAACAACTTTAATGAAAAGTGGGAATATCATCGCTAAGTATAAACATTAACATGCTTAACAAAAATTATAGTAGAACTATATTTTTCTAAAACCACACCTATGTAAATAAAAAAAACCATTACTCGTTACAAATCAGGAAGAGATACACTTTTCACTGGGAATATGTTGATTGAATGGAAAGAATGTGATGTCTCCAAACAAAATTTACTAGGACTTAGTACATTCAATACTAAATCTATGTAAATTATTATCATGACTCAATACAAAATGTGCTAGTACTTTAATTGTTTAATATCAAATCTAATTATTAAAAAAACCAAAATTCAATTTCTTAATAAAAAATAATTCATTAAATGAAATAAATGGAAGTATAAATCCGCTCAAAAGGCTAGTATAGAACAACTTGGAAATAAAATCCAGGTTAAACATCCTTGGAACTAGTTATTGCAAGGAAAATTGATCAAAGATATTAGACAGAAAAATGAATTGCCAAGCTCGGATTGTCATCATAACAAGTCAAGAGATGTTCCATTCCATGAGGATTTTGTTACTGAATTTGTGCTTGTCTTTGTATAACAGAAATTGCATTATGATACTATTGTAAGTGCTCCTTAATAGGTCTTATGGATAATTGGAAATGGTTTTGAAGGTTCTATTGTTTCTTTCATTCTAAATGCCAGCAACTATATATACAATGGCTATAAAAAATATCCATTGATCCCCTTCATGTATATGCCTTATTTGAATGCACTATACTGTGATATCAAACCCAATAGTTGGAGAGTAATTTATACCACAATGTGTCATTATGGATTTCCATATTGTAATTAAATAAGAGCAAGAGAAGAAAAATTGATTATGAGATTCATGTTGAGCCTTGCACAAGGAGAAACAATTTAGGATTTGCAAATATTTACCTATCCTGTCCATAATAGCTAACTTAAGTTTGAAAGCTTCCTAAAGAGTGTGTGCATTTTTGGGATTGTGGTCCTTGCACTATACCATATGGTGCTAAAGAGCTTGAAGTTGCTCTATTGTGTAGACTAGTTTAGCTTATTGTGTAGAGAAATGACCAAAACGCTCTAATCTCTATAAGATTTTGTCTGCTTGCCTTATTAGTCTGGAATTGGATAATGATTAGATTAGAATTGAGGTGTTGTCTTCATTATAATTTTGCTTCACCTGGGCTATATTTGCACTTCCATTTATATGATTCTTGAAGAATTGAAGATTAGGGACTGAATAAAGAGGTTCTTAATTAATCCAAGGATTAGTCTAGAAGCTAAAAGTTTTCTTATTGCCTATTTGATAGCTATAGTGAGGCTTGATTTTTTCTATCGCCTTTCTAATGTGCTTCACCAAGGTTGATGCATTCTTAGGAATAGAGAAGTCCTATAAGGATTTATCTTTGATATAGAAAGCATTAACCTATTTAACCCATAGGGATTGTCTATCTTGGATCAATCTCAAAACCTTCTTGTTAAGTATGGATAGCTTCATCACCTTAGTATTTGTGATACGAAGACCCCTTTGCTTGTGAGGTAACCAATTTTATGCCCGTTTAAAGATTCTTGCTTTGAAGTTCAATTTGTATCTAAGACAGAGAAAGTCTTTAAATATTTTTCAATTCTCTTGGTGATATAGCTGCGAATAACTAGCTAGGATCCCCATTGAAGTGCCATAGAGGAGAGAAATTAGTTGATAAGTTGTGATATACCAACTATAGAGAGTTCCTTGTGAATTCAGCAATTGATTCTATTAGCAATTCTGTCTATTAGAAATTTTTAGTCACTAAATTAGGGGTTCACTAATGATATAGGTATTCCTAGATAGCATACAGGAAGCTGTTAAATCTTGAAACTAGAAATAGAAGCAAGGTTAGAAGCTATGCTAAATGCAATTACAGAAATGCAAAGAGCACTTTTTTTATAGTTGATAGAAAGACCAAACAATTTGTAGAACAGGTGAAGGATAGTTTTGAGAGATGTGATAGAACTACAGTCAGCCTTGGAAAATAAGAAAATATCCTCATCAAAACATAAACTAATGATGTTCAACTTTTTGCATTTACCTTAAAACTTGAACTTGGGATCTCTAGCCACCACTCTAATCAATAATCTATTCAAGACCTCCATAATAAATTAGATAAGATAAAGGGATAGGGGATCCCCTAGTCTGATTTTTTTTCCCGCTTTGATAGTTTTTGTAAGAACTCCATTTATAGAATCTTGAAGAGACTGTGCTAATGCATTGTAGTATCCAAGTGATGAAAGCTGTTGGAAACCATATGCATGAAGAACATTGCTGATGAAGTTCCAATCTAGGATATCATAAAGCTTTCTAAAAGTTTATATTTAAAGCACACTTCCTGTGACATTTCTTCCTAGTGTAATGCTAGAAGAGTTCTTGTATAATTGAGATGTAATCTCCAATGGATTTTCTAGGAATATAGCCCCCCTTGATTGTGGTCTATGTGATTTAGGATGATAGTTTTTAATTTGAGTGGCAACACTTTAGAGATAACTTTATAGACAGTTAGAATTGTTACCTCGAGGGATTAATGTGGTTAGAGTGCGATTAAGTTCTTTTACTAGCTTGTCTTTGTTGAAAAATACCATTACAACATCCATTATGATCTTATTGGTGATATGTCATGTTTTAAAGAAAAGTTGGCATTAAGACCATCAAGATTAGGGGCTTTCTTAGGGTGCTAGGATTTGAAAGTTTAGTTGATTTCTTGAATGGTGATTAAAGCTAAAAGAATGTTGAACTCCTAACTGGAAATTTTGATATTGAACTATTTCTTTGTTGAGCCTATTTGAAGATTTGGAAATGAAGGCTAAACCAAGGAGAATGGTGAAGTGTTCTTCTACAACCTTGATGATTTGAGCTTATGAATCCAATAAATAGTAGTTGGAGTGGATTCTATTGGAATCATTCCTGACGGAGATGACCTTATAAAAAAAGTAGAAATTTGATCTCCATGTTGCAACCAATTAATCCTTGATCTTTGCTTCATAAGAGAATTATGGAATTTCAAGTCTTGAGAATAATTACTTAGAGCCTTTTCTCTAGATTAATGAGTGAGCTGAATGAGAGATTGCTATAAACAGCTGACTGAGCAATGTCTAGTGCTTTCCTAACCGTAGATATGAGATGATAAGTATTCCCAATGTTATGCTTGTAGAACACTGTGATCTCATTCATTATGGATTGAAGTTTCCTTATGAGAATGAATTGCTCGGTACCAGAAATGGAGTATTAGAATTCCTCTCTACCACTTCATAGAAAGACAATGTGAGCAATTGGTAGTTATAATGGGAATAATTAGATAGCTTGGAATTGGGAAAAGTAAATAGGAGTGGGGGAATGTTTGCAACTATTCTAAATTAGCTAGGCATCATTCCATTTTTCTTCTGATGAATGAGATTCTAGCTTGCTTATTACTCTAGGTAAAGAAGCTGCCTTTAAAAAGTAAGTTAGCAATCTGAATATCATCAAGGCGTTTCTTAAACTCCACACAATGTTGCTTTTGGGCAATGACTCCTTGAGATTCATCAGAAGAAATGGTTGCATTAAAGTCATCCCACAGTGAGCCAGGGAGAGTTGGTCACAAAAGCAATGTTTCTAAGAATATTCCATAAATTACATCTTTGGAAGGGATAGTTAAAAAAATAAACCAAAGAAACATGAATTTTGGTTTTCAGTTCAAAGATAACAGCTTCTGGATGAATGATTTGAGCAGTGGTAAAGGTGTTAAGAATTGAGATCTTGGCTTAATTATAAACCACAAGGATCTTACCATTAGGTTGATCACTATAATTATGGGTTAGTTTCCAATCCCTTGGCAAAAGGTCTACCAAGTCATATTTATCCTGCTTTATTCAAGATTATGGTATGCCTAGGAAGATAGGCTTATTTTCTAAGATGAAGTCTCTTAGCAAATGAATTTTGTCAAGGGAATTACGACCTCTGATGTTCCAAGTTGATATAATCATGATATGAGTCCCATAGAGGACATCTTTCTTCTGTTGGAACTCCTCTTGTTACCAGGTTGATGACTAAAATCTTCCATGTTTGTATCAGCATAAGTGAACTCTTTTGAAGGGGTGGATGAATTGATTTGGTGGGCATTAAGAACGTTTGTTATCTACTCAGTACTAGCAGTGATTAGAACTTCACTATTTTCAGGAATTGTGCTAGAATCTTCAATGCTTATATCTGTAGAGGTGAACTTCTTTATAGGGGTAGGTGAACTGATGTGGTGGCGTTGGGAACTTCTGTTGTCTACTCAGTACTCATGGATATTGGAACTGCAATGTTCTCA
The DNA here is from genome assembly GCA_027576715.1 of Erythroxylum flavicans. NCBI lineage: Eukaryota > Viridiplantae > Streptophyta > Magnoliopsida > Malpighiales > Erythroxylaceae > Erythroxylum > Erythroxylum flavicans. The sequence continues at coordinate 21,428,829 of JANZXP010000003.1, forward strand.
TAATTGGTGTCATGACTAGTTTTATTTGCTTGATCATTGGAAGTGTCAATTGTATCTTCATCATATGAACCTGGTACTTGAATGTGAACATTATCATCACCATCAATGTCAATGGAAAAGCCAGACTTGAATACCCTTCTAGCAGGTTTCTAGGATTTTTTTTAGACGCAATATTTGGGGGTTTCCATGCATAAGTGACCTTGACAACATCTTTAATAAGTTGCATGTTATCATCCAATCTTAGTAAAGAAATTTCCTCAGGAAAATATGTCATTACATCAACCTTGCCGTTTGAAAATCAAAATTAAAGGCATAGATGATTGTCACCTTGAAAATAAACTCTAAAGATTTAGACTTGCATAAGAGATTGACATACTAGTCTGAACTCTTTTACAAAATCACTTAACTTTCTCCTTTTTAAAACCATAAACTATTCTACAATTGAAATGATGGAAATGGTTAGAACCATACTCCCAAGTTTTTCCAAGAGAGCTTATTGAACTCTAGAGCTTGTAAACCTTTATTCTGGTTTTTAGCATCCCTACTAAAAATGGTTGTTTAGTTAAAATCAAATCCCTTATAATATGTCTTTTATGGGGCTCGTTTATGCTCCTAATATTCTAAAACATCATCCTAATCTGTAAGAAACATTACCCTCCCCCTTTGGGCTTCCTCCTCTTCCTGCCTGATCTTTTTATGGATGGGTGCTATTCACTACCAAATATCTAATTGGATTACCAAAATTATTGATTGAAATAGCTTTAATCTCCATATTTGGATCAATATTTTCATTAGAAACGTTATTTTTAGCTTCTGGATCCAAGGGATGTTCATTTTAATCTTCTTGAATATCTTGAGTTTGCTTAAGCTTGTCTGTTTCACCAAATGGAATACTTCATTGGGAATTGAATATTGAAATTCCTTAATTTCCATTAACTCAGCATAGTATCTGTTGATAAATTTCTTCCCTGTGTGTCTCTATTCTCTTTTCCCTGACTGAGGTTTCCAACTACATGTGACCTGGACTTCAGTTTTAACAAATTCCCCATCCAAGGCAAGTTTCATAACTTGCAACATTTCAAGTGGCTCATCTTTCAAGTTAACCTTAACGCATATCCTAGCAAAGAAAATTTTTTCCATTTTAGTTATAATTGAGTCAAATGCTAAAAGCCTTCCTATAAAACTTGTGAGGAAACTTAATCCGTGTAGAGTTTAGTACCCTAAAGGGATGTTGTGGTAGTTAATCTATAAGGGAATTGTCTCCACTTTTGATTTTTCAAGCTCTAACCCAACTACCCATCTTAGTACAAATATAGGTTATCCCTTTATGTGCCAAGGATAACCTGAAGGATTCACCATCTAAGAACTGAAGTAGGAAAGTTTCATCCTCAATTAGAAGAACTTTGTTAGTTTCTTTGCCTCCCCATCTAACTTGATCCAAATTCTAATTGTGTAGGAAGGCTGGTCTCTTATCTAGAAAGTAACCAATCATCATATTGGACTAGAGTTTGGCACCATCTTGGAGTAACTCCAAAGGCAGGGTGGCAATGCCCTTGCTAATAGTTGAAGGAAAGTGTTTAGGTTTAGCATCATGGGAATTAGCAGCTACCACCTTGCTCTATGTTCTATTTATTTTCACAACCCTAGCTTCTTGTAGGGAAGGGAATTGACTTTCCTACAGACTTCTAGGTGAAGAGGTTTCCCCAAATTATCCTCACTTGGAGGCCTCCATAACTACCCCTCAAAATAGAAACTTACTATATTATGCAACGTCTCCTTTCTAAATGGGAAAAGGAAGCTCTTCGCTAACAGAATTTTAGAGTCATCTCCAATTGCCTTTGAAATTGCCTCTTTATCTTTCTGTTACCTTGAACTACTTAGAATAATAATCATATTGACAAGTAATTATATATATATAGTTATTGATGGAAATATGTTAATAAGCTTATGTTAATAATATCTTTCAAGTTGTATACACTTTTAACAAGTAAAAAAATTAAGTGATATATGTTCTCAAAAGCATATAACATAACCTATATATATGCTTATAGTAACAAAAAAAATGTAGTAAGATATGCTTCCAGCTATATACATCTAGCAAAAGATGAGAAATGATAGACAACTTTTTTCTTACTTATTTTTTATATAAGGAAACAGTCTCTGTATCTCTTAGGAGATGCGGGCATGACTGCGTACATCTTACCCTCCTTATACCCTGCTTAGGCGGGAATTTAGGTATTGTTGTGTTGTTTTTTTATATTTATTTTAATCCATGTTTTCTTATAACCTTTTCATTAGTTTCGATTTACATATTACTAACTTCAAAATTTTAAGTAATTATTAACAATTAATTTTCATTTGTTTTGTCTTTTAGTTCTTTGATTTCCAATTGCAATTATTCATAATCAAACACTTTGTTATAATTTGATTTAGTTTTGTTATAGCATAGTAATTTATGTTTTTTTTCATAAATTAAACGAATTGTATAAATATTCAAAATTTCATACAATTGGAACTAAACAATCAAAAGGGGTACATTCCTAACACTAGTACACAATCTTTACTTTGAGAGAGTATCCATATAGAATTTACTAATCTACTCTCCCATGGTGACAAAGAAGTATTGTGTGCAGTTTTTTTCCAATAAAGGATCTCTTAGTAGAGTATGTCTTGTTGTTTTGTTTGATGCTTAAAATATTTATAAGTTGTTTTCCTTCTAAATTTCATAAACTGGCCTTGCAAACAAAAGCTAAAATAAGGCCTATTGTTTATAGTCACCCCATTTCCTTTGTAAGGTCCATTCAACTATCCTCATCCAAGTTGAGGATGAATATGTCAAGGAGAATAGATTAAGAAATCTCCTTTATAGTTATCTTGTGTATTCACAATTAAAGAATAGATAAACATGTGTATCAGTTAAGGAGTTATACAAAGTAAAATATGCGGAGGAGGTGGAACCAGTTAATCTATCTATGGTTGATAGACTCCCATGGATTGCCAACTATAAGATAAAAATTATTTTTGGAATAGCTTAGGAGAACCACACAAGTTGAACCAAAGAACTATTTGATTTCTACCCCTCAAGGAGTCTATACAAGATATGTTATTGAATATCCTAATGGAGTTTTTGGCCCATATCGTGCAGTCATTTGATGAAGAGGCTCTCAGTTTCCTTTGTAACAACATTAACAAGCTATCTATAATCTACTGATCAATATTAAAAATATTACCTATAATCACTTGTTTGACTATAGCATGTATTGGAATTTGTTTTATTAGATGATAAAACCTTTCTTTCTCCATCGTTGGTCCCAAGTAACTCTATAAATCAATCCAAAAATTAGTGGTTGATCTATCATATAATTTGATTTTGAACCAATCCCTCACTTGAGCTCTTAATCTCAACAAATGAATCATTACCCATGAAGCGACTTGTTTAGGTTCACAAGTTTAGAAATCCTTTTAATTCAAATGGTAAGAATGCATCCGCATAACCCATAAGGATTCCTTATCACTTAACAATCTCCATATCCTTTTTATTAAGAGGACTCTATTACTTAGCTTCAAAAGAATGACTCCCAAACCCTCCTCCTTCCTTAATGGACAAACTGTTTGCCTAGATACTTTAGTTGTGTAGGAGTTAGAATTGCTTACACATACGAAGTTCCTCAATTTGCCTAGATACTTTAGTTATGTAGGGGGAGTAAGAATTGTTTACACATATGAAGTTCCTCAAAAACATTCTCTATGATATTTATTATAGAATATGGAAGTGCAATATAGGCAACCCAGTGAATGCTTAAAAAATTCAAAAAAGCATTAGTTAATTGAACTCTTCCTATAAATGATAATGCCTTGTTACACCAATTATCTATTCTTCTCCTCACCTTTGTAATTAGAGGAAGAAATTCAGCCAATAAAGGCTTCTTATGTGAGATTGGAATGCCCAAGAAAGTAAATGAGAGATCCTTTTCTTTTAGATTAGTAAGGGAGGAGAGCCAATTTGTCAGATGAGCAATAAATAAGAAAATAAATAAGAAGTTTTTCTTTTTTTGTTTATAGACAAACCTAAGATGATTTTAAATGTCTCCAAGGAATTCATTAGTGCCTTAACTAAATATGGGTCAGCTTTAGTAAAGATTAAGAAGTCATTAGCAAGGGCTCAATTGTGAATACCCAACTTCTTGCATTTATTATGAAACTCGAACTTTGTTTCTAAATTGATAAAATATTTTATTAGCCTAAAAATAACTTCTATACAAAGGAAAAAGAGATGAGGGGATAAATGATCATCTTGCCTAATAACCTTGGCACTTTTTATTAGTTTAGTAGAAGAGTCATTTATTAAAAGGAGATAAGACATAGTAGAGATACATTAATGTATCCAATCAACATATCTTGAAAACCATAAGCTTGTAAAGTGTAAATAAGGATCTAGATTCACCTTAATTGCACAACTCTTTGAAGAATTTTTCCTTTCCTAGTTCTTAAAAAATATATGAACCAATAGTATTTTATCACTTATGTATCTCTCTTGAATATGAACTGTGTATGATTAATTATTCACAAGTTTGATTGCATTCTTCAATCTTTTGGTAAACACCTTATAAATGAAGTTGGAAATGAGATTGGCCTAAAGTCCTTAGTGAGACAAGATTGGAGATTTTGGGTATAAGGCTGATAAAGGTCTTATTGAGTTCTTTTAATAAGTGACCTGTATTGAAGAAACTTAGAAATACATATATAACCAAAACATTTATCTGATTCCAAGACTTTTGAAAGAATAGTCCATTAAGGTCATCAAGTTTAGGTTCTTTGTTAGGTTTTTAACTAAACACTAGATTCTCAAATATGTTAGGGTAAAAGGAGTTTCCAAATAGACTACACATTTATTGAAGATTTGTTCATAAATAAATGAATTCAATGGGGACTTTGAGGAACTTATATGATCAACAATTCTAAGAGCTCTAGAGATATAATGGAAAGCGGTAGCATGTAGCTCTTCTTATAATGATTCTATTGCCCCATCTACTCAAGTTTCTTTTAGCAAGCAAGGACTTATGGAAATAGGAAGTGTTTTTATCTCTACCATGTAGATATATACTCTTGATCTTTGCTTCGTAATAGAAACTTGGACTTCTAGAGTAGTGAAGGAGGATCAACTTTATACATGAAACCATTTGTCTATTTTGATCGGCTAGCTAAAATTTATGCAAAAGATAGAGCTATAAAGGGCTTGAGGTCCTAGTGAAGAAAGTATAGAAGGAAACGACAACAATATTGAAAGATGCAATAATGTGAATAATGCACAGTCAAATATTGGAAATGATGAAGAATGGGTGACTCAAAACAATTCAACATCACCATTTGAACCTCAAAAAAGAAAGTGCAAGAAGAGCATAGATCCACTTAAAACAGAACTTTTGAAGCTATCAGACAATATAAAAAGCTTGGTTGAATCCGAACATGCATCTGCTTCATCTTTAAAACATATGAAAAAAAACATTTGCTCCTTTTGTAGATATAAGTAAGAAAAGAACCTAAATATTTGATGTATTGAAAAAAGTTGCAGGACTTTCATCAATAGAGTTGGTTAAAGCAACAAGACTTACCAGCGAAGATGATAGAAAGGTTGAGATCTTTTTCAGTATGCCCGACGATTACAAATTGTTATTTACTTGACATACTAAGTCATCTCAATGATCACATGATATTATAATATCTATTTTAAAATTTAAAATTAGTTTATTTATTTAGACAATACATTATTTTAATTGATTCTTATACACGGTAAAAGTGCAAATATTGGAAATAGACTGCACTTCCAATTCGTTGAGTTCTCGATAACCGCTGTCGAGCAGGGCCATCATTGAGAACATTTTAATCTAATGTAGACAACCTTATTGGATTGCATTTTGCTGATGAAAATGATTTGTACATGATATGGATATTAAAAAAACCTTTTAAAAAACCTTAAGCTTCAAGTTTTCCTTAGGCTGGACGAAGTATTTTGGCGTGGAAATGACCTTCAGCTGTAATCTGAATGCAAAAGTGATGAAGATGCTGTCATAGTATTCCTATCTGAAGCTAAAGGTGAAACTCCCATGGCTTGCAAAGATGAAGTCGACGACGGAGTTGGAGCCGAAGGCGAAGCTATAAAAGTTGAAATATTGCTGCTCAAGTTGATGCTTGTTCCAATTGCGGAACCTTCAATTAGTGCTGTAGGTGCCGGTGGTCTCTCGATCTCTGTAACTCCCTCTAGCATCTGAACCACTTTTCCCATTGTCGGTCTTTGAGAGGGTTGCTCCTGAATGCACCAGAAGCTCACCTTAATTGCCCTTATCACTTGATCCGTGTCCAAATCATTACAACTAAGAGTTTTGTCAAGAATCGACATAGAATTTCCCTTCTCAAATTCTTCATATGCCCAGATGGAGAACTTTTTCCTGTTCGTTTCTTCTGAGACTTCAAAATTCCTTTTCCCACTAACCATCTCCAACAAAACCATGCCATAGCTGTAAACGTCAGATTTTGAAGTTATTGGAAGATTTGCAAGCCATTCCGGTGGCAAATAACCTCTTGTCCCTCTAACACTTGTCAGGGTTCTGTATCTATGGTCCTTGGGATTTATAAGCTTTGCTAGACCGAAATCAGACACCTTAGCAGTGAAATTCTCATCCAAGAGGATGTTTTCTGGTTTGATATCACAGTGAACAATGCAGTCTCGACATTCTTCATGAAGATAAGTGATTCCTCTAGCAGTTCCAAGGGCAATGGTAAACCTTGACGCCCAATCCAACAATTTCTCTGTCTGGTGCCCTTCAGTGAATAGGAAATTGTCAAGAGAGCCATTTTTCATGAACTCATAAACCAAAAGCCTATGTCGCCCCTCAGAACAGAAACCAATTAATCTGACCAAATTCAAATGGTGTGTACTACTGATAGTTGCAACCTCCATCCTGAACTGCTTTTCACCCTGTTCAATTCCTTGCAGTTGCTTTACTGCAACTACTGTTCTATTGGCAAGAACACCTTTGTAAACAGCTCCAAATCCCCCTGCTCCAAGCTTCTCCTTGAACCTTTTCGTTGAACGCTGCAGTTCTTTATACGAGAACTGTACAGGTGCACCAGAGGCATACTCAAGAAGAGCATACTGAGCTGACAAACTCCCAAACTTTGGACTGTTTCTGCAACACCACCACCATAAACCACTCTCAACCGCAAGCAAACTAACAAGGGTAACCACCACTACAACACAAACAACCCAAACACGCAGACTCCAATCTTTACTTTTCCGGACATTCTGCATATCAGGTGATGAGTTGGGTAGAGCAGGTGCACAAACCTTCACAAATGACGTACTGGGAACTGATGGACTTTGGTATCCGCTAAAAAAATCCTGTGTTTTCAGGTAACACAAGCCAGTTCCATCCGACAAAGAAGTAGAAGCAGCACAAGAACCACTTACAAGACAATTCAATCGACAAGCTGATATGCCCACAAAGAAAACCTGAGAAGACAGCTCAGGCTGATAAGTTAAGAACATGGAATGTTCCAACTGCAACATAGTAGCACTCCCAGTACAATTATCAATCTCCACCTTCCTTTTACACCCCTTTCTGCCATCATTCACATCAACAGGATCAAAATTTTGTGACGGGCACCCACAAACTGGATTTGCATTCGTCTCATTATAACTACAAATCCCCATGTTCCCACAATACCCAAAAACCAAACACTGATCAGTCAAGGCAGCCCATCTCATAGTTTTAGTCCGACTACTTAGAACAGAACTATAAATCCTCAAATTCCCATCATCATCCAACTTCAGAAACCTCAGTATATCACTCCCTTCAGCATAGTCATTACTATAAGCCACAATATAAGCACTAGATAAAGTAGCATCAGAAATAGATAATATTCCAATAGACTGAAGTCCTAAAGTTGGGGAAGTCAAATTCGAAGCTGCAGTCGAATTCAACCCCTGATTCCAGTAAACTATGCTATTATTCCATCTAAGAGTGAGATTTCCAGATCTAAGAAAATGAAAGGAGTAATTTCCAGAAGTCAAAACCTGATTTACAGTGAAATTCTGATTTGGTACGATAGTATCAGTGGGGTTAGCAAAAGTGGACCATATCGCCGAAGTGGCATTGCTTAGAACGAAATTACCGTAGTCATTAAGAGCAGCGGAGGTGACACCGAGATTTGCGGTTTTGGAGTCCCATAAGACGGTGCCAGAACCGTTGACGAGTTGAAGAGTGCCGTTAGGAGCAAAGCGAAAAGAAGCACCAGAGTCAACCGTGACAGAGGGTCCTCCCGCAGTCCAAATGGGAATCCCACCGGCGTAAAGGATTCCGGCGAGGAAAGAGGAGGGACCCACCTGGTAAAAGGCGACGGAGAAGGTTTTGTTGGGTGAAGTCCAATTCTGGTTAAGGTCGGAAGCAGAAAGAGAAGAACCGGGCGATATTTGTGCGTCGGAAAAAGCGAAAAGGTACAAGAGGAGAAGAAATAAAGATTGAATTGTCATTTTTCCCTTATGTGTTTTCCGTGTGTGTGCGTGGGCTGTGCATAGAAGACAAAAGGAGCAAACAAGGGTTGTAATTTGCAAAACGGAGGTGAGTGTGTGAAATGGAAGACTTTGACTTTTGAAGGATTCTTGCCAAATATCGATGTAGGCATTTGATTTGAGGAAGTGAGTGGAGTGAATTGACTAAGTTTTCGCTTTCGGTCACTTAAAATTGTTTGTTGGGAATGATTTGATTGGTAGGAAAGAAAGAACAGGCGCGGCTTTCAGCTTTCTTCCGTGCCTTCTTCCCTTCCAAATTTGGTCCTGTAATTTGGGTTCCCAAATTACGACTTATCTTCGACCCGTTGCTTAACTTTTACCAATTTGTGTTGGTCCACTGAATATACATGACGGCAATTTGAATGAAGAAAAAAAGGAGAAAAGTTGATATTAGTCAGGTTAGATAGTTCCAAGAACTAAGAAGAGATTTTTGGACTTGAG
>JANZXP010000003.1:21438835-21460995 GCA_027576715.1 Erythroxylum flavicans
GTAAATATTTTGGCATTTATAGCATTGCAGGTTTCAAAAACGTGCTTTCTGGAGTTCGGGGTAGTGACATCTATCTTTGCAGCTTGCGCACGTGAACATAAGGCATTGGAGCCTATCAGCGCTTCTATATATACATATGGTGACATAGGCAATGAAATGCAAAAACAAAGAAACAAAAAGAAGAAGAAGAAAAAAGGCTCTAGCTCTAGCTCTAGAAATTTAGGAAATGGGAGACGGTGTGTTTGGCATCCCTGTCACAAACACAACTCTAGAGAGCCTACCAGAGCATGAGGGCAACACAGCCCTGAAACCCGTTGACAGGGCTCGTGTGGCTCTCAAATTGAAGAACTCAGATGGAAAGAACGAAAGCGCCCTCAAGTACTTACTGGATCCAAAAGAAACCTGTGGTTACGATGTGGGAACACTCTGCCTCATTTACAATGCTACCGGTGACACCCTAAAATATGCTATCAAAAAGGACTGGGCAGGACATATCGGATCTTCTCCATACCCGATTCAGATTGCAACGGACAGTGGGGTGCCTTTCTGCACGTCCAAGGCAAGGCCTCCACTCAGTCAATCGGGGCTGTGGTGTATCATGGCAAGGACGCTGACGCGGCTGATTGTGACTGGTATGTGTCTTGGAACAACGCTTGGGAGGCAGACAAGGATTTTTCCACCAGTGTGAGCAGTACTATTTACTATTTATATACGAATATTATAGATTGATCATATTTCTTTCTTTTTGCTATACTGGTCATCATTCATTTATTTACAATTACATGATCGTTCAAATACATGCATGCATGCTACTGGTGGATAATAAAGTAACACTGTTATGATTTTAGTTAATTGGTTCATATATATGTATTGAACAAATTAAATAACAATTTAAATTTTTGATGGATGAAATTAATTTGGGAATGATTTGATTGGTAGGAAAGAAAGAAGCAAGGAAATATAAAACTAAAACAGGCGCGGCTTTCAGCTTTCTTCCGTGCCTTCTTCCCTTCCAAATTTGTTCCTGTAATTTAGATTCCCAAATTACGACTTATCTTCGATCCGCTGCTTAACTTTTACCAATTTGTGTTGGTCCACTGAATATACATGACTGCAATTTGAATGAAGAAAAAAAGGAGAAAAGTTCATGTTAGTCAGGCTAGATAGTTCCAAGAACTAAGAAGAGATTTTTGGACTTGAGAACACATTAAATAATTAACTACTTGAGAAATGTCACTAATAAAGGAGGAATTATGAGGTGAGGACATTAATGAGCAAACGACGATCATAATAGAATTTGTTTAAGGTAGTAAACAAAAAGAAACTAGAGCTCTCAATATGAAAAGATATAAAAAGAGGGAAAAGGAAAACAAAAACAAAAGTTATTTAACGTGGTTCATGTTCTGTTAAGGAAGACTGAAGATGGTGAAAGCAATGTTTTGGTATAATAGAAGGAAGATGGATACATGTTTTTCTTTAAAAGAAGTTTCTTGTGCTTATATAAAAGTCAAGTTAATTGAAAAGTACACTTTTCTAGATGAAAAAAAGAAGAAGAAGAAGACGAAGAAGCAATGTGATATGTACTCAGAAACAAGTAATCATGCATACTTGCAAGTGAAAACATGTTGTTCTATATTCTCCAAGTCTGAGAGCAAAGAACACAACCAAATTAATGGTCGTAGCGCGATATGCGGATTCAACGGAGGAATATGAAACAAAAACTTTGTTTCTTTGAATTCTAAGATATTGGTGAGTTGCCTTAGAAGATGTCATACCTTATAGTTGAACGTCAAGTAGTGGGACAAGTGCCCGTCAAAATCCGCATAAATATCCCTTACGCTAGGAACTTTTTGATATAAAGAACCAGATACATACTATAGTAGCATCTAAATGTGGTTGTCGTGGATTTTTCATAAACTGAGATAAAAACTTAAAAGAGCATAGCAAACGTTGGACTTGGACATGGTGATTGTCAGATATAATAAACGACCAACCGCGAGACGATATTAGGCAGGGTTAGACAAAGGAGAACCAGTCAGATAGTCCATATTTTTATTCCATTAAAAACTGGGCTCATCTTATTTTACTCCAATGTTTGCAGGTGAACTCGGAGAAATACAACAATGGTGCACCAGTTCCCTTTCCGTTAAGATTAAAAGCTTTTGTTACCAAACTTTGGTTTATCCATAGAATCTCAGAGTTCATAGATTTAAGCAGTTTTTTGTTTACTTCACTAATGAATGTTTCACTAGTTTAACCGCAAAATATTAAACTTTTATTAATTTTTAATATTTTGATTTAATTTATTTTAATAACTTTCGTTAAAAATTGATAAGTTTATTAATTAATTAGTTAATTTTTATAAATTAATAAATTATATAAAATAAATAAATTTCTAATTAACAATCTTTTTAATTAAACTTCAAAATTTTTTTATGAAAATGGACTATCTCTTTTAATAATATTTTAAATTTTTTAACTTCCAATTTTATACATTTAACCTTTTAAATTTTAAACTTGATTTTAAATAATTACATTACTAACAATAATAATTCGTGATTTTTATTTGATTTTGTATAACAGATATATCAAATTCTCCTCGTTACTAAGGATCAGTCCAATGGAGGCATTCTATTTCTACATAATGGTGTTCGATGGGTGTTCACGATTGGTTCAACTCTCTCTTTCCTTTACTTTCCTTGCTAGAAATGAAACGAATAGACATTACTAGCTTTCAAGGCTCAAATTACAAACGACTCTTTTAGAAAACTAAGCTCTCGAAATGAATCCTCCCATTTCTGCAAGTGGTCAGATATAATATGTGAAGTTAGACATCAGAGATTCGAGAAGTTCAACCTACATGACGGTCAACTAGTTGATAGAGTATCCCCCTATCCTAGGAACTTGAGTTTTCTCAAGATTAAAAACCTTAGGAATAACAACTTAGGCTGCGAGAGCTGGATTTCAGCTAAAACACGTTGGCTAGTGAAATCCCAATTAACATTTCTCCAACAATGTTAATTTGTTGAGCTTTACTATAAGCCACAACTATTTTGATGATGAACTTTCGACGGGCCTCGGCTCATTGTCGAAACAACTTGGTTAGTCAGATGTTAGCGAAAATAGCAATAATAATTATATTGAAACAGTTTATCTGAAAACAAGACGTCGTGAAAATCACTGCCCTAAGTCGAAAATTTTCCCTCCGCAGTGCAACATGACGATGGGATCTGACCTAAGGGTTAACTTCTTTTCCATCGACTTCAGTGCACTCCAAAAAGTGGAGTGAGAACTATCTTCGAAATTAAAGAAAGACAGATAAATGTTGAATTTATGCGTAAGACAAAAGACGTGTGTAACGTGTTTGTATGTAGAGGAAAATATTTGAGTTAGATGGAGCAAGTAAGGATGCATGAAAAAGTTAGAAAGATGAGCAGCCTTTTGCAGTAGTCCTATCTTAAGCAAATGCATGACTTTTATATATAAGAGAAACAAAGTGAACGTTGGCTATAGGACAAAGAAACATTGGAGCATAATAATGGCTAAATACTATAGCTATTAAAGAATAATAATAGTTGACAATGGTAGGGTCCAAGTTATGGACCAATACCAACAATCCCCCACTTAATCCAAAACTTGATAAACAAACTGTAACAATTTAGGAGAAAGCAAGTGAACAATATCAATGGTAGCCTACGAGTCATAATGAAAAAACATAGAAGGAATTGGTTTTTTCCCAAATGGGATATCAGCTAAGAGATTCCTTAGCCACTCAGCTTCCCATCCTACCAACTCCAAAGCCATAAACTCAACCTCCTTTGTTAATCTCGTAATACATGTTTGCTTGGATGATTTCCAAGACACTGCAGCTCCTATCAAGGTAAAAATATAACCATTAGTAGAGTATATCTCATCACTCTTCGTAGCCCAGTTAGCATCAGAATATCCCTCTAGTACAGGAAGATGACCACCAAAAGATAATCCATAATGCATAGTACCTTTCAAATACCTCGACAAACTAATTAACACATTTTGATGCTCTTGACTAGGATTATGAGTGTACCTACTAAATCTACTCACACAGTATGCAATATTAGGACGAGAATAGTTCATCAAAAACATTATACTACCAAGAATTTTAGCATACTCAGCTTGGTTTACAATGTCACCAAGATTTTTCTTTAAAGCAACACTAGCGTCATAGGGAGTCTTGACTGAATCAATATCATAGTAATCAAACTTCTTTAAAATTTTCTCAACAAAATGAGTTTTATTCAACCTAAAACTAGAGTCAGTCTTATTAACTTTGATTCTCAAAATAAAGTTCACAGGTCCAAGATCTTTCATATCAAAAGAAGACTTTAGCAAACTCTTAGTAGTATTAATGACAGATAAATTAGTACCAAAAATAAGCATATCATCTATATAAAGAGTTATGATTACACAACTATTGATATAAGATTTCACGTAAATACAAGAATCAGCATCACAAAAGATGAAACCATGTTTGAAAATCTCACTTTCAAATTTCTCATGCCACTATTTGGGAGCTTGTTTAAGTTCATACAAAGACTTAACCAACTTACACACCTTTTGTTCTTGACTAGGCACTCTAAACCCCTCGGGCTAGATTATATAAATTTCCTCATCTAGATCACCATTCAAGAAAGTTGTTTTAACATCTATTTAGTGCACATGGTGTTTAAATACTGAGGCAATAGCAAACAACATCCTTATAGATGCTATTTTAGTAACAGGAGAGTACGGGTCAAAAAAGTCCAATCCTTCTTTTTGTTTAAAGTCTTTAATCACAAGTCTTGCCTTGAACCTCTTAATAGTTCCTTCAGGTCTCAATTTCTTTTTGAAAATTCACTTACACTCCAAAGGCGTACACCCTCAAGATAGATCAACTAAAACCAAGTTTTATTAGACATGATTGACTCTAACTCACTATCTATGGCTTCCTTCCAAAATGTAGCATCCACAGATCTCATTGATTTCTCATAAGTTTTAGAATCTTGCTCAATAATATAAGTCACCAAAAAAACATCATCTATCTCCTTAGGTTTTGTCACCACAAAGGAAGTAATAAAGTCAGAACCAAAACTAGTAGGTATTCTAGCTCTTTTGCTCCTTCTTAGTTTAACAATTTCCTCTTCCTCTATGTCATCATTGGTAGAAGAACTAGGGATAAATTCTCTAAGAACTTGAACACTCACTTTTATAGGAAATATATCCTCAAAAAATACTACATCTCTTGACTCTGTAATTGGTGCATAAGTATTAGATCCCTCTTTTTTAATCATAAATCTATAGGCAGCACTGTTAGAGGCATATCTCACAAAAATTGAATCGACAGTCTTAGGTCCAATTTTCTTCCGTTTATGTTCAAGTAGAGCAATCTTAGCAAGACACCCCCACACTTTCAAAAAACGCAAGTTAGGTAGATAATGTTTCCAAATTTCATAAGGGGTTTAATCTAATTTCTTATGAATGACTCTATTTAAAACATAACAAGCTGAAAGAATAACTTCCTCCTACATAAAATCAAGTAAACCGAAAGAAATCAACATTGCATTCATCATATCCTTAAGTGTTCGGTTTTTCCTCTCGGCTATTCCATTTTGTTCAGGTGTATAAGGGGCTGTAAGTTCATAAATAATCTCAACTTTTACACAATAATCAGCAAGGAAATCAGTACTATACTGACCAACTTGATCAAACTATTATCTCTTAATTTTCCTTTCTAATTGGTTTTCAACCTCAGCTTTGTATTTCATAAACATTTCCTTTGCATCACTTTTATTTTTTAATTAGTAAATCTAGATCAATCATCTACAAAGGTAAAATAATATCTCATGTCTCCTTTACTCATACAATTCTTAAAATCACCCAAGTTTGTGTAAACTAAGTCCAATACTTGCTACTCTCTCTCGGTCACTGACTTAAAAGGTTTCTTAGAGAATTTAGCCTCAACGCAGATTTGAAATTTTACCATTTCATTAGTAATATGGTTAGGTAACAAGTTTAAGCTTTGCATCCTCTTAATTAACCTCATATTTACATACCCAAGTCCAGAGTGCTATAAGTCTAAAGACTCAACAATATAAACAGAAGAAGTAGATGCATTTATTTCAATGTCAGGTACAAAGAAACCCCCATTACAAAACCCTTTTCTAACAAAGTTCTCATTCTTAGTCAAAACTAGCTTATCAGAATCAAAGGTCAGCTTAACTCTGGCTTTGTTAAGTAATGAACCAAAGATCAAGTTTCTACTTACATCATGAACAAATAAAACATTTTCTAACGTCAGCACTTTTCCAAAAGTGAGTTTGAGAGTGACCTTCCTAACTCCTTGGACAAGAACTTTGCTGGAGTTGCCCATGTATACGAATTCACCATCAGCAGTATCATTCAACTCCTTGAACAGGTCCGTGTTGGTGCAGATGTAGCGTGTAGCTCCTATGTCAACTATCCACTCGACCAAATTTCCAACAAGGTTGACTTCGGATACTATAGCAATAATGACCTCCTTGTCATTACCAACTTCAACCATATTATCTTGAGGCTTACTAAAGCTCTTCTGGTTACCCCGTTGGTACCCATTTGGTTTCCTTTCTCGAACTGTTGCAGTTTCTGTCCTTGGCCTTTCTTCTCATTATTGATTTTAGCTTGAAAATTGGCAGTAGGATGGCCTAGCTTGTGGCACCACCAACAGTCACCATCAATCCTTTTTAGCTTAAACTGACCCTGCTTGTTATTGAAAGACTTGTTTTGTCCACCATTCTTCTTGAAGTTATTAACATTTTTATGTTCTACCACATTAGCCTTAATAGTAAGGACAATGGCGAGTATTTTGGTCTTATCTTATGCACGATATATGTCCTATCAACTCCTGAAGCTTCATATCTTTCTTCTTATGCCTCAACTGATTTTTATACTCATTTCATGAGGCAAGTAGTTTCTCAATAAGGGCATTAGCTTGAAATAACTCACACATGTTCATACCCTCTGCAAGGATTTCAACAACTAGATTTTCATAATCATGTAATTGGTCCATAATAGGTCTATCATCAATAAAGGTAAATTTTAACCACCTAGCAACTACATATTTCTTAGTACCGGCATCATCTGTCCTATATTTCACTTCTAAAGCATCCTAAATTTTTTTAGCAGTTTTGTGCTTGCAATAGATATCAAACAGAGGGTTGATCATATGGTTGAGTAACACTCCCCTAACGGTACGGTTATCCTTAGTAGTCTTAGGGTCGGTATTATCACTAAGAATCTCTTGAAACAGTACATAATCGATTTTGTATTGCTAAAAGTAAAAAAGAATTTTCTCAAACTATCTTTTAAAGTTTCTTCCATCTAAAGGCTCTAATATAGTAAAGTCGGGTGTAATTTTCGGGGCCATAGTGAAAGAGGTAGAACCTACGTTTATCTTATTCGCAGACGACATAATTCTAACTTATATCGAAATTAAATACACAAAAGCAAAAACAAAATGCAGAAATTTCTGACAACCAGTAGCAATTAGAATAACACAAATTTTGACAGCAGTAGTAACGCAACAAATAAATTTCCGACTTAGATTGTTAGCGAAAATATCAATAATAATTAAATTGAAACAACTTATCTGAAAATAAGGTGTCGTGAAAATTACTGACCTAAGTCGGAAATTTCTCCTCTACGGTACAACAGAACAATGAGATCTGACCTCAGGGTTAACATCTTTTCCAGCAATTTCGGTGTACTCCGAAGAATAGAATAGGAACTATCTCCGAAATTAAAGAAAGACAGGTAAATGTTGAACTTATGCGTAAGACAAAAGACAAGTGTAAAGTATTTGTATGCATAGAAAAATGCTTGAGTTGGATGGAGCAAATAGAGATGCGTGAAAAAAATAGAAAGATAGCCGTCTTTTGCAATAGTCCTATTCTAAGCAAATGCATGACTCTTATATATAAGAGAAACAAAGTGAACGTTGGCTATAAGAGAAAGAAACGTTGAACATAATAATGACTAAATATTATAGTTATTGAAGAATAATAATAGTTGACAATGATAAAGTCCAAGTTATAGACCAATACTAATATCAGATACCATTTCTTTTGGAAACAAACATTGCCATTTGCCTCTTCTCATGTTTTTCTTGTTTTTTATTTTCGCAGGCCCGATAAGATTTAGATTTACTCGTCAAACTTCATTCGCAAAGCAAGTTATTTTTATTTTAAGAAATTAGGTTAATTAAATAAGGTGGGTATTAAAGTAAAAAATTAATTAATTTTTATATTTTATTTTAAGAAAGAAAGTCTTATAATGTCACATTATTAAATATGATTAGGTGGAGGCTACAGAAAATTAATTTAATATTTAAATTTTTATTATTTTAAGGTTACATATAAATTTTTTAAATGTTAAATTTTTATTTGTAAATAGGGATGGCAATGGGTCGGGCCGGGCCCGGGCCGCTCTCAGCCCGGCCTCAAAAATGGTGGGCCGAGGGCCGGCCCGTGGCCCGCGTGGGTCGGGATTCTCGGCCCGCGGCCAGGCGGGCCAAGGACGGGCCGGGTCAAATCCGACCCGTCTATATTTTTTTTAATATAAAAAATACAAAACGGCATCGTTTTGGACAAAACGACGCCGTTTTGTCTGACCGCGGGCCCGGCCGGTCCAGCCAGTGGCCCGCGCGGGCCAACCATGGTCGGCCCTCAGCCCGGCCCGCGCAGACCATGGTCGGCCCATGGCCCACCCATGGCCCGTCAAACCCGGGCTAAAATCGGGCCGGGCCGAGCCGGGCCGAGATTGACATCCCTATTTGTAAATTCTAAAATTTGAAAACTTATCAATCATATAAAATTTAGGCAAATTTGACGGAAAGAAATTCTTTACGCCCACTATTTTGTACTAATTTTATTTCATATGATCTCATCAATAAGAATGAGATCGTACCAAAGCGAGCTGTACTGCCTAATAGTTAAGATTATTTGATCCCAAAATTGACGGCTTCGACTTCTATTTATCGCCATGGAACCACCGGTCCAAAGGACTCTGCAACGTAAGTAACTTGCAAAGGAACCCATAGAAATGAGCTTCCACTCTCTTCTCTTCTTCTGTTTCTGGTTTTCTTGCTTCATCATCAACGCTATCTTTGCATCCAACATTTCACCTGGTTCATCACTCTACGCTTCGAATCCCAACCAGACATGGACTTCTCCGAACAACATCTTCGTTTTCGGCTTTACCCTTCTGAGTTCTTCTTCCTACAGGGCAGCCCTGTCCTACTTCGGTGGTGGAGTCGTCATCTGGACAGCTGGTGATTCCTCTGTTTCAGTTGATGCCGGAGGAGCCCTCCACTTCCAATCCTCCGGCAATCTCCAGCTTGTCAATGGCTCCGGCGTCACCGTCTGGAGCTCCAACACTGCTCATCTCGGCGTCAACTCTGCTCAGCTTGATGACTCAGGAAACCTTGTCCTCTTTCGTGGTAATTTTTCCATTTGGTCCACTTTCGACAACCCAACCGATACTATTGTTCCGTCGCAAAGCCTTAGAGTGAACCAAACTCTTACCTCTGGGGTCTACTCTTTTCTCCTTCTGAGCTATATTAATCTCACGCTAACTTGGAATGACAGTGTAACTTATTGGAATCAACATTTTGATGCTACAGTTTCAAACTTCAGTTTTCCCAGTTTACAATTGCAGGCTAACGGTATTCTCTCTATTTTTTATGGGAATTCGACGAGATCACAGATTGTAGCTTACAGTAACGAGTATGGAGAAGGCAGTGATGTATTGAGGTTCTTCAGATTGGATACTGATGGGAATTTGAGAATGTATAGTTTTGAAAGAGGTAGTGGAACTACAGTTGTGGGATGGGCCGCGTTGGCTGATAATTGTCAAATATATGGATATTGTGGGAACATGGGAATTTGCAGTTATAATGATTCGGATCCGATTTGTGGCTGCGCATCTGAGAATTTTGAGCCTGTAGATGTGAATGAGAAGAAGAAAGGCTGCAAAAGGAAGGTTGAGCTGGATTACTGTGCAGGTAACTTGACGATGTTGGAATTGAAGAACACTAAGTTATTGCCCTTCGAAGCTGATCAGATGACCACTTTGGGGATAACCGCGTGTAGATCCAACTGTTTAGCTAGTGCTTCTTGCATAGCATCGTCGTCCTTGGCTGATGGATCAGGGTATTGTTACCAGAAAACATCTGATGTTTTCTATGGGTATCGTAGTCCAGTGCTTCCTAGTACTTCTTATGTGAAGGTTTGTGGACCACTGCAGCTTTATCCTTCGGATTCACTGCAAACAAGTGATAAGGAATGTTGGAGGAAGATTTGGGCTGTCAGTGGAATCATTGTGGCATGTATGTTTATTTTAATTGTTTTAGTAGTTGGCTTATGGAGGTGGTGGAATAGAAAAAGTCCTAACTATGGAGGTACTTGGGAGCACTATCCTCTTCTTGACTATGCATCTAGTGCACCAGTGCAGTTCTCGTATAAGGAGCTTCGTCGTTCAACAAAGGGATTTAAAGAGAAACTTGGAGAAGGAGGATTTGGAGCCGTTTACAAAGGGGTTCTTGTTAATAATATGGTAGTTGCAGTTAAGCAACTCGAGAAAATCGAGCAAGGTGAGAAACAATTTAGGATGGAGGTTGCAACTATAAGTAGCACACACCATTTGAATTTGGTAAGATTGATTGGTTTTTGTTCTGAAGGGCGTCACCGACTTTTAGTCTATGAATTCATGAAAAATGGTTCTCTGGATAGTTTTATTTCCACTGATGAACAGCAATCAGCCAAGTTGTTGAATTGGCAGAATCGGTTGAACATCGCCTTAGGAACTGCTAGAGGAATCACATATCTTCACGAGGAATGTCGTGATTGCATTGTTCATTGTGATATTAAACCAGAAAACATTTTATTGGATGAGAATTACGGCGCTAAGGTATCTGATTTTGGCCTTGCAAAACTCATGAAGGACCATCGGTACCTATCCCTGACGAATGTTCGAGGGACACGAGGATATTTGGCACCAGAGTGGCTAGCAAATCTTCCCATAACATCAAAATCAGATGTTTACAGCTATGGTATGTTACTATTGGAGATAGTGAGTGGTAGAAGAAACTTTCAAGTCTCAGCAGAAACTAATCAAAAGAAGTTTTCTGTGTGGGCTTTTGAGCAGTATGAGAAGGATAACATAGATGCAATTGTCGACAAAAGGCTTGCTGACCATGCTGTGGCTATGTACCAAGTGCTGAGGGCAATTCAGGTTAGCTTCTGGTGCATCCAGGAGGACCCATCAAAGAGGCCGACAATGGGAAAAGTTGTGCAAATGCTAGAGGGTGTTACTGAGATTCAGCGACCGCCAGTACCAAAGGCAGTGACAGGCCCGTCTGCTGTAGGAATTAGCATCGATCTGAGTAGCAAGGATAGCCTTCATTCGACTTTTGCAACTTCAGCTCCGACTTCCTCTTTATCTTCATTCCAGATTGCAGGCATCTCGTCTATAGCTTCACGTGGGAATATGGAGAGGGCATCTTCTTCATTATTAGGATCGCACTAAAGTGAAGTAGTTCTTGTTCTCATGTTTTATGCTTAAATTGGACGAGCAGAAACTCGATACGATGAGACGTGGCAGGTAGAATTTGATATGTTGCAGTTTCATATTCGCGTATAAAAATGGTTTTGAATGAGAAATTAAGAATGATTAGGTGGAACTTTATATCCTCGCACTAATTGTTTGTATAGGTGAATGTTAAGATCTCTGCATGTTCAAATCATCTGATTCAATTACTCTACTCTGTCACTGCCCTACCTTATTTGATGAGTATCCATCTATTCATTTTGGGTGGGTTTCATTTATTGCATGAATTGATGTTATAAAAAGTAAAAACAAAGATAGGAAGGTGATTTGTCCCATCTCTGTCTAACCATATTGACTAGTCAACGTGTATACGCTGTTAAGTCCATGATGCTAATAATAATAATTTCCACTTATAGTTTTAATATTTACTGTACCTATAACACGGAAGTAAAGAAAAATTGAAACTAACATGCTAACTACCTGAAATAAACGTTGGCAACCAAGACTTGCAATGTTAACGGTTCAGACCAGTAGGAATAGAAAATTTGGTGTAAAATAATATATAGCTGCTTTTGCGCATGGTCAATTGTAAAAGGACCTAATTACCTGATTATTATTTTGGTGTCTTTTATAATTATTAGAATTAATATTCCTTATACCGTAAGAAGTGATTTATAGTATGTAGAAGTAATTTAATTAATATTAAACATGGAAACCTAAAAAAATTATTAAAATGATGTCTATCTAACTTTTTTCATTATGAAAATATAAAGACAATAGTAAAAGAAATGGTAGTCTGCTTTATGTAATTCATTTTCGGTTTTGGTTGATTATTTTTGTAAATAATTAAACAATTTTTTTTTAACTTTCCAACATACTTTTTTCCTAAATTAAATTGACCTTTCTCCCTCTATTTTCTTTATAATCAATTTTTCTTTTAGTTTGAGTCAAAATTGTTCTTTGACCTTTGTCTTATTTTATTAGTAAATCCATTTTTTTGCCACTTTAGTATTAGTTATACCCTTGCAACCAATTGGTTGCTTACAATTTTATTTATGACATTATTATTTTAATTAATAAAGATATTCTTTATCTTTATGTATTTTGTCAATTAAATTTACTGTTTTAATACTAAAGATAAAATCTCTTGAATAATTACTGTGCAATTGAATATTGTGATGAGATCATAATTATGAAGTTCACTTGTATTTATGTATTATTCCTAAATTATTCCTATATGTACTTTCATCAAAATGTGATATTAATGGAACAGTAAAACTAACATATTTTATGTTTCTTTCTTACAAAGAAAGTAATTAACCTCATAAATTAAAGTATGTAAATACCTAAATAGACGTATGGGTGCTTTTAAGAGAATAAGTTTACTGAACTGACCTAATTATAAGAATTTTAAGTAGAAGATTACTTATTTGTTTGTAGATTTTTTTTACCATGATAATTATATAATTGATCTTTAGACTTGAGATTATTAAAGTATCTCACAGGAGAATTACTCTATGTTGATACTATTTATGACCTATCCTATTTTGGGTAGCTCAATTGTTGATATTTGAATATAATATAAACCATATGAAAGTAATTGAGTAAATTAATAAAGAATTTCTAAAGTAACTAGAGAGAATTTTCTTATTAGGATGCAACTGAACATTTTTTTACTTTCATGTCTTAGATTTGATTGTTTTTAGTTGTTTTAGCTATTGGTCATTTATTTTGCTTACTTTTAATGTCATTTTTTGGATTTTATATTATTGAATCTTGATTGATTTCTTGCATGAAGTATTTAGAGTTTATGATTTTTTATTTTGAACATTTATAGGTTCACACAGGAGGAACACGTCCCCATGCCTGACTCCACGTTGACCTAAACTCAATTGTATTGTAGAAGCTAAGGGAGTGACTTCCAAATAGGAACAATACAGGTCCCTATTTTTCTTAATACCAATTATTTCTTTTAATCCCAATCTTCTTTTCTCCAGACTCATTTATTACGGTCCATAAAAATTGTATATAATTAATAATATTTTATATTATTTCTCCTTACCCTAATAATAATATTTTTATAATATTAATAATAAATTGTATATCATTAATAATAAAATAAAAAATTTTAATAAAAATCTTATTAATGAAAGTTAGAAAATATATTAAAAATTATTCTTTAATTGTTTATATATATTTCTATATAATAAAAAATATAAATAAATTATTTTTAAATATAAATCACGTATAATAGAATAAAATAAAATTTATTAAATAATTAATAATAATATTTTTGTATAATTAATAATAAATTGTATATAATTAATAATAAAATATTAAAACTTTTATTATTTTAAAATAGAAAATATATAAAAAATATTTTTTAATTGTTTTTATATATTTCTATATAAATAAAAATAAAATAATTTATTTTTTAATATAACTCACATATAATAGAATAAAATAAAATATAATAAAATAAAATAATAAAACTTTTTAAAAATTTTATTATTTTAAAGTAGAAAATATATAAAAAATTATTTCTCATGATTGTGACTTGAACCCTGACTTTTAATTGGACATGATTTCTATTTTAAATTCATAGCGTAAAACTTCCTGTAACAATCATTTTAATATTAGGGGTATAATAGTCATTTATTATACATTACATTCATCTTCTAAACAACATTTCACTACATTATATTATGAGCTCTTTCATCCCTCATAAACAACTTTTCACTATATTACATCTCATTCTATTATAAATCGCTCCGTTCTGTTCCATTTCATTCCATTAATTAACATTCTACCAAACAGGCCCTTAATGCTTATATTTCTTTTTTCACATTTAATTCAAACAACATAGTCTCGTGTTCTTTACTGCGTCCTACTCGTGTTTTGTCAAAACCCCTCTATGTAATTCCCATGTTACCCTTAGTTTACAGACATACACCCCCCTTTGTCACATGTTATTATCTTGTATGTCAAAACACACCCTGTCTATGGTATCATGTACAAACCATGTTTTAGCGCTATAAAAGGTGACCTACACTCATAATACCTCATTACGACCATATACTTTTCGAAAATCTCAGATACCTAGAAACATTATGATGGAGAGTTCTTATAAAAATCATCCTGTTGTTTAAGCACATAAAGAGATTACGAGAGACTTATATTCTCCTTAAAATAATGATTTTTTCTATATTGACTTTTTTCAAATATATCCTAGATTGAATTTTTTGCAGAGAGCTCATCCTTAAGCAATCCATAATTGGTATGATTTTGGTCCCATAAATGTAATTTATTTAACTAATTCAGAGTTTCCGGAGATTCCTTCACTACCTAAATGGATTTAAGAAGGAGTCAAAGATTGTTATTTAAACAACCCAATGATAACTCCGAAAGATACTTTGATATAACTTCTTACTCTTATTTTCTTTCTCATGTTATGTTGTTATTTCTCATTTAATCATGAACTAATGGAGATATAGATTTAGGTGCGATGGACCCTGAGATATGATATGTTAAATTGATTGATCTTTTGGTTTAATGAAATTTCTTGTTTTTTTGAGATTTATCCATGTTTTATATGATTAAATTAAAGGAATAAAAGTTAAAGGTTTGATTATTTGCTTTGTACATTGAAATTGAGAGATCATATACATAGTTAGATCATAATGTGGACAAAGAGGGTTAAGTGAGAGTTAATCACGAAAGAAATGTAAAATCCTTCTATATTAGGGTAAACTTATCATGAAAATTCTTAAAATGAATTAATACATTTTTAAATTGTCTTAGTTAGAAAGAATAATCTAGTTTAGAAATATTTGCTAGTTTAAGAAACTAAAATTGTTCATTAAACCAAAGTGAAGTCGTAATACAGTGAAGTCCTATGGAATATCTTACCTAAATCTAGCTTTTTCATTAATTAATTTCTTCTTAAGTATTGTTTGGCTTTGGTACTAAATTTTTTTTACTTATTTTCCCTTTTAATCAATCATAAATAGTAGTCTAGATAATTGAGTTTGTGAATAATTTAGTAGTCCTTATAAGATTCACTTGTACTTGTCAGTGTTAGCTATGACTACACCATGTGATTTCAGTTAAAAGACATATTAGTGGCAACTCTAAAAAATTAAAAAAACATTTAGATCAACCAAAAATCTTTATTATTCATTCAATTTCAAAGTTTATGAATTTGCTAGGCATTTAGATAGTTGCATAAAGTCATAAATCAAATCAATCTAACTCCACAATCATTCAAACTTTAACTCAATCCATAAGATTCAACCAAATGTGTAAAGTAAACATATATGAGAAAGATGCTTCAACATTCAAATAATTGCATGCCCCTATGACAAAAAATGATTATAAATTAATACAAGAGCATTTTAAAGGCTTATTTAAGAAGTCACCTAATATTTAACATGAGAGTAAAATATCATGAATACTTCATATTACTTAATCTGTTTCAAATGGCTACTATCTTTACTTTTTTAAATTGCATATTTTTACTTACTTTGAAGCCAACGCAACGACTTTATTTTATGCTCACTTATTTACACTTTTTTTTTCTTTTTTACTGTGGGATACTAAAAATAATTATCTTCTAACTTAAATATATGTCTAAACTATACAAAAAAATGTCATGGTACAAATTAAGTGTCTATTTTTAAAATTAATGAAGCAAATTAAAATTAATTTAACCATTAGTACTCATGAATATCTCATAGATTTGAATATCCTAAACACTACTTTGTGAATAACTACCCTTAGGATTAACTTCTCATTATGCACATCTATCATAGCTTTAACAGTGGCTAGAAAAGATCATCCTAAAATCAAAAGAACCTCTACATCATCTTTCATATTTAAAGCCACAAAATCAATAAAAAAGATGAATTTGTTAACCTTAACTAAAATATCTTCTATAATGGCCTTAGGATACTTAATTGACCTATCTGCTAATTAAATGCTCATCCTAGTTAGTTAACGATCACCCAAACCCAGCTTTTTGAACATGTCATATGTCATCAATTTAATAATAGCATCTAAGTTGATTAATTCCTTTTTAATTGACAAACTACCAATATTATAAGGGATAGTAAAAAATCTCTAAATCCTTGATTTTCTAAGGTAGCTTATTCTACAAACGATAGAGCACTCCTCACTTAGAGTAAACGTCGACTACTCCTCAAGTCTCTTTTTGTTAGAAAGGAGATTTGTCAATTACTTGGCATATTTTGGCATTTTTTGTAGGATTTTCAATAAAAATAATTTAAGATAAATTATTTAAAAAGCTCTTAAAACTTACCAATTTTTTTTTCATTTTTATCTTTCTCAAGCTTACTAGAGTGTGGAATTCTTAGTTTGGAAATATTTGACAACTTCTTTCTTTGCCTCCTCTCTTTTACTTTCTCCTTTTCCTCATTTCTTTTTTTAACCTACAATAGCCCTTTTTTTTCAACTTTTAGCTCCTTTTCAATCCTCAAAGTCACTACATTCGCTTACTTCCTCAAGTTTGGCTTAGTGATGTTAGGTAAAGTACTTCGCTACCTTTTTGGGATAATTTTAGCAAATTCAATCTGAACTACCATGTTGTGGAAAAAGGCTTGTTGATTTCAAAGAGATGTTGTAGTACTTTGGAAACGATTATTAGACATAGTAATGAATTTCGTTGTAAGCTCTTTAAGGCTTGACTTCCTTTCATTCTAATATTTCTATTAAAATTTGGATCATCTACTAGCGTTGATTATTCCATAAAATTAGGATGACCTAGCCACCCTGCATTCTAAGTACTATAATAAGGATTATATTGAGGTCAGTTCCTTACAAAGTCAACTTGATCAATTGATTGTCCTATTTGTTGAGTGCCTAACCTTCACAATTAGGATGTCTATTATAACAAATATCATATTGTATCACTTATGCTAATTGAGCTGCCGAACTTATACTATCAATCTTCCACTCAAAGATTCCAACTTTGCCTTTAATGGTGGTGGTAATACTCAAAGATGGATCAATCAACTGGGTAGCTCAAATGTACTATAAAACATTTATATCTATAGTCCCAAATCTAGTTCATGGTGTGGGCACTTTCTCAATAACTCCTTTTATCTCTCCCACATCCTATACAAAGTCTTACTTTCTAATTGTTGAAAGGAAAAGATGTCATTCCTAAGTCTGACAGTCTATATTGGAGGAAAATACTTAATTGAAAATGTCTCAGTAAGTTTATTGTAAATGGTAATGGATTCAGGAGACAAAAGACTTCAGTCACAAATTTTCTCTGTCCCTTAATGTAAAAGGGAACAACCTCAACCAAATTGCATCCTCTAAGGCTTTATCAATCTTAAAAGTGTCACAAATCTTCAAAAGATAGTTATGTATACATTTAAATCCTCATTCGGTAAGCCATCAGACTGTAAAAGTTTTTAAACCATTTAAATCAAGGCTTGATCTCAAAATTACTGACTTCTACACTTGACCTAATAATGTTAGATTATTTCTCCATAAGCAATAATCTAGCATATTCTCCTATAGTATGTTATCCTAACTATCTTACCATTTTGTCTAATGTTTGTTTCTCTCGCTTAATTTCTAAGGTAAGGCCTTTTCATCTTCTAGATTTGATTTAAATAGTGCTTATGGAACTACTCCTAATCATAAACTAAAGTACTTAAAACTTTCAATTTAGCCAACAAATAGAAGATCAAGAAAGGAAGTTATTAAGAAATAAATACAAAAAGAAAAGAAAATGCTTAGATTAATGAAAATAAAATTTCCTAATATTTTAGTCCTCGAAAATGACACCAAAAACTTCATTGTGATGTGTAAGTATCCAATAAAAACTATGCTAAAGATCACTAAGCAACTGCACTTAGTATAATCTAGATGAATATGAGTATCGATCTTAAAAGGACTATAAGTACTAATACTAACCATCTTTTTATTATCTATTCTAACAACAAATGATTGATTTAAAGGAAAAGATTAACTAAACTAAATGTTTGAATATAAAAATAACCTACTAAAGTAACAGACAAGAATAAAGCAACTGAAGATAAAAAAAGATCTAGATGATAACTCCCTTTAGAAGATTCTTATACTTGGATTTATCTTGGTTCAATAATTAGCCTTTAGTTTTTTAAATCGATAGAAATTCCAAAGTTACAATCATATTCTTTTTAAAGATATACAACTCTTATCTTTAAGTTGATTGACTAATATTTCTTTCTAATCAAACCCTAAGAATGAATTAATTCTCTTTATGAATGCCCTTGATAGATTTGACTCTAACCTGGAAGATTTATGTAGTCATATCTCTAGGACTCCAAGCAACTCTTATTATTCATGCGATGATCAACTCATATATATGGCTTCTCAATCCCTATATATGAAATTTGAAATTGGGTCAAAAAACTAGCAAATCTCAATTCAATTGCAAGTGTTAGTCATGCATAATTCACAAGATTATTCTTTCATTAAAGTAAAGAAATCAATCAAAAAAAAAACAGTTGTAGGGTCCATCCAACCTAGATCTATCCCAATTTAGTTTATGGTAAGTATAAGAAACCCATCAATAATTAAGAAAGAAAATAAGATGAAAGAAGCCATTCTCATATAGCTTTAAAATCTTGATGTTCTTTAGTTGCATCTTAATGAAATCCCTTTCTTTGTCTCCAAAGGTTACTCTTTCTTATTCTAAGATGCACTATTTTGACTCCTTATAAACACTGTCGCTTGATGTTTTGCCCCTCTCTATCCTTCGAAAGACAAGACCTTAAAACTTTTATAAAAATTATCATTAATATGAGATCAACATAGATTCATGTTGCATCTCATGTTGTTCGTGTTGCATATCATGTTGGCTTACTAAACCCTATATCACGTATGTGAGGATTTATTTTAAGAATTTGGATTGAACAACCATAAACATGGGTCTGTGTTTTGGTCGTATTGTTTATGTGGCAAACTCACCAAGAAGCTAAACGCAACAATAACCAATATAGGTGGAACCAAGTCTATGTTTGACTTGTGTTCTAAGAAATTGGGTCTATGTTAAACCTGTGTTCCCTTAAAATTAGGCCAAAACTTCTCTAACTTGCCCCAATTTGTTCTTTATTTTTTTGACAAAGAATATGTTCTTTATTAAGAAGCTAAAACAAGGTTTGTAAATAAAATACAAGATATATTGAATACTAAATCATACAAAAAGTTTCCAAATA
Source organism: Erythroxylum flavicans (assembly GCA_027576715.1). Taxonomy (NCBI): domain Eukaryota; kingdom Viridiplantae; phylum Streptophyta; class Magnoliopsida; order Malpighiales; family Erythroxylaceae; genus Erythroxylum; species Erythroxylum flavicans. The sequence goes on from JANZXP010000003.1 coordinate 21,458,662, forward strand.
CAAGCAAAATGCTCTCCAAATCATGCTAAAAACATAATATAATTGACACTTATTAAGAGCCAAAAACACTCCCTCTAACATTTTTCCCTTCTTTTAAATCTTTCAACTTTTAAAGTAAATTGTTTTCAGGTTAGGAAGTAATTTCTTTTTTAAGAAATTAAACACAATTTTCTCTACATCATATAATAAACATTTCAATCAGTTTTATCTATTTTAATTAAAAGTAATTAAAAATAAAAATCCTATTTCAAATAAATTTATGTTAACTTCAACTTTATTTCTATAACTTTTTTATTAAGTTTAATTGAGGTGTTATTAATTTCAACGATAGATACATAAAGAAATTGACAATGAATTATTTTATTAGTTAGAAATTAGAATGGAGTTAAGGATTTGTTAATTTAGAGTTAAATATAAATTCTTATAATATTATAATTTTAAAAAATTATCAAAAATTGAATTTTAAGTAAAATTCTCTTACAAAATATTTAATTATAATCTAGCCCTTTTCTCACGTTTTTATTATCAACTCGCAGCTTTTGTAAATCCTAACCACACTCCTCACCGCCCCTCGTCTTTTTCTCCTGTGAGTCTCGGCCTCTGGCACCAGAAGCATGTAAACAGTTCACCAGCACCGTTGGGCTCGATACCTTTAAATTGAAATACGTGGAAGCTAAGGGTAAATATTTTCCTTTTCGTCTTTTTTGCCACATGCTTTCTCTTTTATGGTGAAGGTATCTTCGTGAAGACCTATGTTTCTTTGGTTCATCATTTTTTTTTATTAATTCGGACGAACTTGATATTACGGTTTATGACTCCCCATTTATGATTAAGCCTCACGTTGATGTTTTGTTTGCCCCCAAATTTCAAAATTTAATTGCTCTGTTGTTCTCTCGGTTTTACTCTATATCAACTTGAAAGGAAAATCTCCTCAAATTTGAAACGTTCTCTTAAATATCTCTACTTTCAGAATAAATATCCTTACATTCTTGCACTTGTGTTTGATTTTCTTTCTTGTTATGTAAAACTGGTTCGAGATTCGAGATCAATATTCTCATTGGTGGCTCGAAAAGGATAGTTCTCAATGATGAATCCATCGTTGCAAAATGACTAGGATCTAGTTAGTTATGTGCAGGGTTCTTACTATACTACACTCTCTCCAGGCATGTTCCTCTGTTCATTTAAGTTTCGGTTTCGTTTGTAGCTCAATGTTTTACCTTTTTCTTCAAAATATAGTATCGATGGGCAATGTTGAAGAGTGGTGGTTGAAGATTCATCCATTTTCATTTCATGTTCTTGTTCCATTTTTGTAATTTGTTCGAGTTGCGTTTGTCAGTTTGTGCCTCATTTCTGTTCATGCCACTTGTTTACTATTAGCTTTCGTTATGTTTCTATCACAAATTTTTACATTTGAATGTTGCATATTACCTAAGAGAATCTTTGGCGCGTTACAAATTTCCTTTTCTCTCCTATTTTTGTACTTCTTCAAAAAAGAGGAAGAAAAAGCAAAAACTTGTCCTATAAATGTTTGATGAAATCACACTAAGAAGGGTGTTGAGGTCTTTTATTCATTTAATGCAAAATATGTTTGATAATTAGGAATTTTAGGTTTGTATGTTCCCTTTTCACTCTTGGTTTAGTTAGAACTTGATGTTTATTATGGCATCTTTTACATTAGTTTGGGGCTTAGTAAAATTTTTTAAGTTGTTTATGTTTAAAGTGTGTGTAGGTAAATTCTTGAATTGTTGAGCCCGCAACATACGTGATTCTAAGATGGAAAATAGTGACAAGAAAGATAGAAGGACTGTGTTTGTAACTGTAGGAACGACTTTGTTTGATGCTCTTGTAAGAGCCGTGGACAACTGGGAAGTTAAAAAGGAGCTGTTCAGAAAAGGGTACACTCATCTCCTCATTCAAATAGGCCGAGGATCTTACATACCTACCAAGGTTCTTGTCTTACTTTTCACTTTAGTTGAGTACTCCATTCTATATTTTGGGCTTTTGAGAGTTATGTACAATAGAACCCCTATAAATTAATAACGTTGGGATCAGACAAAATGTATTAATTAAAATGGGTATTAATTAGTCAAAGATTAACTTAGTTTATTAACTCAAATTTGTGACTATAAAATTCTTATATAAGGGAGAATTTTTAATTTATCAATTATTAATTTAGAAGTTTTATTATATAGTATTGAGCCCTTTTTATTTTTTATATTTTACAACCTTTGCTAGTGTATCATGGATATTATGGTAGCCTATGCTCATTTATGGAAGCCAATAAGTTAACTGGACCTAACTTCTTAGAATGGCTTAGGAACTTGAGAATAGTTC
>JANZXP010000003.1:21484126-21519292 GCA_027576715.1 Erythroxylum flavicans
ATAGAGTTATAAGCCAGTTTAGAATGTAATGTAGCTGAGTAACAGGGGGATATTCATCACAAATGTTTGCCTTCGCTTCAAAAAGCTAGATTAATGTCAATTAAAAGTAACAAAAATAGTATGTTGGTTAATAAATCTTACTGATATTAGTGAATAGCTCGAATTTTTATGAAAAACTTCTTAAGGATAGTTATAATTTTGATTGATCGAATAATTATCAATATGTGTGTGTAAGTAATAGGAGTAAATGAGTTTGATATTAAGGTCTTCATTAGTATGTATATTTCGTTCGAAGTATTTAGACATAGTTTCACAAGTTAACAAGTTAGAACAATTTAAGGGATCGTGCTTGTAATTAAATTTGTTTCATGAAGTTTAATGCCATTGACCCATTATTGCATATGTGTGTGTTTTGTTGTTAATTGTGTTCGGAGTGTGTTTGTTTTTGCTTGTTTTGTCTTTGTTTGAGGACAAACAAAAGTTTAAGTGTAGGGATGTTGATAGTGGAAGGTTGTATAATGTTTTAGTGGGTAGTTTAGTATGTGTTAGTTGTTAAATTAAATGATTAGTGCATGTTTAGGTTAGAATTGTGATATTTAGTTAGAAATTTGTATTTTGAGTGTTTTATAGGTTAGATCATGTCATTGACCTTAAATTTTGTGTATTTGAGGGGTGTTGATGTGTTTGTTAGTATTTCAGATCACATATTGAAGAAGGGAGAGGATTCGGAGGAAAGTTGGAGCAAAGCCCAAGCCCATGATCATGGCCAAATAGATCGGGAAGATACCAGCACTGTAGCCCCTTCTTCTCCTTCTTCCTTTCTCCTCCTTCTCTCTTCTTCTTCCTTCCTCTCTCCTTGAATCTTTCTCAAAGTGGTAGAGGTTGGAGCTCCCTTCAGGGTTCTTTCTCTTTCTTTATATAGTATTTTCCATTTTAGGTCAATCCTAGGGTTTTTTTGAGTCCAAAAAATCCCAAATATTGCTCGATAAATCTCGTTCGAGAGGTTGTTAGAGCTATTTATTATGGCCCAAGATTTTGACTCTCTATTAAGATTTTGGACTCAGAAAAACCCTAAGAGTGCTAACATGCTTATACTTTCCTCCTATTTATAAAGAAAGACAAAAGAGTTTCACTCATATAAAATTAAAATTTTCCATTTATACTTAATGTCACTCTCTAATTATAATTACAATCCTCAAATTTCACAATTAAGTCTAACTTAATTTAAATTAATTTTTAATTACTCTTATCTTTTGAATGCTTACAAATTATAATTATAATTTATATTTATAATTATATAAATTAAAATTCTTTTTAATATATTTAATTCTCCAATTTAATAATTTATAATCTTACATTAAGATTGATATCCAAGAGCATGTCATGACTATCCAAATATTAAGAATATCAAAATGGTTAACTTAACCTATCCATATATGGTCATGATATATAATTTAATCATTCTGTTATCTATTGTTCCAACTGGACATAAAATATGATTTAGTGTATGTTCTTTTAAATCCAATTATATTTGTTCTTGCGAATTAGTAATTGATCCATAATTGATATTTGAAAACACTTTTTCAAATCTCTAGGTAGAGAATTCCTTATTAAGAATGTTCAAGCAGTTTGACTCAACTTGTCTATAGATGGTTATGATTTATAATTTAATATTTTCTTCTTCAAAGTTGTTAATTAGACATCGAGCATGAATTTAATACCTATTTTTTAAACATAATTATGTTCGATATTTCTAATTAGTAATTAATTTATAATTGATATTTGAAAACATTTTTATTAAATCTCAGTTCACTCTAGCTAGAAAATTTCTTAAATAACTCCTAATCAAGAACAGCAAAACATTCTTTCTAATTAATTTAGAGTAATGAATTTTTTATTGAATAACTCAACTATTTCTATGTAGTTCATATTATACCCAAGTACTACTGAGTGAGCCGTTCTAAATAGAATATGTCATAAATAGTGTTAAAATCTAGTATTTTTCATATGAGATACTTTGGTAATATCAAGTCTAAGCATCAATTATAAAACTATCATAATGAGAAAATCTACAAATATATAAGTAATATTCTATTGGAGATCCTCGTAATAGGGTTATTTCAATGAGCTTATTTTCTAATAAAAACCTACATATTTGTTTAAATACATCTATATTTTTATTTATGAGATTAATTATTTTCTTTATAACAAAAAAATATATAATTTCTTCTGAGATTGTAGGGATCTATGTCAGTCAAAGAGTTATGGTAGATAAGACTCCCTCCTCTAGTACGAAAGGGAATATAGGCAAACAAAAAGTGGATGGATCAAGGAAACAACGACCTAAGCAACCTATTTCCTTTGCAAAACATGGTCCTCAAGTGATCTTTGAGGCCCAAGCTAGTACCTCCAATATTGAAACTCCAAGAACAAGCAAACCTCTGTTAGACATTTCTAATAAGTTGGCACATTCCATATCAAAACGTTTACCTCTCCCCTCCTCTAACTTTTTTAATGAGTTTCCCAAATTATGCAAGGCTATTGACATTTACACCACCAAGAATCCACCAGATCCAGGGAAGAAAAGATGTAGGTTCTCAGGGTCAGATAACATAGAGGGTGTAATATTTGAATCAACATTTCCAAGGGTTCAAATTGCTTCTGCTAGTATTGCCCCTCAAGGAGTAGGAGAGCAAAAGGTTAATGATGAGAATGCTGAAGATGGGATCTGAGGATATTCTTTTATTATTTACTTTTTTCAACCTCAAGGTCATGTCTATAATAGCTTGGAATTGTCAGGGAGCTTGTGGCCCCCTTCTTAAAAGGAGTTTTAAGGACTTGACAGCCAAAAAGAAACCTGATATGTTTTTTTATATTTGAACCTTGTACAAGTAGGAAGAAAGCTGAAGCCATTGTTAGAAAATTGGATTATGATAGTTGGTTTATAGTGGAAGCTAAAGGATTTTCTAGTGGAATATGGCTATTATAGAATTCTGGAGCCGTGGAAGCAAATGTACTTAATCATAGAAATTAATGGATCCACTTTGAATAGACCAGTAAGGACTTGATGGGCATTTACATTGTGATCTATGCAAGTCCTCGTCAATCTATGCAAAAAGTGTTAGACATTTTTGCCCCTAAGAGCAATTTTGTCAATTTCATTTAAGTGGACAGTTATTAATTGTAATTTGGTTTTTAAATAAATTATCGGTTAAGTTACGTAATTTGATCCAGATAAAGATAATAAAGTAGCCCAATAAATGATCTAAATCAATGGGTCAAAGTCCGGGTGGAAAATGGAACCAGATTAATGTGGACCTTGTTCATATCGGCCTTGTGATAGTGAAGCCCGAGATGGATGCTATATATATAGGTTATGGTCTCCTGCAGTTGCTCATATATCAATCAGGAGCATAAGGAATCTCTGACCCTTTAAGAGAGCTCGTGTTTTGAGAAAACTATAGAAAGATCTAGCCAAAAATGACCTGAAACTCGCAAAAAATTGCCATTTTCTAGCGAGGAATCGTACACCGTCGGGCGCACGTGCCACACGTGCCGGACAATGCATAGTAGTAGGCGATAACGAACGTGTGCGGCTCGTGCAACGCACACGCCGACACATGGCTCCATACGGGTCAGACGCATGTCTAGCATGTGCAATGCACGCGTCAGCATTGGTGCGCGTGTTTGTGAGTGACGTGCCGTCACACACTAGATGCATCTCCCCGCGTCTGGGACACGCGCCAATCGCACAAACGCGCCTGACGCTGGCAGTGACGTCATCGGTTGACATCTTGCTAACGTCAGTTAAAAAACACAAAATTTTCAAATTTCTTATAAAGGTATCCCGGGGTATTTTAGGTCAGTTTCTGGATCCGGAAAATTTATAAAGTGAATTTTCCTTTTTTTAGATTTATTACATTAGTAATAAATTAAAGTGTAACTCAAGAAAAAGGAATTAAGGTATTCCAGATCTAATTTCAAGTGAATTTTCATACTTCGGACATCACATGAGAGAGATACTTCAAATTATCGTTTCTTAGGTCTTATATTTAGGGTTCGGGATCATATGATGGTTAATCGGAAAAAGAATTGAGACATTCTAAAGCCATTTTTGAGTGATTTTTTGTGCAATGAACTTGCCATAAAGGAGATATATGGGATTCTTATGTCTCAGGCAGTTGGTTCGGTATCCAGTGATGCACGGTAATGAAGTTTTCAGAGAATGTCTTCAGTACGGGTGTGTGACAATGAGACTGTGCTTTCGGGTTTCGCATTTACTGAAGTTACATTGTCACATACCATATGCCCATAAAGAATGTAAGAATAACATAAAGTTATATCCCTTGTGTTAGTAGACTTTTTGGGATACTAAATAGAATGTAATCACCAAAGTGGCCTTTCAAGTTAGTATTTTGGATTGTTCTTCTTACATATTAGGGATGTCTCTGACTTTATGTTTGGTTATTCTACCCAAAGGTGTTAGCCTTACATGAGATTTTAAGATGTGCATAAAGGCATTGGATGGAGGAAAGTCATTACTTAAATGATCTATTCGCCTACAGGTGCTAGTCTCATGAGAGCTAATGGTTTGTACTTTGATCGCTTTTATGTGTGAAGTCTAGTTGCGTATATTATGCACTCAGCCCACAGATGTTTCATAATATGTGTGACCAAATTTTCAGGAAAGGTACTGTTTAATGACTTTCAGTATTGTTATTGCCCTACATTTGTGCTGATCTAATCAAAGATACTAAAGAGTCACCTTTTTGGTCAATAAAATTAGTGTCACCATTGAAACCCTGACCGGTTTCAATACAAAAAGTAGATAGAGGATGTATTGAATGCTTTAAACATAGCTAAGGTTGATATGACCATACAAACAAATAGGTCATCTCCACCTACATCTATAAGCTTAAAAGCTCATCAAGTAGGCTATGAAGTCTAGGATCGATCTGACAGATTATGTATAATGACCATTAAGAGATTCGGACCTGACCATTTGCTTAGTGAATTTCTGAACACAGATATAGCACATTAATTTCTTAGAAATGTCTCCTAGAGGTACGCAGTCCTATCTGGTGTTGCGACAAGTGCCTTGAATAAAGAATTATTTTCCTTAAAGTATAGGGGAAAAGGGGGAGTAAGGAGCACATATCAAGAATGATTCATCTTCACAGGAGACCGAAGATGTTAGACATTTTTTTTCCTGATGTCTTCATAATTCACCAGACTCTGAAAACACTCCCTTCAGAGTTCAGTAATCTGGTGAAGACATATTGTTCTCAGGATGAGGAATGTGACTTAAATACTTTGATTTCTCATTGCGTTGCAAGGGGAGAAATTCAAGTTTGTTACTCCTACAACCTTCAATGTAACTAAAGGGAAGGCAAAGATGAAGCACACTAAGATTAAAGATAGAAAGACTGAATCTTCTCCACATACTGATACTGGTCAATTCAATGCTGATAAAGGTCCTGGAGACATAAAGAAGCCAGCAGTATAAGGCATAAAAGGAAAGATTGTGACTATCAGATAACTTCTTGGCTTGTCAATTTATGAATATGATTTGCAATAGTCGTATTAAGTACTTGGTGACTATATAGTGGAATATCTGATCTAGGTGTTTCCACAATGCATGATTTCATATCCAGGATAAAGCCAAATAAAGAGAAAGAAGGAACTGATAGTTGATAGTAATGAAGAAATGGAAGTAATGTCTATAGGGGATGTATGTACTAAATCTTATAGAAAGGTTCATTTAGGTTTTTACACGACACATTTTATATATGATCTTTGGATCAATTTGGACAAAGAAGTTGATGTTTTGTATTTAATACTTCTATTGTACAGTTGTGTTTAATACAAAACATAATGGTACAACTTTCTTATAATATGGTTTATATAAAGTGTGTTTTATCCCGAATTAAATATTTTTTTTATCTTACTGAGCAAGTTATGAAGTGAAAGACCCTGATAAATGAAAATTCATACATGGTATGGCATAAAATTTTAAGCCACATTTTCAGAGCTAGGGTTGAGAGATTGATTAAGGAAGACATTATCTCAATTTTAGATTATAATGGTCTGGGACGATGTGTTGACCATTACAAGGGTGAGTTGACTAATAAGGATATTGAGGTCAACTCATACTTCTGACTTGTTGAGTCTGATACATAAGGATATCAGAAGACCTTATACAGTTGCATTATGCAATTTCAAAAGTATTCTAACATTTGTCATGATTATTCCCATTACAGTTATATGTTCTTGGTTAAAGACTGAAGGTTGAGAACCAATTAGGAAAATTCATTTAGAATGTCAGGTCTGACCGTGGAGGAGAATATCATGGCAAACATGGTGTTTTAGGACTTAAAAAAGTCTGTTTTCCAGATATATGAAATCGGTTGGCATAGTTACTTGTTCACTATATCGAGCAGTCTTGAGCAAAATAGTGTGTTGCTGAAAGGCATAATTGCACCCTAAATGACTTGAAAAAGTCAATGCAGAACAAGACTAATCTACCCAATTATCTAGAAGTGTGAAAATTTAGTCTTACATACATTCGTGTATGAGGCTGCCCTACCAAGGTGGTATAATCCTTATAAAGAAAAATTGCATACTCATTGTGTTCGTTGCTATTTAGTGAGATATCCTGACCACTCTAAAGGCTACAGATTCTACTATAGAGAAGGAGGGAACAGAATAGTGAAATAACTAACAACTAAGTTTCTGGAATACAATATCTATGGGGATGGTGGGCCTCTTAACCCTTAGGATGATAACAGGATGGGTACTACAGTTATTATGTATCCGCTACTCATACAGTTAGATGTGGTAGATTTAGGTCTTTGTACCATTCCTGTATAGGAACAGGAACCTATACCTGTACACACAAAGGTTCTTAGGGGTATAAGACCTGATGCAATTATGAAAATCCACAAAGTGAGATGACCTGTTATCCCATCTGACTACAATGTCTATTAGGTGAACAGGACTATGATATTAGACATATTAACAATGCAGTTACTTTTACAGAAGTTGTTTCTGTACCGGCAGCAGAATTGTAGTGGGTTGCAATGTCTGATGAGATGTAAGTCATGAGCATAGTAAGGTTAGGGAGTTAGTTGATTTTGCAGAAGAACTACAAAATTGTTAGAATAAAGTTTAAGACCTAAGGACTTCAGGATAAAGTTCATCGGTTTATGGACTAGCTCAATTGCCTGATGGTTCACTCAGAGAGAAATGTTAACTTTAATGTTACTTTTCTTTCGTATCCTCGTAGGATACATTTTTAGTGATTATGAAAATTGTATCTCATGATGATAAAGAGTCACATCAGATAGTTGTCAAACCCGCTTTCCTGAATAAAGACCTTTATAAAGTGGTCTATATGGTACAACTGAAAGATTTTAAGATCTAGGTGGAACTAACATGTTTGTATGTTATGCAGATCAATGTGTGATTAACACAAACCTCCTGAAAGTGAAACCTTACAGTTGATGAGGTTGTTACCTCTTTCAGCTTCATGGAAAATAAAGTTAAAAAGATGCTTATATCATGAGATCAGGGGGAGCAAAATTATCTTCCTATTATTGCATAAGGATGATATATTGCTCACGTCAAATTACTTGATCATGTTGTATAAGGTTAAGCAACTTTTGGTCAAGAACTTTGACATGAAAGACCTTGGTGTAGAATCTTTTGTCCTAGGTATTTGGATTCACCGGGACAAATGTTAACACTTATAATACCTCTTATAGAATGCATATATTTAGTATATATGTTACAAAGGTTTAATGCGGTTAACTGTGAACCTGTCTTAACACTTATATCTCATAGTGAGAGACAATCTTTGGCACAGTGACCAAAGAATAAAGTAAAGAGAGAGGTTAGAGGAATGTTCAGTATTCTAGTACGGTGGATAGCATAATGTATGCTCGGCTATGCACTAGATAGAATATTGCATTTGCTGTTTAACTGCTTGACTGTTTGATCAGTATCTGGTTTACTTAGATATAGACCATTGAAATCCAATCAAGCGAGTGTTAGGATAATTAAAGGGAATCAAGGATTATATACTGACATATAGAAAAGTCAACAGACAAAACCTCATAGGAAATTCAGATTCAAATTTAGCTATGTGTCCGGATGATCAAAAGTTCACTTAAGGTTACGGTTTAAGGTAGAGATGGTACAATGTTGTGGAAGTGTGTCAAATAGACACGGTTGACTTCCTCAACCACACATGCATAGTGGATGTTATAGGTTACTTCACAGACAGGTTAGCTCGGAAATTTGATTTCTGAGTTGTCTGTAATTGATTCAGTGGCTAAACTCATTCGGTTACAATGTGATAATCAAGTTTTTGTGTTATTTAATAACAACATTGAATATCACAGGGTTTTAGCATTTTAAGATCAAATTCTTAATCATAAAGTAGTTGATACGAAAAGGTGATATTAAGGTTTGGAGCATTTAAAGACTAAGGAACTATAAGTCGATTCTTTAACTAAAGGACTTTACTCATTTGTGTTTGGAACACAAGTATACAGTATAGGTGTTTTGAAGTCCTTAGACACTGTTAGTTAAAAGGTCTTTATATTTTCTCCACGTACATTTGTACGTTTTGATGTATTATGACAGTATGATGGTTCATCGATAAAGATGATCATTGGTTATCCTTAGTAATACATGTTATCATACATTGTCATAATACGTATGGAAGACTTAAGATTTTTGTTGATCTTAAGCATCTTAAAAGTCATTGAGCATATATATAAATTGACCTTGAGCTTATGTCATTAGACACATACAGTTTTATACGGATATATTCTTAAAGTTTCATCTGACATAAGGGATATAAGTTCTTAATCCCATAAAGGTTCTCTATTGTAGTTTAGCATTCAGTTGGAGAACATAAAGGTTTTCTTTAATGCTGTTTAGCATATGGTGAGAAGAAACAAGTTTTCTCTAATGTTGTTTAGCATTTGGTGAGAGAAAACAGGATTTCTCTGATGCAGTTTAGCAATGCGGTTTAGCATAAAACTGGAGAAATCGAGACCTATAGATGAAGATGATACATATTAAATCATAAAGGTATCATTGTAGTTTGCCACACTCCATTTTCCCATTCATGTTAGTGAGGTATTAGGTATACGTAATTGTATTAGACCTGTGTCACACATGACACATGTGTTTGATATTTTCAGGTATCAAAAGCCTTGCAGGACAGATTGTTGGACTTTCATTATCTTTGGACCAAATGTTTGTTTTTTAAAGTTAGTCAACTAATGCAGTAGCGTAGCTTAACCGAGTTTTAAACTATTTTTAAAGTTGAGTCAAAACTGCAATTAATAATTATCCAAGGGGGAGATTGTTAGACATTTTTGCCCCTAACGATAATTTTGTCAATTTTCCAATTAGTGGACAGTTATTAATTGTAATTTGATTTTTAAATAAATTATTAGTTAAGTTACGTAATTTGATCCACATAAAGATAATAAAGTGGCCCAATAAATGATCTAAATCAATGGTCAAAGTCCGGGTGAAAAATGGAACCAGATTAGTATGGACTTGGTCCATATCGGCCTTGTGATGGGGAAGCTCGATATGGAAGCTATCTATATAGGCTATGGTCTTCTATAGTTTCTCATATATCAATCACGAGCATAAGGAATCTCTGATCCTTAAGAGAGCTTGTGTTTTGAGAAAATTGTAGAAAGACCTAGCTCGCATCTCGGTGATGGATTCTTATGAAGACGACGGTGGATTCATGATCGTTTTAGTTTCAAAAAGCTCGGTTGAAGTTTCAAAACTGAAACTAAATTATTTTTGCATTTCTCCATTTTTTACCCTTTCACATTCGATCTGGGGTACGTGACTAAGGACCCGTCTTGCTTCTCGTCATTAGCTAATGTTGGTATTATAAGGGCACTGTGGGTTATAGTAGGTGATTTCAATGTTTACTTATCTAATGACGAGAAGCAAGGTGGCTCATCTTCAAGCAATCTGAAACGAAAGGAATTTCGACGAGTGATGGATGTGAGAGGGCTAATCGATATTGGCTTTATCGGGCCTAAATTGACTTGGAGGAGGGGCCTTCTTTAAGAGAAATTGGATCGTGTTATTTGCAATAGTTTATGGAGATCTCCGAAAAGTGGCCTCTACCATCTAGCAATGGTCAGATTGGATCATCGTCCCATTTTTCTCACATTTAAAGGAGTTGACCCACCTCCTTAAGAGAAAAAGACCCTACCGATTTAATACCTTCTAGATCTCATAACTCATGTGAAGCTAATTTGACCAAACTTATAAATCTCTATTCATTAAATCATGAATCACTCATTCATTTAACCCAAGTTTTTGAATTTCTATTCATCAAAATTTGCTAACCTAACTCTAATATTAATGAATAATTTCGAGGGAATCTTAGGAGAAATCAGACCAAATCTAAGTAAGTCCATATATAATCAAGACATTATATTTTAATCTAAAACTCTAAGGCAATTGGTTATAGATCCTAACATTATATATAACTCACTTTATCTTTAAGTCTTTCTCTAATTAGCGATTACCTTACTTGTAAATTTCCAACATTCTGGCCATAGAGGATTAGGAATTTCTTCTAGTTAGTAGTTTTGTTTCTATTTCCTATGCTTTGCTTAATTGTTGCTTTGCTAATATTATTTGAAGGGAACTGGTTCATCCCTCGGATTGGCACAAGTTTATTAATTTGGATGTTGTTGATTGGGTTTGTGAATTTGTCTTAAAACAATTAGTACTAATATTACATTCCTAAGCTAGTGTCTTGTTCCCTACAACAGCATGGGGTCTTTGGTGTCTGAGAAATAAATTTGTCTTTTAGGATAAGAGGGTAGATAGCTACGATCCAATCAGATCTGTGGTACCTAAGGCGAATGAGTTTCAGTTGACTTTGGAGCTTAATAAGAGGGTGGCTGTCAATAGAGAGAACAACTTATCGATATATATCAGTAGAGATAGCAATGGGTTGGGCCGAGTTGGGTCAAGGATCCGACTTCAGGCCATGGTAGCCCGTGGCTCGGTGGGTTGGGATGACTCTATTGGATATGGGGAACCCACTTATATGGGAGATCTTCAATATGGGCCTAGTGGGAGAACATACTCGTGGATTTTGACACCACACTTCAACCTAAAATCTTAAGGCATTAGGTTTATGGGTCCTTTCCACTTATATGTCCTTCACTAGTTCTTTCTCTTTCAATATGGGATTCTTATTCACACTTGACATTCCAACAATTTCCCCCTCAAGTGTGAACTTCCACATTGGGCTTGAACTCCCCCTTAAGCAAAAGCCTTTTTTTCTTAACAGCTCGAGCATATAGCGTTACCAAGAGCCCTTTTACTCTACCAATCTGGGCCTACCAAAAGTCTCCTTGCTCTTCTTCGTAAGAAGACAACCACGGAATCCGATTACCGTCTCCATACTTATCCCTTGCCAAACTATCAGCTCTGATACCACTTGTTGGATATGAGGAACCCACTTATATGAGAGATCTTCAACATGGGCCTTGTGAGAGAACATATTCGTGGGCTTTGACATTACACTTCAACCCAAAACTTTAAGGCATTAGGTTTATGAGTCCTTTCCACTTATATGTCCTTCACTAGTTTCATCTCTTTCCAATATGGATTCCTATTCACACTTGACATTCCAACAGGATCGGCCCGCGGTCCAGCCTGATCATAGGTTGACCAGATCGTAGCCCGATAGGCCACACGATAACGACATCGTTTTAGAAGTAACGATTGGGTCATAGGCTAAGCCGGCCCTGCCTATGACCAGCTCATGACTCAGTCAATCTAAACCAAAATCGACCCAGGCTGACCCTTTTTGATATCTATATATATCAAAAACCCAGTGAGGATGGATCAAAATAAATTTAGATGGATCTTGTGATTTGATGACTGGCAATACAGCAGTGAGTGGTGTAATAAGGAATGATAATGCGGCTTGGTTAGCTGTATATACTCAACATATTGGCAAATCTAATCCGTTATCTGCTAAATTGTAGGAAATGTTAACAGGCCTTCAAATTGCATGTCAACTTGGTTACTCTAGTGTCATTTTGGAGACTGACTCTATTAAGGCTTTTGACTTGGTTTCTCTTGATTAACCAACAACATTAGTTGGTTGCCCTTATCAAACATTGGATTAACAAAAATCAGAGAGTAAAGCTGTCTTGGATCTTCCACACAACAAATTTCCCTGATCCTCTCGTATTAAGGAAAGGTCCTCTCAATGCTCTAACACACACATTAAATATGGACCGAATTGTCTCACGATGTTTTGAACCTAGCTCACATACCGCTTTAATGGGCAAACAACCCAACTCTTGGAACATACTACAGCCCCAGGTGGCGAAGAGTTGACATCTAGGTGCCAAATCTTTCCGTCGATGTGAGCTCTTGGAAAAAATCAACCTGTTATCCCTAAAGTAACTTTATCCGTTGAGTGACAGCTCTTCCACTCGGCATCGTCGAATCACTAAGGTCGACTTTCTTCCCTGCTCGATGGGTAGGTCTTGTAATCAAGATCCCTTCTGCCTTTGCACTTGAGTGCCAATCTCTATCTGGGTCTGAGGAAATCTTTGCACACCTCTGTTACCTTTTAAGAAGCCTACATCTCATAAAAGCTATCTACATGACTGTCTTTTAGCCCATAGGTCCTGACATAGGGTTAGAATTCTAGTTTTGCCCTGATAGAATAGCCAAGTTAGGCCATTCTTATTCCGGTGAACGAATTGTTATGCTGCGCCCCCCCTGCAAGCCTCGTTCCCTTTCTAGAAAAGGATAATTGTGATGCTGTATTTTGTTCTTTTGATTAAGTCTATTGTTGGGCCTTAAAACTCCAACCTTGGTGGGCAGAGGATTCCCCTGACATGCAGTCCTTTTTCTGCCTTTTTATTTTATTTATTTATTTTTTGTTTGAGGGGTTGAAGAATTCAAATACGTCCCTGCGACTTTGCTGTTTTTTGGTAATAAAAAATGGCGTCGTTTCAATCCAATAAAGAGATGTTCGTTTTGGACGATTCATTGAGGGTTGACTACTTTGACTTACACTAGGAAACAGTTGCGGATGGAAAGATATTCAACGCGCAGTTAAAAGTACGTATACTAGACGCTCCATGATAAAATCGCTTCGTGGAATCTCCGGAAAGACATTACCCTCTTCTTCAGTCCATCCGTCGTTTTTTCCTTTCTCAGAAGAACACCCAACAACCGTGAGAGGTGGCAAAAAAGCTGAAAACCGGAGCTAGTTTGACGAGAGGTAGGTATTTTCCTGGGATATCTCTTAATCACTTCCATGTTTCAATTCATGTCATTGCCTTTTTCAGATCTTTAGATTCGTAGCATCTTGGATGTCGTGTCTGTCTGATTGTTGGTCCTTCGGTGTTGAGGGGCACGAGGAAACATGGGCTTTTTTCCTTGAGCTCTTGAATGACGCTGGGCATTTATAAATTTACGATTTCGAGGAGAATTTGGGGGTCAAGATTTCTCTTTCATTAAATTTCTGACGACTAAATTGCGGGATCCTATTTTTACTTTTCCTTTTCTAACGTGGATTTCTATACTTTGTAAGGGATCACTCTGCTTGGGTGGTCTGGTTTGCATGTTTGCTATGGGGCTTCAATTTTGATTATACAATTCGTTTTCGCCTGGTGATTTCTCTGCGTATCATTTTGTCACTCACTGCAACTTTGCATACCCTTTGAGATAGTAACGTGAGTTCTAAAATTATTGTCGCTTTTGCTGAATCTATCTATTCTATATATATACATGTACCAGGATGTCACCACTTTCTCCACGTCTTGATAATGTTGGGGGGTTCCATTGACTAGGTTTAAACATCTCAGCTTCTGTTGCTGGAGTCAGAAATAAGGATTCTTATATTTCTCTTGCTATATCATTTTACAAAACAAATCCTCCTGTGGTTGTTCCCTTTCGTATGTACTCTTATTTTAGCAGGAGGTTGGAATTGGTCTTCGAATGGATAAACTTGTTTACTGCTCACTGAAATAGGCATTTTTCCGTCTCGTACTACAGTTTTGCGTCAGTTATATGATAAAGACCACTTGCAGGTTTATTTGATGTGCTTGATTGTCGATTGAACCAAAAAAAAAAGAAAAAACTAGTCTAGAGCTTTTAAATCATGTAGTTACGTCAGACATAGGCCTAGGTTTATAACCTTTTTTTAAACATGGTTGGTATTTGAGGGAACTGAGCATACTGTGATTGGAATCTGTAATCTGAATACCTTTGATCTCCAAACCCTTATTCTGGTTAATATATCACACCTGTCTTTCGAACAAATGATGGATGTAAGATGCACACATGGAATGTTCATGGACTAACTTGGACATGTTAAGTAAAAACAATGGTTTAGCACAACTGGCTAAACATTATGTCATCGGTGCATTCCTTTAACTGGTGGAGTGAACTCCTCTGAAAGGAAGATAAGCAATTAATGGTGCTAGATGGCATGTTCCTATCTAGTATCAGTTGAGTATTAAATTATTGGTCAATGTATGGAGGGAACCCTCTTTAAATACTCAAAAATAAATGTTAATATTATTACATAAACCTTCCAGGCTTATCTTTATCTCTGTGGCTTTCTTTCTTTTATTTTTTTTGTTGGGTCTATCCTGCATGCAAGAATGTCTGTTAATTTAAACTCAAATTTCGGATATTGAGGTATATTTGCTTGCCTTGCATTAAAGACAGTTGAGTACCATCTGTTTTATATATTCATGAAGCATTATATTGGATGCAAATACCATATGTACAAACACCAGATGGTCGAGAAAGTGTAATGCACTCTTGTATATTCTCTTAGAATACGACCAGTGTGGGATATCATGGTGTGGATTTGTTCTGTTTCTACATTTGGAGTGCAAGGCAGCTTGGACGTGTGATTGTGTTGCTTACTATTTTCCCCAGCTCAGTGAAATCATATCACGACAAGTTTTAACTTTTTTGGGCGTGTCTGGGAAAACTATCTTGATTGCTATCATGATGCAGCCTTGATCAGGAATTGACCTCTCCTCATTAGGTCAAATTGCATAGAACATTCTAGTGTCTACACCTCCCCCCTCCAACCACCCCCACAACCTACGAAGAAAGATTGCATACCAACCTCGTGGGGCCATGGTAAAGGAAAGAGGAGCAGCTGCGGTTCTCCTGTTATCCACTTATCCTGATGGGTTAATCAATTCATGACATTTGGTTTTTCAGATATGGGTTATATACATTTCACTAGTCGCGTCATAAATGAGAATAAACATGTGGTTTTAGTTGATCCATGGTTCATTTCAATGTTATCAAGTGGTAGCATGGGCATTTCTGTTGATCGATCTTTGTTTGTTTTCTTGCTTATGTTTCAGAGAAGGCTTCTCGTATGCAGAATTAGTTGAAGGATCAATTATGAGTCTAACATGTCTAGTATGCCACAGCGTGGAAAGTCCGTCGCACTCTTTTAGGAGCTACTCCGTTTCAAGTTCAGACAACGAAGGTAGATGCAATGCTATTGCTAACTGCATAGCTATTAGAGCATGTCTTCCTCCTCCCAGGGCACACTCCTCGTTCGCATCGACATCGAAGGTGACTCCACATCCAACTAATCCAAAGAGTGATGAAATGACTGGACCCCCACGTTTGGTACGAAGCCGCGCTGTGAGGAGGGATCTTGTGAGAGATTGGAATTTCGATGAGGTTGTGATGGGACACTAACACAGATGAGATTATTAGTTGCGTATCTAGCTGTCCTACATTAGCTTTGTTTGGGAGATGGCTGCATCTGTGACCATCTTTAGGGGAACTCTATATGGCACCATTGTTCATAATGTTTTGTAGTGTATAATGACCGACCAAAATTTGTGTCAAAGTTGCGTTTTTTGATCTTTTTAGCTTTGTTTTTGGGAAATTACGTGGATTGAGCCTAATAGTTTTACGTGCTAAAATTCCCAAGTGCTTAAGTGGTCTGACATGAAAGTTAATATCACACAAATTGCCTGACGAGAAATGTTTACAAACACATCGTCACCATATATTATATTTTATATCACTAAAATTGAATAAAATTTAAATTACCATTTTCTGTGACATTATATATTAATTTAAATCACCTTTTTATCTACTTATATGTGATATTTGTTACCAATGTCTGTTATACAAACTAATCTTTATCTTTTCTTTTTCACTGGATTCATGTTTAATCTTTCTCTCCAAATTAACCTTTATTAGTATTTTTTCTTTTTCTTTGTATTAAGCTTTTATTTCTGTATCTGCACACTTTTTTCTTTAATTCTCTTATTTATTGTTTTATGTTTCCTTCAACTATTGCCTAATTTTTCCCCCTCATCCACTCTTTTTCTTTATTTTTAGTCTTCTCTCTAATGTCTTTTAATTCTAATTTCTTACTTTAACCTCTGTTTGTTAACCGAGAAAACCGAGTATATTTTCATCTTCCATGCTCTCAAGGCCAAAGACAAACCCAAGTCATCTCTATTAAAGTGACATCCTCAGCCTGCGATAGAAGTTCTTTTCATTGTTGTAAGCTGAAATGAATAATGAAACTGAGAAAGCTAATCTTGAAGTAAATTTGAGTTGAAACTTTTAATTAATACATCTAGCTTATACATAGTTTGAAAAACTTAAATCCTAAACTTAAGAAACACGGTTGAACACGATTAACAAATGCAACTAATATGTTAGTTTGTACAGGATAGGAACCATAAATAATAACTTAGCTAAAGAAAAGAAAATAATAAACTAACAATATTCTAAGTCTAAAATATCTAAATAACTATTTTATTAATATGAGACTCCAAATTTGCAATCAGATTGCCATTTCAACTTCGCTAACATTTCCTTTCCTTAAATTGAACTAAGAGATATAGAGATGGCAAATGTGGCCCGACCCAGTATGACTTCGGCCTAAGTTGACCAGGCCATGGCACGGGAAGATATAAAACGACATTGTTTTGTTAATTTAAAAAAAAACATAAAGTCAGGTCAGGCTGATAGTCGAGTCACGAGCCAGCTAGCCCATGGATCGGGTTGGAACAAGCTAGGCCAGGAACGACTCGGCCCGTTGTCATCCCTAAAGAGATAAATTTAGTTTAGAGAGCTAGAAACCTTCCTTGTACTTCTTTACTACAAATTCCAAATAGCTCTCTTAATTTGTAAAAGATGGCTAATTTGAGGGGTTTATCAAAGATGTCAACTAATTGAACTTTTTTTATGTAATAAGGCATTTCAAAATGTCTCTCTTCTACTAAATCTCACAAGAAATGATACCTAACTTGAATGTGTTTGGTTTTTCCATAAAATATTGATTTTTTAGGTAGTTGATGACTAAATTATTGTCATAGTATAACAAAGTTGCCTTTTCTAAGTTTTACAAGTATCTTTCTCATCCAAACTACTTTATAAGCATCAGGTTTGCTTTTGTTGTTGAGAGAGTAACAACATGTTGCGTTTTTTAGCTCCATACAATAGTCCTTGAACTAATTAAGAAAACATATCTTATTATGCTCTTTCTATCATCTAAATTCCCTGCAAAATTAATGTTAACAAAGCCAATTAATTCACATGTCTTGTACATAGGATCATAACTTGATGTCCCTTCAGATATCTAAGAATTTTATTAGTTGTTAAAAGATGCTTCTTCCTTGGCTTTTTCATGTATTTGCTAACTAAACAAATATTATGCATTATGTTTGGTCTTCATGTTGATATGTACATCACACTACCAATGATCCGCTTATAGAGAGTACTATTTATAAGTTTAGCTTTTAGTTCTTTTGCAAGCTTTAAACCTACTTTAATTGGTGTTTTTACTAAATTGCAACATCTTATTTCAAATTTATCAAGCATCTCTTTTTTTTAAAAAAATACTGGGGAGCACCAAAGTGTTAATTACAAAAATGTCGCCTGGGCCTAGGTATCCCGGCCCGATCTTGTTCTATGTAGCCTGAAATTGGATCCGGTAGTTGGTCTAAAATATGAAGTCCATAAGATTGTGTGAAGCCCAGCTTAGCTAAGTAATCTACCGGCCCATTTCCTTCGCGGTGGATATGGGAGAATTTGAGCTTCTAATTCTGACTGAGCATTGCTCTGATTCTCAACAAAACGCTTAAGGTTCCTATTGCCACCTCGTTTTCTTCTAGTAAATTGATTGCCTCCATTGAGTCCGATTGGACTTCCAAGAGCCGGATACCATTCTCCCATGCTATACGGAGTCCAAAGAAGACACCCGCACATTTCAGCTTCCAAAACACAATAGCTACCAATTTTAGCTGTAAAACCTTTCAACCATTGTCCTTCATCAGTTCGGAGAAGTCCCCCTATTGTTGCCAAAAGATTTTTGCCTCTGACTGCTCCATCTGTGTTAAGTCGACACCAATTTCTTGTTGGTTTCATCTAAATTACCATAGTTTCCTCCTTTCTCTGTTTTTTATCGAAGAGGCAGATGTTGTTGTTGGCCCATTTGATTTCTTTTGCCTCGGCTATGATGTGATTTCTGATCTCCAAATCGTTGGTTGTATGTTCTAAGAAGATCTCTGAGTTCCTTGCATGCCACAATCTTGCACAATCTACTGCGAACCAAGTGCTCCACTCGATATTGTCATGCAATGGAAAGATGTAACATGTGTTAATATTCGAGAAAAACCATATATCCCATTCTGGTGTGGTCCAAAAATTTCTGAACAGTTTGGAGACTTTGCCATAGTTTGCAGCTCCGATAGCAATCTCTGAAAATGAGTAGTAATGTTTCTGTTGCTCCGCAGAGATGGCAAGTCAAATCCATGGTGATGTGCCTTCTGTATCGTTCTTCGTTAGTGAGAATGGGGTTGTGGCTAGCTTCCATAAAAAGACTTTGAGTCTTTCTGGTAAGTGTAATTTCCATATGCGATTCCATTTACTGTCTATTGAATCCCAATTATTTTGGCAGATGGAGGCGTATGTTGGTGTTGCTATGAAGGTCCCATTCGCTGTCCATCTCCAAGCTATGCGGTCTGAACCTACGGAGAGTTCTGGCGGGGGTATACCTTGTAGGCTTTTAAGTTGATTTTTCGGTAGCTTGTCTCTGAGATTGTCCCAGTCCTAGCTCCCCGTGTTGTCAATATACTGCTTGACTGTCTTCTGCATATCTTCTTCTGTGATTTCCTGTAGTGCTGTTTGATGCAGTGGTATATTGGAATGTGTCCATATGTCTGTCCAGAATAAAGCTGTCTCTCCATCTTCGATGACCTATTTGATGCCTTTAATTACTTCCCCCCATATAAGTTGTAATTTTCTCCAGAGTGATGAACCTCTTTGTTGGGGAGGGTTTCTTACTAGCTACATGCGTGTAAGACCATATTTTGCCATGAATATGGTTTTCCACAGTTTTGGTATGTCAGTGCTTAAATCCCATACTAGCTTTAATGTCATTGAAGAGTTGACATCCTTCATTTTGCGGAGGCCTAGTCCTCCACGTGATCTGGGTTGGCATACTCTATCCCATTTCACTAAACTCATCTTCTTTTCATTGCCTTGTCTGCCCCATAGGAATTGTCTTCGTATCTTGTCCATTTCCTCGCATGTTCCAATGGTTAATACTGTTGATTGCATGTGATAATATGGTTTGGCTCCTAATATGGTTTTTGCAAGCACCAGTTGTCCTGTTACGGATATCTTTCTTGCATTCCACTTGGCAACCCTTCTGTGCATCTTTGTGACTGTTTCTTTGTAGGTGTTTTTTGTTATTCTGCCATGTAGAATTGGAACACCTAAATATTTTCCAAGGTCATTGACCAGTGAGATGCCAAGGATACTACTTAGTTCCATTACAGTTTCTGAATCTATGTTTGGTGAAACATAGAGGACTGTTTTCTCTTTGTTGACTGTCTGCCCTGAATGATTAGAAAACATGGTTAAAACCTCATTAATTAGCTGCACCTGCTCTTTTATACCCTCTGTGAAGAGGATTAAGTCATCAGCGAATAGTAGGTGAGATAATTTAATGTAATTTCTTCCAAAAGTCATAGGTTTCCACCTTTTTATGTGTGTGCACAAGTTTATTACGTGGGAGAGTCTCTCCATATATAGCACGAAAATGTATGGAGAGACTGGGTCGCCTTGTCTCACGCCCCTTTGGGGTTTAAATTCTTCTCCCAGGATTCCATTCCAAAGAACCCGGGTTATGCTAATGGTCAATGAGCTCTTGATAATTCGGCTAAGTTGAGTAGGAATTCTAGCTGTATTCAAAGTGTCCCAAATGAAATCCCAACTTATCATATCAAAAGCTTTTGCTACATCTATCTTTATCGCAAGCAACCCTTTCTTCCCTTTGCAAGATCTCATTGTGTGGATGGCTTCTTGTGCGATTACAATATTTTCTATAATACTCCTTCCAGGCACAAAACTGGATTGTGTGGACAGTGCCAACTTTGGCATAGCTCTTCTCATTCGATTTGCTACAACTTTGCTCACAATCTTTGAATTGACATTGATTAGGCTAATAGGCCTAAAGTGGTGCATTCTTTCTGGTCGTTTAATCTTAGGTAGTAGGACTATAATGGCCTAGTTTATCTCTGTTGGTATTGTCCCCATATCAAAAGTCTCCTTTACCATCTTTGTGACTGATGCATGTACCTGATCCCAATTATGCTAAAAAAACTAACATTAAAACCACTAGGTTCAGGTGTCTTATATGGATTCATATCAAAGGTGACTTTCTAATTTCGACGCTGGTGACCTCCCTCGTTAAAAAACTTTTGAGGCTTCCTGAAAGCTCAGGGAAGAAGCCTTGGAGTGGGTTATTGTTTCCTTAGGTTGCTGGGGCGTCATACATTTTCTGGACATAAAGAATTGCTTCCTTGCTGATTATGCGTGCTTCTGTGCTCCACTATGCATTTTCCAGCTGAAGTTTATTGACCTTGTTTTTATATCTTGTTGGTTGGTGAATGTTGTGGAACATTTTAGAATTTCTATCCCCATGTCTGAGCCAAAGGGCCTTTGCATTCTAATTTTTGAGTAGTTCTTCTTGTGTTAATTTCCTTTGATTTCTGCTCTGAGTTCTTCTTCCAGTTTCCTTAGATTCGACGTAGGATGGAGGGCCAAGGTGGCCTGAAGCCCTGTTAGTCTTCCCAAAACTCTTCTTTTTATCTTAAAGATGTCTCCAAAAATGTTGAATTTCCAATCCACTATGTGCTTGGTTAAAGATTGTAATGTTGTTGCAAGTGGACTATCTTTTTCCCAGTTCGTCTTTGTTCATGTGTCTCACATGTGAGTAGATACTTAAGACTTCCATGTGTTTGTAATGTACCTGCTGCATTAAATTTGATTGGTAATGGTGAATGATCAGAAGCAATACGCTATAAGTGGCTTACCGTGACAGTTGAGAAGTGTGTTTCCTAAATTTTGTTGACTAAAGCATGATCTAGGCATTCGAAGCATGTTCCTCGACACCATATGAATCTGGAACTAGTGAATCCTAAATCGACTATATCGGATTGGGTGAGCCATTCTCGAAATTTTTTACATCCCGTGGATGATGTGCCTCTAATCTTGTCTTCCTTTTCGATGAAGGCATTGAAATCACCAAGGAATATTAATGGTCCATTTAAGGTACCTGCAAAATTAGCTAAGTTCTCCTATAGTAACCGTTTCGTTAGGGCCTGTGGGCTACCATAAATAGCTGTTCTAAAAAAGGTACAGTTATTAGGAAGAGTTGCTTTAAAGAGGATGAATTGCCAATCATTTTTAGTAATGGAAATCTATATGTTGCTATGCCACATAATCCATATCCCCCCAACAAAACCAATCGCCTTTACTTGATGTGAATTTTCCATACCGATTGATTTAATGATCTGTTGCCTTGGTGCCACTAACACGGGGTTCTTGGATTATGATTATCTGTATTTTATATAATTAGATAAGTGTTTTGAGAACAAAAATTATTTTTTGGTTTGATAGTCCTTGACTATTCCATGATAAGATTTTGTGATCTATTTAAGAGATAAAAGGTTTAGGAGAGTTTACCTACTGGTGTCCGGTAATTCCGCAATGGTATTCACCAACCTTTGGTCCTTCTCCTCTTGTGTCCGGTCTTTAAGACTTTGGTTGGAAGTTTGGGAGTAATCAATGTCCTCTTGTACTTCGTTAAGACCTGGACTCCCCAAATGGACCTTGAGTTTATGCTTGATGTGTATGCCTTTGGGATCCTGTGGTTTCCTTGCATGCCTTGTATCTTGAGTCTGTGGTGCCTTCGGATCATCTAGCATTTCCGTAATCGTGTGCTTTAGATGGGGTATGTTGATAAAAGTGTGGGAGCCTTTAGGCATCTCGGCTATGTAGCTTGGGTTGTTAAGGCATTTTGATTTGCTAAAGGGTCTTGCTGGGTGTTGGACTCCTTTTGGTTGCCTTTAATAAGCAGGCCCGGTTGGGTTGGGAAGACATGTTGGGCATCTGTTGCTGGCTTGCTGGTTGTCTCGACTATAGGATTGATTGTGGACTTTTTAACCCATAGCTGTAGGATAAATTTTCTTTTGTCTGTTGCTCTTGTGGGTTTGGTGCGGTTTGTTTTTTATGTTTTGTAGAAGATCTGTTTGTGGATGTACTTGGAGCATAACTTTAGGAGTAGGCCTGAGCTTCAAAGTTGGTTCCTTCCATACTGAAGTGGGCGGCGTCAGTCCCAAAGAGTGATGTATGTTTGGTAAAAAGGCCTAGGTTTCCATAAGCTTCCTCTGTCCCTTTTTTGCTTAAGATATGAAAACTTGATGCTGTGGTAAATATTGATGATTTTTCCTAGTTTGTGGTTGTTATACTGGCTGGTGTTGATGTGTTTCCTAGGGTGGTGTCAAAGGATTGTGTGTAACATCTTCCCCTCTTGCGAGCTATCAACCATGGTCCTGGTTCCGTCAGAGGTGACCGTTGGGGATGTTGTCCTGTTGTAGCCATTAGAGGTTGTGCTTTCATTGTCGTACATGCTGGTCCCTAAAACGTCGCTAGAGTTGGCACGGAGATTGGAGAATTATTGTTTTCAGTACTAGAGCCTGGAAGGTTCGTGGTTTCTGCTGGTTTGTGCGCTGATGAACACTTCTCCATGGGATGGCCATATTTGCTGCATACATAGCATATGCGTTGTAGGTTTTCATATTGTATAGGGTAGATTACTCCATCCACTATTACATTTGGTATAAGCGGTTTATTTAGATCCATTTGGAATGCCACTCTTGCGAATTGTCCCCTTTCTGCCAAGAGTGTGTGTTCATCTGACTTAATGTATGTCCCAATTTTCTTGGTGATGTACCGTAATAGGTCTTCATGGAAGTATTACACTGGAAGGCCTGGAATTCGAAGCCATGTTACGATGGTTGATATGCTATCGGCTTTGGTGTCAAATCGTGGCTGTCATGGTAAGATGGTGATGTAGTGTCCTAAGACTGTCCATGGGCCTTGAAGAAGGACAATACGGTAGTCTTCTGCACAGGTCATGTTGATGAGGAAGTAACTGTCTACTATGTCAACGAGTTGTATGTCACCCCGTGTTTTCCATAGCGACATTAGGCGTCTATGTAAGAATTTGTAGTTTATATTTCTGACCAATCGTCGAATGATGATCGTATATGACATGTTTTGTCACATTTTCTCTTGGATCCTTTTAGAAAAATCAACTGTTGGTGCCCCATCTCTTTCCCCTGTGTGGAGTCTCCTTCTGCGTCGTGATTGGTTCTTTGTGGAAGCTTCTAGCCTTTGTAGGTCTTTGCCACCTCGAAGTGTATCTTTGAAGCTAGGTATGGATTCTGTACTCATGGTTTATGATATGTTTGGTTCATCTTCTTTCTAAACTAATATGTTTTTGACTTGCTTTGTGGCAAGATTAGCTTCCTCCAGCTTTTTAGGTGTTGGAATGTCTGTCTCCATGTCCATTATGGACTGGAGTTGTTGTTTGAGCTTAGTTGATCTGGCAGAGAGAAGTGTGGAGAGAGAAAGAAAAGTTGTAGAAAGTTGCTTTGCTTTGCTTTGCTGCTGAGTGCTTGTGGTATTATCAAGCATCTCTTTAATATACTTTTATTGGCACATAAGAATCCTTTTTTTTTTGAGATATTTCAAGATCAAGGAAATGTTGTAATAATCTTATGTCTACTTATCAAATTCAAAGTTCACAGAATGTTTAAAACTACTCAATGTATCTTCATCATTTTTTGTAAACAACATATCATCTACATACAAACACACTATGATTATTTTGTCATCATCAAAATTGGCATATAAGGTATATTTATACGAACACTTAATAAAACCCTCTTTTAGGAGATAAACATAATCTTATTGTACTAAGCTCTTGAAATTTGTTTTAAACAAAATAGTGCCCCATTCAAATTGTAAACCTTCTTGCCAAGATATAATAAAATTAAGAGGTTGTTCAACAAATATCTTCTTTTGTAGCTCTCCATTTAGAAATTTAGACTTTATATCTAATTGAAATAATGTATAAGAATTTTTTGTATCTAAGGCAACCACCATTATCATTTCATCATGCTTTTGAATGGATGTAAATACCTCCATGTAGTCAACCCTATATTCTTGCTTATATCGTTAACTACTAGTCGAGTTTTATATTTGCCACTTTTTCATTTGTCCTTGTTTTTGTTTCGTAAACCCATTTAACTATAATAACTTTCTATCCTTTGTATAGGTTATCCAACTCCTAAGTCTCCTCCTTTTCTATGGATTTAATCTCTTATAGGATTTCTTTTTATCGTTTCATTCTTTTACAACATTCTGATATATCACACTATGGAACATTCTTTTTATATTAGGTGAGTCTGTTACCTTATAATTATGCATTCGTGCAAGCTTTCTCTTACTACATTGTGGTCTAAAGTTAGTATTTGTTGCATCATGTTACATTGCACCAAGTTGATGAGGTGTTATTGGTACTACTGTAAGATATGTATATTAATGAAACAATGGTTTTAATCATTTGAAAGGTTAAAAAAATTTAAACTTGAGGTTGGGAAAAAAACTAAAAAAAGTATTAAGGTATTTAGATCTAATTAAGGTGTTACTATTCAAATTGAGAGTTTCTTATTTATTAAAAAATATAATTCCCTCATGATGGACTCTACCTATAACTTTATAACATAATGGACTATCTAAGAGAAGAAATCATACTCTATTAGATATGGTATATTTCATGATGAGTCATGTACACCTTCCTATTTCCATATAGAGAAATTTCCTTTAAACCATTTCTTACCTTTTGAGTACAATTCCATTCAAATAAGTTTAAAAGACTCTATTAGTTCCTAATGGCACTGGATGTGAGAGGGAGTGAATTAGGTGTTAATAAACTTTAATCTAAAATTATGAATATTATTCATAATTTTAATTAATTAAATATAATATTAAATTAAATTATTCACAATTCATATTAACAATTAATATATTAAATAATTAAATGATATATATTTAGTTGATAGTAAGTCAGATTATAAATAAAAATTAAAAAATCACTTTTTGTGGTTTTCATAGATTTTGAAAATTGGAAGAAACCAAAACTAAAAATAAAAACCAAAAATTCAAATAAACATGTATTTTTTCTAAATTTGAAAACAAAAACAAAAAACAAAAAAATGACAACAAACAAACCCTTAGAATTTTAATGACCACAATTTATAAAGGATGAAAATATGAAATGAAATAACAAATTTCAATAATACACTTACGCAATAAAGTAGAAAAGAGTATGAGAAGATAAATACAAACAAATTTATAGTAATTTAGTGAACAACCTTGTTTACATCACTCTAAAGACTTTTCTAAGAGTTCTGATATAACTTTTCTTTTAAGGCAAATAATAACCTTTGTATAATCTTTACTTAGCGAAGAAACTCTTTTACAATCTTTCTTTATGATCACGAGGAAGTTTAATACCACTTAAAACACCCCCAAATACAATGGACAAAGTCCCCAATGGAAGCTTACAACTCAAAATATTTCACTTTATCACTTTGACAAAACTAAAAAAGCTAATTCAAAATGAGACAATTAATGCTCAAATGATTAATAAACACTTAGAATTATGTGTGTAAGACTCTCAAATTCTTTTTGATACAAAAAATAATGAAAAAACATGCATTAAAGGCTTTCATAATGATTACTAGCTATTAGAGCCAAAAAAATATCTGTTACAATAGCTAGTTATAAAGAATTGGTTGACAATGTAGCACATTGGTTGACTAGTGATATTGGTCAACCAATATGCTTTGAATACATATATTCATTAGGCATTGAAGCATTAGTAGAACATTAGGGCACATTGGTTAACTAATGTGTCCTTAGAGGGATTGGTCCACCACATGTTAACCAATGTGTTAAGAAACAGTCATATTACAAGTTTAACTAACATTGGTTGACCAATCCTCCCACAATCATGATTTTAACAACTTCAAGTACTCAAACTTGATTTGTTCAATACAATTATAATTAAAAAACTTTCAAATATTTCCTAAAGAGTGTCTTGATGAACGAAAAGGCTCATGTAATGAAGTGATATGAAATGTTTATGCATGGTTAGCCTTTAAGATTACCAAAATAACAAAATGAGAGTACATTCAAAATTACAAACTATAGATTGACCTTGATATGCCTGATCATCACTTTAAGAATTGCAAACTTCATATTTTCTTTATCATCTATATGAGGTGTCTTTTTGAGTTATGCATAGCTATATCTTTTTCTTATATAACTTCTCATCAAGATATCAATCTCATTAATAGTATTTATATTTTTTTATCATTAAAATTTTGATATAATCTCACTTGGTTAAAAAATCTCTCCCTTTATAATAATGATAAAACATTTGTGATATTAGCAAGCAAATAAAAAATTAAATATACAAGTAACTATCTATATCAAGACAATGATTAACTCCCTTTAATTTATGTATAATGCATAATTCAATATCAATATAGAAGAGATATTCAATATCAAGTAAAAGGAATATTCAGATATAGAGGCAAAAGAAATTTACTCAAGCATAAAATATTATATATACAAGAATCACCATATATTCAAAAGTCACTCCATCATGTATACAACAGACACAAAAGTCACTTCTCTTGAATGTCATCATTCCCCTTGAATATAATATCAATAAATTTCTCTCTCGTTTTTAGAATCATTAAAAATCAATTAGCCTAAAGAGGAAAGCAAGACTCAATCAAATGATATCAAGATTATGTATTGTGATATCTTAGAAAGAGTCAAGTACTACTTGCAACATAGTGAGTTTATACTCAATAGTTATTAGATAAGCATCAAGTGGGGACCTACGATGTGGCCTAGAGGTAGTAACCTCATCATCTAAACTGGCGTTACTCAATGGAGGTTTATTGAGATTAATATCATATAAAAGAGCCTTATGCTCTGTTGAAGGTTACTAAGCTTAGAATTATTACCATTAGTGTGGCTGAGTCATTTAACCATCAACCAATTAGTAACCCATATGATTAAGAGTATAAAAACCAAAGAAAAGTTCAAAATCAACCTCATCTTTATTAGGATGGATATTAAAATGCTAAAAGATAAGACTAAGGATGAAAGCATATAGAATATGTTGCTTCTTTTTCTTAATGTTATTGAAATGGACCATTTATATAGAATAAGGTCAACAAGATGGATATTCTTACCTAATATGAAAGTGAAAAGGAACCAAAGATCTTGAATTTGAAACGTAAGGTAGTCACTAGAGGAAACAAAGTTATATTTGATAAAGAGATGGTGGAATCTTGGAATACGTTTAAAGCCACAAACGTCCTTTAGTTTTTTAGTGAAATCAACTATAACATCTAACTCAGAGGTGGTTTTGAATCTTATTGGCAGATTATAAGGATTGGTATGGAATTTGGTAAGACAATCATAGGGAAAATAATATTAAGGAATAGGAATGTCAAGTATTTCATTAATAAAGTCACTACTAAGATGAACTTTAACAACTTGGATTTTAGAAAAGAGATGTGTCTTGTTATGGATTATACGAGGTATAAAGTTAAAATAGAACAATTGAACATTTATAAGACTTACCTGACAAGTTTTGGTAAGCAAGGATTCTCATCCTTGACCAATGAAAAATTGAATAGACCATATTCCTAAAATTTATCTAAGTCAAAAGTTGAGATAACACAATTCTCATGTAAGTTGTAAGAACTATAATAAAAAAGCTAAGGACAGTGAATGTTGATACTTATCCTAATGAGTGAAAGGAGGCATAGGAGGTGAAGGAGTTGGGGATCTTTTAAGTTAAAAACACATTCTTTAAGCCATTCTCTTGACGTTTATACCCATTTGTCTTTGTAGAACAAGAAAGAGATTGATTAAAGTGAAGATGGGGCAAGAAAACATAAGAAAGTAAAGAATTCGCATGGCTTACAAGATGCACAACTTATGTATACATTTGCACAGTCGTGCATAATATCAAAAGTGGCTTATTTTGGTGATGCTCGGTTAGATGCATGATCGTGCATCTTCACAAAAGCCTAGTTTCCGTATAAATAGACATGTGAGCGGTCAAAGGGAGAATGAATCATTTTTAGAACACAAAAAGAGATAGGACAAATTCTTCTTCAAGATCTACAGAGGGCTAGTCTTCTTCTTTCCAGTTCGAAGGTGAAATAGAAGCCAAGGATCACATCTGAACATCTCTTCATTGTGTATTATTGACTTTCTCTCTTTAGATATTGTTTATGTTATTATTTGCTTGTCATTTTAGGTATTCATGTATAGATGATTTATATTCTCATTCTTAATGGATTGTTTATGTATGAACCCATTGCCAAAATACGAAATACAATATTAATTGTATGTTCAATTGATTTATGGTAAACTAATGGTGATGAATAATTAGGAAGAGCATAATATAGGTCAAATAACGTGAGCTTGTGTGGTTGTTTCCTAGATTAATCTATTTTTTAGTTTGTAGTGCAGTTGTCCTATTAAATCTAAAGAGCTTATTTTAATTATTTGATAGATAAGTTTAGTCAAAGAGATTATTTTGATTAAACGCGACTTAAAGGAAAATCGAGATTAACAAAGCTTATTGTTAACCTACAATTAATAGTTTCAAGAGAGTTACGAGAACAACAAGATGATGAAGTATGTTTGTTTGTATATAGGCTAAGATTGAACTAAGAAAAGAATTCCAAACTCATTCATCAATTTTCTCACTTTTATGTTTTTAATTTGATTTGTTTTTATTAGTTCAATTTTACTTTGTTTTCTTATTAACTCCAAACATACCCCATATCCTAAACACCAATTATTTTCATCATAAAAGCTACACGTACACTTACTGTGGATACGATCCTTACTCATCACTACTATAAATCTTAATGTGCAGAGTTAGGTTTGATTTTCTGATGCATTTGACATTCATCAAGAATTTTGACGCCATTATTAGGGAGTGTGGTGCTTTAGTTTTTTGGTATGATTTCAATTGGTGTTTTGTATATATTCTTTTTAATTATTTTTTAAATTTATTTTGTGATCTTTTCATGTTTGTTATTATTTATGTATCGAAAGGACACTGCAAAGGGACTACGTCACTGCTGGAGTGTATCAATGTTATTGTTGGAAAATTTTCCCATAACCAGACTATATATATAATCCTATAACTCAAGTTGGAGAGATCACCTCAACCTTAGTTATGGAGGAAATTGTCGAAAAAAATACTTCCTAAATAGGCTACACGATGCATAACGATTCCCATATAGACTAAAAACATCTTATTCCAACTCAGGTACATCTATAGAAGACTTAATTAAGTCTTTTACTATTAATACTTTGCAATTTCAGCAGGATGTGAAACAATTCCAACAAGATACAAGGTCTAGAATCCATAAATTGGTAAGCCAGATGGGTCAGATGATGGTAGCTATCAACAACCTAGAATCATAAAGTGGAGAGAAGTAGCCATTTCAACCTGAGGTGAACCGAAAGAACATTAACGCGGTAACCTTGAGGAGTGGAGAGGAGATTGAGAATCTTGAGAGGACTATTCAAAGGATTGCTAGTGAAAAAGAAGTTGAGAAGGAATTTGAATGAGAAAGGGGTGTATCTTTTAGCTCGAAGGTGAATACTGAGTCCCTAATTGTTGTTAAGACTAACCCTTCACTTTTACCTAGTAGGTTGGAGAATTGAACAAGGAGGAAAAGGGTGAAGAGATATTAGAGATTTTTCAAAAGTGCAGGGATTTAGTAGGGATTGGAGATTTTTCAAGAGTGCAGGGATTTAATAGAGATTAAAAGGATGAAGATAATGAATACATAAAATGTAAGTGGTCATCAACTCAAATCCTATCTTGTAGAACCTTAAGTAGAAAAGGTAGAAGTTATGACACTTGAAACTATAATTTTGTCACGTGAGGAGGAAAGCATGGAGTTGGGCCAGCAAAAATAGACAAAAGCGCTGCGTGGGAAGCAACCCAAAGGAAATTTGTTTCTTTTCATTTACATTTTCACATTTTCTATTTTGTTGAATGCTTCATTTCTTACATTTAAGGTTACATTGGGACATTATAAGTTTTAAGTGTGGGGGTGGGGATTATCATGTGTACTTTTAAATTGTTTATTTCCTATTTGCATGTGTGTTTTTAAGTGTGTTTGTTAAAGAGAGAGAGAATCAAATCAAATCAAACAAGCATTTTCAATTATTAAAGACATAATAGTCTCAGAACTCTTATAGATATAAAAGGTAACAAATTAATTATGAGAATTAGATCTATAGATACATAAGTTATTAGCCTATTGTAGTTCAAGTACAATGATAATGTACTAAAACTATTTAATATCTAAGAGATGTAATACTTATGAAGTATTAAAGATATTCGTTATTATATGTATAAGTTCATGTTTGAGTTTAAAGTTATATGGGTATTAACTAGTTTGACATAAGTAAGTCCTAGTTAAGGTATACTTTACTTGGAATAATTTTATTTTTGAGTTATAAAGGTTCTAACGTAGCATCAATTACTAATCAAGCTCTAATACACTTTTCATTTAGTGGAAATGATTTATTGAATCAAGAAATTCTTTAATAAATTTATTATAACTCCTTGTAATATTAAAATAGTAATTTACTGCAAAATATCTATTAGGCAAGTGAAAGGAGTTAAGATCTCATCAAAGATCTATATATGTATTTAGGCAGTTTCTTTAAACTAGAAAGATAATTAAGATGTAAGTTATAAAATTTATAAAAGTAATCACCAAAGAGAATCTTGTAGAATTCTCTTACTAAAAGATGTCCTAACGGTAGCTTGATCTCCACATAGCGATATGATATAATTTACTTAAATGATTAGCTTAGTGCAAGTGGAAGATTGTTGGTGTATACCATACAACCAATCAGTTGGTTATATATTTTATTATATAATTAGCTAAAAACATTCTTTATCTTATGTGTATTTGTTTAATTAACTAACATATAAGTTAAAGTCCATGAGATAACTATATTTTTCAAATGAAATTATGATGAGATCATAAATATAAGATTCGTATTGCATTTGCATCTTATCTTTAAATCATTCCTAGTCATTTCTTTATTAAGATTAGATATTAATACAGTGGAAAAGACTAACACAAATTGCATTTCATTCTTAAAGTAGTTAATCTCAAATACGAATGTGAAACTTACTTAAAGTAGTTAATCTCAAATACTAATGTAATACTTAAACAAACATGTGGGTGTTTATTAGAGAATAAATTCGATAAACTAGCTTGATTATGAGGATCCCTAATGGAACATTAATTGTCTATCTATTGATTTCTTCATTATATGGTTGTATACTGATCTTTAGACTTGAGATTACCAAGGTATCTCATATGGGAATTATTATGTTTTAGTGTTACCTATGACTTATTTTATTTAAAATAGTTAAGTCATAATTACTTGGATATAGTATGAACCACATGAAAATAACTGAGTAAGTTAATAAAGAATTTGTCACTGTAAAGTAGTTAGGGATAATGTTCAATTGTTCTTAGTTAGTAATGATTTAAGGAAATTTTTGGCTAGAGTGATTGAAATTTGAAAAGATCATTTTAAAATATCAATTATAAATCGGTTACTTACTAATGAGAACTAACATGATTGGATTTAAATGTAGTAGACAATTGTTCTATACTTTATTTCCAGTTGGAATATTAGATGATGAAA
The DNA here is from genome assembly GCA_027576715.1 of Erythroxylum flavicans. Classification (NCBI taxonomy): domain Eukaryota; kingdom Viridiplantae; phylum Streptophyta; class Magnoliopsida; order Malpighiales; family Erythroxylaceae; genus Erythroxylum; species Erythroxylum flavicans. The sequence goes on from JANZXP010000003.1 coordinate 21,516,377, forward strand.
GAATTAAATTATGTGTTACAAATATGTATAGATAGGTTAAATCAAACCATTCTTACATTCTTAATATTTGGGTGGTCATGATATATTGCTAAATATTAATTTTGATATATGATTACAAAATTTTTAATTAGATAATCAAAGAAAAATAAAAATGACTTTTAATTTATCTAATTATAATTATAATTTATAACCATTATAAATATATTAGGAATCAAGCTTGGCATTATGACCTGGGCTTGACTTAGCCTAACATGAAACCAATGGGTTTAGCCCTATTTGACCAAATTTCAAGCTAGTCCTAAGCTTGTTTTAATTTTGTGGGTATTAAGTTGAGTTCGGCCTAGCTTAAACTTCATTTTTTAATAGGACACAAAATAACATTATTTTTCTAGTAAAAATCACATCATTTATGTACAATATGTTGGCGTTATTGTCTATATGAAATGATGTCATTTCATATGTGCTCACTGTTTAGAGCAAAAAGACATCATTTCATTTGTCTTTATTTCTTAGATAAAAATGACATTACATAAGCGCAAAACACCTCTCCTCCACTCTAATGGTTTTGTATATCACTGGCTCACTGCTCTCCTCGCTTGAGCTTGACAATAACAATAGGCATCAGCTCTCCTTTTTGCCTTCCTCTGCTTCTCATCTATTGAATGCTCACTATTACACTACTTCTTGCCTTTACTCAATAGTTTCGCTGGCCTCAGCTCCTCGCCTCTACTCACTGTGCCATCTAGTCTTTTCTCTTTGCCTATCTACTTCTCCGTTCTTTTGCTTCTAGCTATTCACCTATGCAAATTGGTTTTTTTACTCCATTCATATTGTTATCTATTTCATTGACTCAACAGACCATTAATGTTTTCTAAATAACTTTTTTATGTATGTCACGTGTCTCTCTGTGTGTGTTTGTGAAAACAAAATCTTTTCACAAATTAAAAACTAAAGAATAAAGTAAAAATTGCCATACGTTGATCTTATACAAAACAAAAGATTAATGGGTTATCTATTATATATTAAGGAATATGAACTTAAATTTTAGAATAACTTTTTATATGAAGTTATTATCTTTTAGTGAATTGTCCTTATATAATGAACTCTTTGAAAATCGACATCTTGCATTTGGAAGTTGAGGTGCTTAACTAAATCTTTAGTTAAGTATTCTAGTTGGAAACAAACTTAACTGCTTCCCATTATACATATGTGTATATGAATAACATAAACCTAGTTTGACGTCTAAATGACACCAATGTATGTATTTGGAAGAACATAGGTTTCTTTTTACTTTCGACTTTCAGAAGTGTTGAATATTTTTTGTTATGTCTTTAAAGAGCACATCGATATGGAGAGTATTAGCTAGCACTTGAAAGCTTTAGTAAATGTACAAAGGCAAAAATCATTTGAGTTATGCTTTTCACACTCTATGTGCAATAAGCCTGAAGACAAAAAGGGATTCAATTCTGTTAGAAATTGATGGCAAAAAGTTGGAAAGTTTCCTACATTATCAATGAGTTGCGTAAAACTAGGTAAAGCTTAAGTGTTAAAAGTATGGGCATGGTGATTTGAAACTTTATGGTTTGCTAGATTTATTCTACCTAGTTACTATATTAATGTTTTTGTTTGTTGGAATTCAAAATTTTGCAAGAATTTGGAAAAAATTAGTTTGCTGTCTTTAAAATTTGATTTACCTTGTTTTTATTTTGTTTCATTTATTTAAAGGGAGATTTCTTAAATTAATATCACATAATTATCCCCTTACCCCATTTTAATTAGGCCTAACAAGTAATAACCTTATGCTAAAAGAACATCGACACAAATGGGTATGAAGAGAAGAGTGATTCCTAAGTAGTAGGATGACTAGATGACCATATATATACAAAATTTTGGCATTTTAGGTCAAAAGGACTAACGAGGATAACAAAAATAGGAGGATAGGTAAAAACAGAACAAATAATGCATATATCAATTTATTTAATTGTTTTACATCCTTGAATTGTTTCGTAGGGCATACTTATAACATATAAAAGTTATCAACTTCTAAGCACCATTCCTTAGATACAAAAGTTAAGCTGAAATCAAAGTGTTTCAATTTTAATCCTTAATTCCGTTAATGCATATTGTTATAGGAATGGAATGTCATATTTCATTTAATTTCTTCACACAAAAGTGAAACAAGTAGACTAGATATTCCTAAATATGGTATCTACTTTGGCATCTTTGATGCTCACTCATTATATACAATCTTTCACTTTATATTAAAGAAAAAAAGGACTTATCTTTGATATAAGTACACGGACTTATCTTTCAACTGAAAATTTCTTCCAACTAATATTTGATGATGAAGATATATTTATTTGTTAATTATCATGTGTTAAATATTTATTTAATCCTATTATTGTATAATCAGGTATAATTTACATAATAATGTTTCTACATGTAATGAAGTGGGGTGGATTATTGATGATCCTAATTATAACAATTAGCTAGCTACTTTTCCTACTGTGAATTTGTTATCTTTAATCTTTACTCTTTTTTTTTCATAAGATTGCTTTGCTTTTTTACAATTGAAGATATATATCTTTACTTGTGCGGTTTTACGCAGGTTAACAAAGAAAACTTCATATTGTTGTCTCTGCCCATTAGCTTAACTTAACTCCTGAGCTATACTTGATAATTCCTTTTTGTATCTTTTTTCATTTGGAAAATAATATCAGTATGATAATCTTTTATTTTGAAAATTACATGATTTTGATAATAGTATCATGGTACTTATTGCATAGGTAAACTCGTGAATTGATATTATTCCTTTACACCCCATTACCTTAGGGTACGCACCGGAACGCCCGTAGGTCATTCCGACACATATCCTAAGATTAGGGAGCGCTACGTGCAATCACTACAAACTCCACA